>CM051237.1:45127375-45669875 GCA_027917425.1 Gastrophryne carolinensis | reverse complement strand
CTGCTGCTGCTGCCAACTCCAGGGTGTGATTCATCCAATTTTTGGGCTCCTGAAGCCAACCCCAGTGTCTCTTTAAAGTAATGTTTGGGCTCCTGCTGCTGCTGCTGCTGCTGCCAACTCCAGGGTGTGATTCATCCAATTTTTGGGCTCCTGAGGCCAACCCCAGGGTCTCTTTAAAGTAATGTTTGGGCTCCTGCTGCTGCTGCTGCCGCCAACTCCAGGGTGTGATTCATCCAATTTTTGGGCTCCTGAGGCCAACCCCAGGGTTTCTTTAAAGTAATATTTGGGCTCCTGCTGCTGCTGCTGCTGCCAACTTCTGCCAACTCCAGGGTGTGATTCATCCAATTTTTGGGCTCCTGAGGCCAACCCCAGGGTCTCTTTAAAGTAATGTTTGGGCTCCTGCTGCTGCTGCCAACTCCAGGGTGTGATTCATCCAATTTTTGGGCTCCTGAAGCCAACCCCAGTGTCTCTTTAAAGTAATATTTGGGCTGCTCCTGCTGCTGCTGCCAACTCCAGGGTGTGATTCATCCAATTTTTGGGCTCCTGCTGCTGCCAACTCCAGTGTCTCTTTAAAGCAATGTTTGGGCTCCTGCCTCTCATAGTGATGCCACTTCAACTCTCTTGAATTCAATTGTGCCGCTCTGCGATTCTATTAGCGATGCCTCTGATCTGCATGTGATATTTATTCAAAGTATTATTTAACTAACCCAGCACGCATCCTGTGCGTGTTACAGCAAGGCAGAATGGTTTACAACCCTATTGAGGCTCTAGGAGGCTCAGAAATAGCCGTTTTTAATAGCGATTCATCGCGAATTTATTCGGGTCGAAACGATTTTTGTCGGAAAATTCGGCGAATCAGTCGATTCGAATCGAAAGTTCGCTCATCTCTACCCAGAACAGTGGGCAGGGCTGGTGTTGGGGATGGCAAAGTGGGATATTGACCGTAGCACCCTAGCATCAAACTCAAATATGTACTTTCCTTCTTAAAACTTAGTGTTGTGTTATGTCTAGAGATGAGCGAATATCTCAAAAATTCAATTCGACTGATTCGCCTAATTTTCCAACAAAAATTGTTTCGACCCGAATTTATTTGTGACGAATCACTATAAAAATGTCTATTTCTGAGCTTCCTGGAGCCTCAATAGGGTTGTAAACCATTCTGCCTTGCTGTAACACGCATAGGATGCGTGCTGGGTTAGTGAAATAATACTGAAAATAATTATGACATGCAGATTAGAGGCATCGCAGAGCGGCACAATTGCAGAGAGTTGAGGTGGCATCACAATGAGGAGCCCCTATATTGCCTGAAAAACACACCCTTGAGCTGGCAGCAGCAGGAGCCCAAATATTGGCTAAAAGACACCCTGGAGTTGGCAGCAGCAGCAGGAGCCCAAAAATTGGCTGAATGACACCCTGGAGTTGGCAGCGGCAGCAGGAGCCCAAAAACTGACTGGGAGACACACCCTAGAGTTGTCAGCAGCAGGAGCCCAAAAATTGACTGAGACACACCCTGGAGTTGGCAGCAGCAGCAGTAACCCAAACATTGGCTAGAAGGCACCCTGGAGTTGTCAGCAGCAGCAGGAGCCCAAACATTAGTTGAAAGGCACCCTGGAGTTGGCAGAAGCAGCAGTAGCCCAAACATTGCTTGAAAGAGACACTGGAGTTGGCAGCAGGAGCCCAAAAATTGCCCTAAAGACACACCCTGGAGTTGGCAGCAGCAGCAGGAGCCCAAACATTGCTTGAAAGAGACACTGGAGTTGGCAGCAGCAGCCCAAAGATTGGCCTAAAGACATACACTGGAGTTGGCAGCAGCAGCAGGAGCCCAAAAATTGACTGAGAGACACACCCTGGAGTTGGCAGCAGCAGCAGGAACCCACAAATTGGCTGGAAGGCACCCTGAAGTTGGCAGCAGCAGGAGCACAAAAATTGACTGGAAGGCACACCCTGGAGTTGGCAGCAGCAGCAGGAACCCAAACATTGGCTGAAAGACACACCCTGGAGTTGACAGCAGCAGCAGGAGCACAAAAATTGACTGAGAGACACACCCTGGAGTTGTCAGCAGAAGCAGGAGCCCAAAAATTGACTGAAAGACACCCTGGAGTTGGCGGAAGCAGCAGGAACCCAAACATTGGCCTAAAGACACACCTTGGAGTTGGCAACAGCAGCAGTAGCCCAAACATTGCTTGAAAGAGACACTGGAGTTGGCAGCAGGAGCCCAAAAATGGCCTAAAGACATACCTTGGAGTTGACAGCAGCAGCAGGAGTCCAAACATTGCTTGAAAGAGACACTGGAGTAGGCAGCAGGAACCCAAACATTGGCCTAAAGAAACACCCTGGAGTTGGCAGCAGCAGTAGGAGCCCAAAAATTGACTGAGAGACACACCCTGGAGTTGGCAGCAGCAGCAGCAGGAACCCAGAAATTGGCTGGAAGGCACTCTGAAGTTGGCAGCAGCAGGAGCACAAAAACTGACTGGAAGGCACATCCTGGAGTTGGCAGCAGCAGCAGTAACCCAAACATTGGCTGGAAGGCACCCTGGAGTTGGCAGCAGCAGCAGGAGCACAAAAATTGACTGAAAGACACCCTGAAGTTAGCAGAAGCAGCAGGAGCCCAAACATTGCTTGAAAGAGACACTGGAGTTGGCAGCAGGAACCCAAAAATTGCCCTAAAGACACACAGAGGAGTTGGCAGCAGCAGAAGGAGCCCGAACATTGCTTGAAAGAGACACCCTGGAGTTGGCAGCAGGAGCCCAAACATTGGCCTAAAGACACACTGTGGAGTTGGCAGCAGCAGCAGGAGCCCAAGCATTGCTTGAAAGAGACACTGGAGTTGGCAGCAGGAGCCCACAAATTGGCCTAAAGAAACACACTGGAGTTGGCAGCAGCAGCAGGAGCCCAAAAATTGACTGAGAGACACACCCTGGAGTTGCCAGCAGCAGCAGGAACCCAGAAATTGTCTGGAAGGCACTCTGAAGTTGGCAGCAGCAGGAGCACAAAAATTGTCTGAAAGGCACACCCTGGAGTTGGCAGAAGGAGCAGGAACCCAAATATTGGCTGAAAGACACACCCCAGAGTTGGCAGCAGGAGCCCAAAAATTGACTGAAAGACACACCCTGGAGTTGGCAGCAGCAGCAGGAACCCAGAAATTGGCTGGAAGGCACCCTGAAGTTGGCAGCAGCAGGAGCACAAAAATTGGCTGGAAGGCACACCCTGGAGTTGGCAGCAGCAGCAGGAACCCAAACAATGGCTGAAATACACACCCTGGAGTTGGCAGCAGCAGCAGGAGCCCAAAAATTGACTGAGAGACACACCTTGGAGTTGGCAGCAGAAGCAGGAGCCCAAAATTGACTGAAAGACACCCTGGAGTTGGCAGAAGCAGCAGGAACCCAAACAATGGCCTAAAGACACACCCTGGAGTTGTCAACAGCAGCAGGAGCCCAAACATTGCTTGAAAGAGACACTGGAATTGGCAGCAGGAGCCCAAAAATTGGCCTAAAGAAATACCGTGGAGTTGGCAGCAGCAGCAGGAGCCCAAACATTGCTTGAAAGAGACACTGGAGTTGGCAGCAGGAACCCAAACATTGGCCTAAAGACACACTGGAGTTGGCAGCAGCAGCAGGAACCCTGAAATTGGCTGGAAGGCACTCTGAAGTTGGCAGCAGCAGGAGCACACAAACTGACTGGAAGGCACATCCTGGAGTTGGCAGAAGCAGCAGGAACCCAGAAATTGGCTGGAAGGCACCCTGAAGTTGGCAGCAGCAGGAGCACAAAAATTGTCTGAAAGGCACACCCTGGAGTTGGCAGAAGCAGCAGGAACCCAAACATTGGCTGAAAGACACACCTCGGAGTTGGCAGCAGCAGCAGGAGCCCAAAAATTGACTGAGAGACACACCCTGGAGTTGAAAGAATCAGCAGGAACCCAGAAATTGGCTGGAACGCACCCTGAAGTTGGCAGCAGCAGGAGCACAAAAATTGTCTGAAAGGCACACCCTGGAGTTGGCAGAAGCAGCAGGAACCCAAACATTGGCTGAAAGACACACCTCGGAGTTGGCAGCAGCAGCAGCAGGAGCCCAAACATTGACTGAATGACACCCTAAAGTTGGCAGCAGCAGCAGGAGCCCACAAATTGACTGAGAGACACACCCTGGAGTTGGCAGCAGTAGCAGGAACCCAGAAATTGGCTGTAAGGCACTCTGAAGTTGGCAGCAGCAGGAGCACAAAAATTGGCTGGAAGGCACACCATGGAGTTGGCAGCAGCAGCAAGAACCCAAACATTGGCTGGAAGACACCCTGGAGTTGGCAGAAGCAGCAGGAGCCCAAACATTGCTTGAAAGAGACACTGGAGTTGACAGCAGGAGCCCAAAAATTGACCCAAAGACACACTGAAGTTTGCAGCAGCAGGTGCCCAAACATTGCTTGAAAGAAACACCCTGGAGTTGACAGCAACAGCAGAAGCCCAAACATTGACTGAATGACACCCTGGAGTTGGCAGCAGCAGCAGGAGCCCAAACATTGCTTGAAAGAAACACTGGAGTTGGCAGCAGGAACCCAAACATTGGCCCAAAGACACACCCTGGAGTTGGCAGCAGCAGCAGGAACCCAGAAATTGGCTGGAAGGCACTCTGAAGTTGGCAGCAGCAGGAGCACAAAAATTGGCTGGAAGGCACACCCTGGAGTTGACAGCAGCAGCAGCAACCCAAAAATTGGCCTAAATACACACTCTGGAGTTGGCAGCAGCAGCAGGAGCCCAAACATTACTTGAAACACACCCTGGAGTTGGCAGCAGGAGCCCAAAAATTGGCCTAAAGACACACCCTGGAGTTGGCAGCAGCAGCAGGAGCCCAAACATTGCTTGAAAGAGACACTGGAGTTGGCAGCAGGAACCCAAACATTGGCCCAAATACACACCCTGGAGTTGGCAGCAGCAGCAGGAACCCAGAAATTGGCTGGAAGGCACTCTGAAGTTGGCAGCAGCAGGAGCACAAAAATTGCCTGGAAGGCACACCCTGGAGTTGACAGCAACAGCAGGAACCCAAACATTGGCCTAAAGACACACTGGAGTTGGTAGCAGCAGCAGCAGAAGCCCAAATATTGCTTTAAAGATACACCCTGGAGTTGGCAGCAGCAGCAGGAACGCAAACATTGGCTGGAAGACACCCTGGAGTTGGCAGAAGCAGCAGGAGCCCAAACATTGCTTGAAAGAGACACTGGAGTTGACAGCAGGAGCCCAAAAATTGACCCAAAGACACACTGGAGTTTGCAGCAGCAGGTGCCCAAACACTGCTTGAAAGAAACACCCTGGAGTTGACAGCAACAGCAGAAGCCCAAACATTGACTGAATGACACCCTGGAGTTGGCAGCAGCAGCAGGAGCCCAAACATTGCTTGAAAGAGACACCCTGGAGATGCCAGCAGCAGCAGGAGCCCAAACCTTGACTGAATGACACCCTGGAGTTGGCAGCAGCAGCAGGAGCCGAAACATTGGCCTAAAGACACACCCTGGAGTTGTCAGCAGGAGCCCAAACATTGCTTGTAAAAGATAGTGGAGTTGGCAGCAGCAGCCCAAAAATTGGCCTAATGACAAACCCTGGAGTTGACAGCAGCAGCAGGTGCCCGAACATTGCTTGAAAGAGACACTGGAGTTGGCAGCAGGAACCCAAACATTGGCCTAAAGACACACCCTGGAGTTGGCAGCAGCAGCAGGAGCCCAAACATTGCTTGAAAGAGACACCCTGGAGATGCCAGCAGCAGCAGGAGCCCAAACCTTGACTGAATGACACCCTGGAGTTGGCAGCAGCAGCAGGAGCCGAAACATTGGCCTAAAGACACACCCTGGAGTTGTCAGCAGGAGCCCAAACATTGCTTGAAAGAGACACTGGAGTTGGCAGCAGGAACCCAAAAATTGACTGAGAGACACACCCTGGAATTGGCAGGAGCAGCAGGAGCCCAAAAATTGGCTGGAAGGCACACCCTGGAGTTGGCAGCAGCAGCAGTAACCCAAACATTGGCTGGAAGGCACCCTGGAGTTGGCAGCAGCAGCAGGAGCCCAAACATTGCTTGAAAGAGACACTGGAGTCGGCAGAAGCAGCAGGAGCCCAAACCTTGCTTGAAAGAGACACTGGAGTTGGCAGCAGGAGCCCAAAAATTGGCCTAAAGAAACACTCTGGAGTTGGCAGCAGCAGCAGGAGCCCAAACATTGCTTGAAAGAGACATTGGAGTTGGCAGCAGCAGCCCAAAAATTGGCCTAAAGACACACCCTGGAGTTGGCAGCAGCAGCAGGAGTCCAAAAATTGACTGAGAGACACACCCTGGAGTTGGCAGCAACAGCAGGAACCCAGAAATTGGCTGGAAGGCACTCTGAAGTTGGCAGCAGCAGGAGCACAAAAATTGCCTGGAAGGCAATTTCTACAGGGGTGCACCAGACAATACCACTAAATGAATATAACTATATACATGTGCTCACTCACATAAACCAGACAAGAATGAAGTGGACGTGTCCAATTACACACCTTTCTTCAAAAAGGAGCACCAATACCAATACAAATACAAAAAATCTTTATTATGAAAAAGGAGATGTATTTTTATGGTTTATATTTAGTAGATATAAGTTGTACACTTTGAGGGTTATACATTTCTTATGCCGGCATAAAAATAATTAATATAAATAGGATATAAATAGCGCACATAGGGTCTTTAGATGTATTGTTCCCCTTAGGGGTTTTTTTTATTCTCATATATTATTCTCCTTTTTCATAATAAAGATTTTTTTGTATTTGTATTGGTATTGGTGCTCCTTTTTGAAGAAAGGTGTGTAATTGGACACGTCCACTTCAGTCTTGTCTGATTGGCTGGAAGGCACCCTGGAGTTGTCAGCAGCAGCAGGAGCACAAAAACTGACTGAAAGACACCCTGGAGCTGGCAGAAGCAGCAGGAACCCAAACATTGCTTGATAGAGACACTGGAGTTGGCAGCAGGAACCCCAAAATTGGCCTAAAGGCATACCCTGAAGTCGGCATTAGCAGGAACCCAAAAATTGGCTGAAAGGCACACCCTGAAGTTGGCATCATCAGGAGCCCAAAAATTGTCTGAAAGGCATACCCTAAAGTTGGCATCAGCAGGAACCCAAAAATTGGCCTAAAGACATAAATATGTTTTGCACTATTTGGAAAGTGTAAAACGTGGCACCATGATGAATCTACTCGCATGCATCAGCCATTGGTGGGTGGAAATCCTGGCTGATCCATCCCTGATTCATTTTCACAAAGGTGAGTCTATCCACATTTTTAGTTGACAGACGAGGTCTCCTCGGCGTTACTATGGCCCCCGCCGCACTAAACACCCGCTCAGATGGCACGCTACTGGCTGGGCAGGACAGCTTTCCCAGGGCAAACTCTGCTAGTTGCGGCCACAAGTCAAGTTTGGCTGCCGAGAAGTCCAGCGGATCCTCAAGGTGTGTTGGCATGGTCATGTCAAGGTATGACACAACCTGCTGGTTCAGGTCCTGCTCCAGGTCTTCCTGCTGCTCATGAGTAGCCTCACTATGTGGGTGAAGAAAGCTATTAATTAGCGACGTAGACTCAGGCTGCTGCTGATAGAGCTGTTACTGCTCCTGCCACCCCTCCCCCAGCTGCTATGTCTTTGTAGTAGGCCAGTTTGTCCTCCCTCTCAGTGGGTGTAAAAAATGCCCCCATTTTTTGCCGGTAGCGAGGGTCCAATAAGGTGGAGAGCCAGAAGTCATCCTGCTGAAAAACTGAGACAATTCTGCGCACGTGAGCATGCATTGTGCCATTTGTGCAAGTGACTCGGAGGGACTACCTGTCTCCATCTCCACTACATACTGCCACGGTGTGTCTGGGTCCTCTGTCTCGCCTTCCTCACAACCTCTCTAGCTCCTTCGGCTGCTCCTGCTCCTCCTCTCCTGTCAGCTGACTAGATAAACCAGCCATTTCGCCAAGCCTAAACTGTGCTTCACTGTGCCCCTCCTCCTCCTCCTCCTCCTCCAGTTCAGCTCCAACGGGGTTCATGTGGCCATAAGATGTAGGTGCCATGTCTCCAGTGCCCTGACCAGCCATGGTTTCCAACATGTGCTGTAGTACATGAAGCAGTGGAATCACGTAGTTCATCCAGTAATCCTGCCGACTGACAAATAAAGTGGCTTCCTCAAAGGGCCTGAGCAAACGGCAGGTGTCACGTATGAGGTGACACTGGTTTACATTGAAGTTACACAGGGGAGTACCCCTATGTGCTTGGATCATCAAGAAATCTGTGATGGCTTTTATCTGTTTGTATAGTTGGTCCAACATATGGAGGGTGGAATTCCAACTGGTGGAAACATCGCAAATTGGACTATGTTGGGGGCTACTGTTCTGACGCTGTAGCTCAAGAAGGGTGTGCTTGGCGGGGTAGGAGTGGCTGAAGTGCATGCAAAGTTTCCTTCCCCTTTAGGATGTCTTGCAGATGGGGGGAAGTCTTCAGAAACTGCTTGACAACCAGATTGAAGACGTGAGCCATGCAAGGCGCATGGGTCAGGCTTCCTTGTCGCAGCGCAGACAAAATGTTCTTCCCATTGTCGGTCACCATGGTTCCCATTTTCAGTTTTCTTGGAGTAAGCCATGTTTGGATTTCTTGATGAATACATTTTAGCAATTCCTCCCCTGTGTGACTCTGTTCGCCAAGACAAACCATGTGAAGCACAGCGTGACAGCGCCGTGCCCTGCACACATGGTAGACTGGAGGGGCACCCAGACTTGACCCTGCAGTGGAAGGTGAGGAGACGGTGGAGAATGAGGAGGCCAAGTCACACAGTGTCACAGGCACAACGGCCTGGGAGCGCGGAGGCCAAAGCGGCGTGACCTGTCCAAGTTGCTCGTGCTTCAAAGGAACCACATTCACCCAGTGAATGTACTGTCCCTGACTGTAGTTACAGCTCCAGACGTCGGCGCTGCCATGCACTTTGATACAGACCGACAGGCTCAAGGACTCTCCCACCTTCTGTTCAACAAAATTGTGCAGGGCTGGTACTGCCTTCTTGGAAAAGAAATGACGGCTTGGGACTCTCCACCTCGACTCGGCACAAGCCATTAGTTCTCCTGAAAGGTGCAGAGTTCACCAGCTGAAAAGGGAGCGACTGTTACCCTCCTGCGGATGCTTGATGAAAAACTGCCACACTGCCAAATAGCTAATTTTCCACCAACGGCCCGCACTGATTCACTGCAACTGCCGCCAACTCCAGGAACCCTTGCTCCACTACCTCCCGAGAAGGTAGCCTGCCGCGCAGCAAGTGATCTACCCCGGGCCCCGGCCCCGTTTGACTTTACAATTCTGCCCCCATGCTGACTGCCAACTATGCTGCTAACACCTTGTTGCCTCAGCTGCTGACTCGGGGCAACCTGCGCCCCTCTTCTCCTGATGATGATGATGATGATGAAGCCCCTTCTGCACCCGGCTCCCAAGTGCGATCGGCTTTACTATCATCATCATCGAGTTGTGTCTGCACGTCCCTGATGTTCTCGGTTTCCTCAACAATGTCTGGTGCAGGAGCTGGAACACTCGCCACACCACCTCCCACTCCACTCTCCACATCACTATTTGTCTGCCTAGCGAAATATGCCACCTCCATTTCTTGACTGAGCAGTAGCTGCTGACTGTCCTCTATCTGATCGTCCTCACTAAAGAGTGGAGCTAAACCCAGAGCATAGGATACGTCGCTGGGGGACGGAACGGCGAAGGACAGAGGCAATGGGAGGCTAGGGACTGCTCCCGGGCCATGCCAACTCAGGGTTGTGTCAGAGGAACCTACCGACTGTAGACTGGGGGTGTCAAATGTAACTTGTGATGATGTGGATGACCGCGTTAACCAATCTACGATGGCAGATGCATTACTGGTGAAGACATGACCGCTAGCATACTGGCAGATCAGGTCTCTCACCGCGACTCCTGCTGCCACTTTTCCCTAGTCTGCTGCGACCTCTGTCTGCTGAATCTTGGCCTCTGCCACTCCTCTGTGAACATCCTGGTACTTGTCTGCCTGACATTTTTATGTATTTGAAATGCGCAACAGGCACTTTAAAAAATGTGTTTACTTTAAAAAGCAGAAGGTAAATAAACTGAAGAACTGCTTCTCTGTAACAGACACTATGAAAATTGGCAATATAGGATGTCCAGTGCTCAATGGTTTTTAAAGCAGACACAAAAACACTTTTAAAACTGTGGTCTAGTTAGATGAAATCAGCTGAAAGACTTGCTTCTGTGTAACAGATAGAGTTAAATGTGCTAACATGGGATGCCCAGTGCTCAGGAGTTTTTAAAGCAGACACAAAAACACTTTTAAAACTGTGGTCTAGTAAGATGAAATCAGCTGAAAGACCTGCTTCTGTGTAACAGATACAGATAAATGTGCTAACATGGGATGCCCGGTGCTCAGGGGTTTTTAAAGCAGACACGAAAACACTTTTAAACTGTGGTCTAGTTAGATGAAATCAGCTGAAAGACCTGCTTCTGTGTAACAGATACAGTTAAATGTGCTAACATGGGATGCCCAGTACTCAGGGGTTTTTACAGCAGACACAAAAACACTTTTAAAACTGTAGTCTAGATAGATGAAATCAGCTGAAAGATCTGCTTCTGTTTAACAGATAGGGTTAAATGTGCTAACATGGGATGCCCAGTGCTTTTTAAAGCAGACACAAAAACACTTTTAAAACTGTGGTCTAGTTATATGAAATCAGCTGAAAGAGCTGCTTCTCTGTAACAGATACTATTAAAATTGGCAATAAGGGATGCCCAGTGCTCAGGGGTTTTTAAAGCAGACACAAAAACACTTTTAAAACTGTGGTCTAGTTAGATGAAATCAGCTTTCAGACCTGCTTCTGTGTAACAGATAGGGTTAAATGTGCAAACATGGGATGCCCAGTGCTCAGGGGTTTTTACAGCAGACACAAAAACACTTTTAAAACTGTGGTCTAGTTAGATGAAATCAGCTTTTAGACCTGCTTCTGTGTAACATATAGGGTTAACCCTTTAAATGCCAAGCACATAGTTTCTACATGGTTGCTTCTCCTACCGTTAAGTGGCAAGCACGTAGAAACTACGCGCCTGGCATTTCCCCCTGCTAGTTAAAAAAAATAAAAAACTCACCTGACCCCTCCTTGGATCCGGCCAGGTCTCCTCTTTAATTTGGTGCCATCCAATCCCCGTGGGGGCTTGGATGGCTCCAGAAGAGCCCCCGGAATAGCCCCCCCCCCCCGCTTCGGCAGCAGTAGCTGCTAACTGTAAAAAAGAAAAAAAATGAAAAATGACATTTACTTACCTGTGCCCGTGCTGCCTCCCGACGGGTCTCCTCTTCACTGGGGGGGGGGGGGCTCCGATCACCCCCCCAGCCTCTTCTGTGGTGAGGAGAGGGCAGAAAATGCCCTCCCCCACCACTTCCTGCATCAGGTCTGCTAGCCCTGCTCCCTGGGGGCGGCCCAGCAGCCAGCCTCTTAAGACCGGCACCCAAGACAGAGAATCAGTCTGCTTGGGTGCTTGGAGGAGAGGGCTGGGGAGGAGAAGAGGGCTGTGATCACCCCCCCCCCCACTCTCCAGGCTCTCTCCTCCAAACACCCAAGCAGACTGTCAGCTGTCATCGGAGATCGCCGGAGGACACATGATCGGAGGTGAGTAAAGTAAAAAAAAATAAATGTCTTTTTTTTCTCTGTCAGTGTCTTTATGTTTTACATTTAACCCCTTGTAAACTGGTAAGGGGTCCATGAGACCCCTTATACCAGTGCACAAGGCTGGGGGCTGGCAAGTCAGGGACCCTATGGGAGGGGGGACCCTATGTCATTTTTTTTTAAATTAACCCCTTATGTTCTGTCACCCCGCAGCTATAAAAGGCTTCCAGCTGCAGCGGGAGAGCAGAAGCCAGATTGATCAGCGTGGGACACAGGGATGCATGGGAGGTAAGTATAAAAAAAAAAAAAAAAACTTGTTTCTGTGGTTTTTTTACACTTAAACCGGACCAACACCCGTTTTGTTGGTCCGGCTGTGTGGTCATTGTAAGAAGCGAGGGGGGGCATCCACAATGCTGAAGCCCCCCTTGCAGCAAACCGCAGCATATATAGCTTGTTTTACTCACCTGCATACCGAGCCAGCGGTGAGAACGGAGTCCCGCGATTGGCCGCCGGGCGGTCACGTGGGCGCAGTGCTGCGGCCAAATGCGGGACTCCGTTCTCGCCGCTGGCTCGGTATGCAGGTGTGTAAAACAGGCGATATATGCAGTTTGCTGTTACGCTTCTTACAATGACCACACAGCCGGACCAACACCCGTTAAAAATGGGTGTTGGTCTGGTTTAACCCCTATACCAGTTCATAAGGCTGGGGGCTGGCAAGTCACCTGCGGCTAGCGGGTGACTTGCCGTTAACCCCCGGCACCCCTATTACCTGCCTCCCCAAAGCCCAGGGGGGGGGCAGAAGAGCCCGGGCCCACATAGGCTATGTGGGCTTGTAGGCTGCAGGGTGGGGGGACCACAAAAGCTGGACCCTCCCCTCTGTTCCTACAAGCCCCCATAGCTGGTCCTGGGCTGGTAATGCTGGGTAAGGGGGACCCCATTTCATTTTTGGGGGGATTTTTAAGGGTTTTTAACCCTTAAAATTCCCCAAAAATGGGAGGGGGCCCTATGTAATTTTTTTTTAATTAATCCCTTATGTTTATAGTGTGGATAGTAGTAGTATTTTATTTGTATATGTTATAAAGTGCTATTTTCAGTTTGGGGGGTCTCCTGGGCAAGAATGGGGGGCTACCGATACATATGTTTTCTCTAATAAAGTAAATGTTTTATTTAAAATAAAGGAGACAATTGTCTAAAAAATATTTATTTATTTACTTTACACAAAAATATAAAAAATTACAAACAAGACATTTAATGTTAAATCCTAAACTCTGCTGCAAAATATATATCTATAATTTTCCTGGAAATTCACGGTTAAACATGGCGCAGAATGGAGGGAAATGACCTGTCAACAGAGGTTGACAAAACTTCAAGTAGGCTGGCAATTAAAAGGGTTAATAGTACCTATGCATGTCGGGTATTGTTCTGCTCGGGGGCCCTTGCTCTTTCAGATTTAGCTTGTTTTTTCTTGTTTGCATATTTATATTTTAGGAAAACATGTTATTTATTCAGTTTTTTTATTAATTTATTTGCAATCTAACCTAAGAATTTTTTGAGGGATTACTACAACAAGCTGGGTACTCTTAGAAAGCTTAACATGTGTACTTTCAGGGAATATATGGTTTATCAGGCATATTCTAAATGTAAAGGGTTGTTTTGGTTGAAAAATTGCAAGGTGCGCATTTTGTCTACAGAGCTGGAATTTTCAAGTAAAATTACTGTTATGCGCACGCTTTACTTTGTATTGTTTGTCAATTCTTCCCTTGACAGTACCTATGCATGTTGGGTATCGTTCTGTTCGGGGCATGTTGCTTTTTGAGATTTTACTTGTTTTTTCTTGTTTGCACATAGTTCTTTTTAGAAAAATGTGGTTTGATTCTTCCTTTTTATTCTTTTTTAGGGAAACTTTGTGCAACCAAAGAATACATTGAGGGATTACTTCCAGAAAACTAAGCCCACATAAATAAGCTTGGTACGCCTAGAAAGCTTGAGGTGTGTACTTCCAGAGAATATACACTTTGTGGGGTGTATTTCAAATGTAAAGGGTTGTTTTTCTGGAAAAACTGCAAGGTGCATATAGCTCATAGCACAGTTGTATTTTATCTGAAAATCTCCTAAAGCTCTGTTTCAGTTTGGGGGGGTCTCCTGGGCAGGAAAGGGTGTCTACCAATACATATGTGGTACCGCTGTGGCCGGGAGAAATTGGGGTTTCGCACACAATGAAAAATTTTATTGACAAACTTACATTTTTTATTACAAAAAAACACTACAAATTGCAAAAAATAGATTTTTTAAAATTTTTTTTTTTGCACATATTTCACCAAAAAGTATTGAGAATACACAAAAAAAAGGCCAAAGACATTTCATGTTGAAGCCCATTATATAATTTTCCTGCGAAATCCCTGGAAATCCTTTCAAAAATCACAGTTGAGCATGTGTAGCACAAAATAGTGAAACATGGTTTGGCAACAGAGGGTAACAAAAGCTGCAGGTAGGCTGGCAGCGAAAGGGTTAAATGTGCAAACATGGGATGCACAGTGCTCAGGGTTTTTTACAGCAGAAACAGAAGCTATTTAAAAACTGTGATCTGGCTATTAAATCAAATGAAAATAAAAAAAAAAAAGGCTTTCTCTGTCACTTTATCTGCTTCTCTGTGTTTTCTGCTGTCCATGCCTCGATCTTTCCCTGGCTCTCTCTGGCTCTCTCTGGTTCTGTTTTGGTTCTCTCTGGCTCTCCCTGGCTCTCTGTTTGTCTTTCCCTGTCTCTCCCCAGCCCCGTTCTCGACGCAACACAACGCTGAAATGCACACCAGCAAGATGGCCGCCGCTTATATAGCGCTGTGACATCACAGGGGTGCCTGGCTGCTGATAGGCTGCATGTGAACGTCGGGACCCGGGCACACAGGGGAGGTTATCAGGACCCGGGCACACAGGGGAGAATGGCAGGACCTGGGCACACAGGGGAGGTTGGCAGGGCCTGGGCACACAGGATAGGTTGACAGAGCTTGGGCACACAGGGAAGGTTGTCAGGACCCGGGCACACAGGAGAGGTTGGCAGGGCCTGGGCACACAGGATAGGTTGGCAGAGCTTGGGCACACAAAGAAGGTTGTCAGGACCCGGGCAAACAGGGGAGGTTGGCAGGGCCTGGGCACACAGGATAGGTTGGCAAGGACTGAACACAAGGTAAATAAACATATGTTTTTACACAATCAATTGTCTTTTAAATTTACAAAATAATTAGAATTTGTGGCCACACAATTAAAACCAGCCCTGCTGCACGGAGCCGGCAGATGGACATGCTCAGCTAGAGCTCCGTCACCCCGGGCACTAACAGGCCACTAACAAGCTGTATGAGGCCCCCAAACAATGGATGGGAAGGTGGTCTCTGAGTTTTTTGAGGATATCTCGTTCCCTAGGATAACTGAGCCGCAAAAACTAGCTATGGAGGCGGACTTTACGGCTGACGAAGTGCTACAGGCCATTAAGGAACTTAAGCCAGCTAAAAGACCAGGCCCGGATGGACTCATCACAACCTTCTACAAAAAGCTTAACCAAGAGGTCACCCCCCCACTAGTTAACCTCTTTAACAATATAATGCGGGGTAACTGCTTTGAGGGTGAAATGTAAAAAGCAAACATTGTTATGATCCCAAAGCCAGGGAAGGACCATAAAAAAATCGAGCAACTATAGACCCATTTCCCTCTTAAATATTGACCTTACATTGTTTGCTAAAGTTTTAGCCACTAGGGTAAAAGGCTTTTGGGGTTGCCTAATCCACAGAGACCAGGTGGGGTTTGTCCCATACCGTCAGGTGGTGGATAGAGTCAGACGTATACTACAGCTGATAGATTCGGTCAAAGGTACTGATCAGGAGTCCATGCTGCTGTCTTTGGATGTTGAGAAGGTGTTTGACTCCATCTCCTGGGAATACCTGTGGTGGGTTCTGGGGAGGTGGGGGTTTGGGGAGGGAATGCTGGATGCTGTGGATGCGCTATATAAATGACCAAAGGCTACCCTGAAATACGCGGGCATGGAATCTCCCCCCTTCCCAATCTATAGAGGAACTAGGCAGGGCTGCCCTCTGTCCCCCATCCTGTTCATTCTGGCACTGGAGCCCTTGGCCATTAAGATCCAAAACAATGGAGGCATCAGGGGGATTTTCACAGCTTCAGGGGAAAATAAGCTATCGCTCTTCGCGGACGATATGCTTCTGATGGTTACAGGTCCACACATCTCTATTTCTAATATATTCAAGACCCTTTCGGTATTCGGGAGGCCTCCGGATAAATTACGCTAAGTCCACAGCTCTGGATATTTCCTTGAAGCCTTCCATGAAACATGCCCTTTTGGCTAATTTCCCTTTGTAGCGATAACCCTTATCGCCGGAGGGCTTCACCGCCCGAGACGTCCTTTTCCCAATCGTAAGAGGTGCTGCTGGAATTCCAGAGTCGTCCGTGAGGAAACAGGAACAGCCCTTACAAGGGCTAGTGAATTGTAATATAGCTGTCAGGATTGTACCAAACACCCGTCTGTCTTAAGCCAGTATCCCCCAATCTCCACCGCCACTTCTGCCTATAGACAAGCCCCCGCTTGTGGGAGACACGAGCAATGCCTCTCCCAGTCGGTTGCCCCCAGGACTTAACAGGCGCAAAGGATAGTAGCTTAAGGTGCAGCTTGGTGTTAGGCAGGGAATCCCGAATGAGGATGCCGGGTGCGAAAAGTCCGTAAATCAGGCCGAGGTCAAACCAGGAGGTCACAGGCGAGGTATCCAAGGGAGATGACAGAGAATGGTCGAGGGTAGCCGAGGTCAATTCCAGGAGGTCACAGGCGAGGTACAGGAGGGTCAGGCAAAAGAGTGGTCAGGCAAAGCAGGAAGTCAGGGCAGGCAGCTAGCAAGAATAGTCAAGGTCCAAATCCAAATCCAAAATCTTCACAAGTACAGCAGCACACATCCAGAACCCAGAAGCTATAACGGGCACTGGGAAACTGGAACAGTGCAAATATATAGGGAAGTCTGGCCAATGGGAAACAGGGAAAAAAGGAGGGAAGGAAGGTGCTTGGTGCAAACAAGGAAATGGGATCGGTCCCAGGAGCTGGACGGCCCAGGCCAGACAGGCCGACCAGTCCCTGGGTCCGATCCCAGGAACCAGCCACAGATTGGACAAATCAAACTGGCCCCCGGCGGGCGCGCTGGGGGAAGCGCCGCCGGGAGGCATAAAGCAGACGTGCTCGCGCGCGCGCGCGAGCACGTTGAGGATCGGGCGCGCCCCCGCCAGGAAGGGGAAGCGCCGAGCCAGAGGGGAGAGCCGCAGGGCCGCGCAGCCGCGCGGAGCGGGCTGCGACGCGGCCACCCACGGCGTCCTGCACCGCCAGCCCCTGATCCCCGCGACGGTGCCGAGGAGCTGGCAGACCCGGGGACCGTCGGACCGCAGCCCGGTGGGAGCCACCCGGCCACGCGCCGCGGGACCCGGAACGGCGGTGAGGTAAGTGCCTAACATTACCCCCCCCCTGAGGAGGGGCCACTGGACCCTCCAAGCTGGGTTTTAAAGGATTCTCTCTATGAAACTTCTTTACTAAATTCTGTGCATGAACTTCTCTGGCAGGAACCCAAGATCTTTCTTCCGGACCGTACCCCTTCCAGTCAATAAGATATTGAAGAGAGTTCCGAAAGAAACGAGAATCAAGGACCCGGGCAACCTCAAACTCCTGATGCCCATCAACTACCACAGGACTAGGAGGACTATTAGGTTCATGGTTTCTTGCGGACTTAAGAAGTGAAACATGAAAGGATTTACAGATTTTCATGGATGAGGGGAGGGCCAACCGGTATGTCACCTGATTAACTTTGTGTGTTATGGGGAATGGGCCAATAAACTTAGGTCCTAACTTAGCGGAGGGTTGGCGTAGCGCCAAGTTCTTGGTTGAAAGCCAAACCCAGTCACCCACTTTAAAGTTAGAATTAGACGATCGCTTGCGATCAGAAAATTTTTTCTGTAGACAAGCGGCCCTAGTTAGGTGTTGTTGGATTTTATTCCACTCCCCTGGCCATTTGGAAACCCATTCATCCACGGAGGGAACTCTAGAGGGTTGGTCCGAAAGAGCAGAAAACTTCAGATCCTTGCCATAAACACAGTGGAAAGGAGAAACCCCTGTGGATGAATGCGTAGCGTTGTTAAAAGCAAATTCCGCAAAAGGTAAGAAGAAGGCCCAATCAGTCTGAGAACCCGCCGTAAAACAGCGCAAATATTGTTCCAGGGACTGGTTCGTTCTCTCGGTTTGACCATTCGATTGCGGATGAAAGGCCGAGGAAAGGGAGACAGTGAACCCCAACTTGGCACAGAAAGCCCTCCAGAACCGGGAGACAAACTGGACCCCCCTATCCGAAACAACATCCATGGGAATACCATGAATCCTAAAGACATGAGTAATGAAAAGTTGAGCAAGAGTTTGAGCTGAGGGGAGTTTCTTTAAAGGGACGAAATGGGCCATCTTGCTAAAGCGGTCCACAATTACCCAAATAACCGTATGACCCTGAGACGGAGGAAGGTCAGTAACAAAATCCATGGCCAGATGTGTCCACGGGGAGGCAGGAACGGATAATGGAAGGAGTGGGCCTTCCGGTGAGCTCCTCAAGGACTTACTTTGGGCACAGACTTTGCAAGCGGAGACAAACCTTTGAACGTCCTTCCTGAGAGAAGGCCACCAAACTTGGCGTAACAATAAAGCTATGGTTTTTTTAATCCCTGGATGACCGGTTGTTTTGGTATCATGAAAATGGGACAAAAACTCAGACCGGTAAGTAGAGGGCACAAACAGGGCTGACGCGGGTTTCCCAGGAGGAGCTTGGGCCTGGAATTGAGTAAGATCAGGAAGTTGGGGTT
Source organism: Gastrophryne carolinensis (assembly GCA_027917425.1). Taxonomy (NCBI): domain Eukaryota; kingdom Metazoa; phylum Chordata; class Amphibia; order Anura; family Microhylidae; genus Gastrophryne; species Gastrophryne carolinensis. The sequence goes on along the minus strand of CM051237.1, from coordinate 45,651,350 downwards.
GAATGGCGGCCACCACTAGGGAGCGAGGTACGATGGGAGAAACCACCCTTTCCGGTAAGTCAGGGGGAGAGAAACTCCGAGACAGGGCGTCCGCCTTTATATTCTTAGACCCGGGTTTATACGTAATAGAAAAATTAAACCGAGAAAAGAATAAGGACCAGCGAGCCTGTCTAGGAGTTAACCTCTTGGCGGACTGGATGTATTCCAGATTTTTATGGTCCGTAAAGACCGTAACTGGATACTGAGCCCCCTCCAGCCAGTGTCTCCATTCCTGGAAGGCAAGTTTGATGGCCAGTAATTCTCTGTTGCCGATATCATAATTCTTTTCGGCCGCTGAGAATTTTTTGGAAAAGAAGGCACATGGATGGAGGCGTGCAGGTGAGCCGTAGTATTGGGACAAGACCGCTCCGACCGCTATCTCTGAAGCATCCACCTCCACAAGGAAAGGTCGTTGTTCATCGGGATGGACTAGGACGGGAGCAACGCTAAATACCCTCTTAAGATTCCCGAAGGCCTGGACAGCTTGAGCCGGCCAAACCGGGGGGTACCCGCTTTTCTTAGTCAAGTTAGTTAGTGGTGTAACCAGAGTAGAGAAATTCTTAATGAACCTTCTATAAAAATTGGCAAAACCCAAAAACCTCTGCAGGCCCTTCAGATCTCTGGGCTGCTCCCATTCTAAAACAGCCCTCACCTTAGATTGGTCCATAGACAGACCAGATTTGGAGATAATGTAACCGAGGAACGGAACCTCAGATACCTCAAATTGACATTTCTTTAATTTGGCATATAAACAATTCTCCCTAAGTTTCTGCAAAACTAGGCACACATGTTTACGATGCTCATCAAGGGATGAAGAAAAAATTAAAATGTCATCTAGGTAGACAACCATAAACCGGCCAAGATAATCCCTGAAAATTTCATTGACAAAACTTTGAAAGACCGCAGGGGCATTACACAGGCCGAAGGGCATAACCAAATATTCATAATGCCCTTCAAGGGTATTAAAGGCCGTTTTCCACTCGTCCCCCTGCCTAATTCTTATGAGGTTATAGGCCCCTCGGAGATCTAGTTTAGAGAAGACCTGCGCCCCGACCACCTGCGTAAAGAGTCCCTCAATAAGGCATAGGTAGGGGATATTTATTTTTTACCGTGATGTTATTTAAGCCCCGGTAATCGATACAGGGGCGAAGTCCCCCATCTTTTTTCTCCACAAAAAAAAAACCCTGCCCCTGCTGGGGAAGATGAAGGCCGAATAAACCCTTTTTCTAAGTTCTCGGCGATATATTCCCGCATGGCAAGGGTTTCTGCTCGGGTTAAATTAAATATTCTCCCTCTGGGAGGCATCGTACCAGGGAGCAGTTCTATTGGGCAGTCCCAAGGTCTATGGGGAGGAAGTTTGTCTGCTGCCTTTTCTGAAAAAACATCAGCAAACTCCAAATATGGAGTAGGAATCCCAATAGGGAGTAGGCGTGTGACCCTGAGGGGAAATTCTAGGCAGTTCCGGAAACACTGGTGTCCCCACTTGGTAATTTGCCCCGAAACCCAATCAATTTGAGGATTATGCTCCTGCAGCCATGGCAACCCCAGAATCAAGGGGGTACCAGGCATGCTCAAAATCAGGAACCTGATAACCTCAGAATGACTGGCTCCTACTTTGATCTGCATGGGAGGTGATTGGAACCGAACTAACCCCCCGGCCACTGGAGTGCCATCAATGGCTGACACCCGGATAGGAGTAGGCAGGGTCTGTGCCCTAATTCCTAGAGTCTGTGCTAGATCAGAGTCTAGGAAGTTCCCAGCTGCTCCAGAATCGAGAAGAGCCTTTAAATTAACATATTTAGCACCAAACATAAACTGAACTGGGACAAAAACTGGAGACGATACTTGAGGAGATACCTTACAGCCTAGGAGGGCCCCCTCGAAACCCCCTAGGCTCTGAAGTTTCCCGACGGTTTCTTTGGGCAAAGTCTAACCATGTGGCCGGTCCCACCACAGTAAAGACAGAGCCCCTCGGATAGGCGTCGTCGTCTCTCGCCTTCGGTGAGCCTGGTGGCACCTAGCTGCATAGGCTCTTCAGAAGGTTGAGCGACGGGAGCCTCAGATTTTGCAGCGGATTCAGAATGTGATCCTTTCTCCAGGCGCCTTTCCCGGAGTCGGCGATCAATGCGGATGGCCAAATGCATTAACTCATCCAGTGTTTGGGGTTCTGGGTAGTTCACCAGGGTGTCCTTGATAGAGTCAGCCAGACCTAATCGGAATTGGCCACAGAGGGCAGGATTGCTCCAGCGTGAGTCAACTGCCCAACGCCGGAATTCGGAACAGTAGTCCTCGGCTGGACGGCGTCCCTGGCGGAGGGAACGTAACTTCGCGTCAGCTGAGGCCCCTTTGTCAGGATCATCATAAAGGACCTCCATTGCAGCGAAGAAACTATCCACCGACTGGCGGATGGGGTCCTGAGCTGATAAGCTAAAGGCCCAGGACTGAGGGTCTCCATGTAACAGGGAAATAATCAAGCCCACTTTTTGTTCCTGTGAGCCCGAGGAGACCGGGCGAAGCTGGAAGTATAGTTTACAAGAGTCCCGGAAATTGGCAAATTTTGCCCTATCGCCAAAAAACTTTTCAGGGAGCGGGATCTTGGGTTCCACCGTCATTGCGGCCGGAGTCCCCTGAGAAGTGGGGACAATGGGAGTTGGACGGTTCTCCTGGGCCGCAACTCGATGAGCCAGGTGCTCCACTGCCGCCGTCAGGGCCTGCACCTGCTCCAGAATTTGGTCCATTCTTCTTTCTGGCCCGTTATAATGTCAGGATTGTACCAAACACCCGTCTGTCTTAAGCCAGTATCCCCCAATCTCCACCGCCACTTCTGCCTATAGACAAGCCCCCGCTTGTGGGAGACACGAGCAATGCCTCTCCCAGTCGGTTGCCCCCAGGACTTAACAGGCGCAAAGGATAGTAGCTTAAGGTGCAGCTTGGTGTTAGGCAGGGAATCCCGAATGAGGATGCCGGGTGCGAAAAGTCCGTAAATCAGGCCGAGGTCAAACCAGGAGGTCACAGGCGAGGTATCCAAGGGAGATGACAGAGAATGGTCGAGGGTAGCCGAGGTCAATTCCAGGAGGTCACAGGCGAGGTACAGGAGGGTCAGGCAAAAGAGTGGTCAGGCAAAGCAGGAAGTCAGGGCAGGCAGCTAGCAAGAATAGTCAAGGTCCAAATCCAAATCCAAAATCTTCACAAGTACAGCAGCACACATCCAGAACCCAGAAGCTATAACGGGCACTGGGAAACTGGAACAGTGCAAATATATAGGGAAGTCTGGCCAATGGGAAACAGGGAAAAAAGGAGGGAAGGAAGGTGCTTGGTGCAAACAAGGAAATGGGATCGGTCCCAGGAGCTGGACGGCCCAGGCCAGACAGGCCGACCAGTCCCTGGGTCCGATCCCAGGAACCAGCCACAGATTGGACAAATCAAACTGGCCCCCGGCGGGCGCGCTGGGGGAAGCGCCGCCGGGAGGCATAAAGCAGACGTGCTCGCGCGCGCGCGCGCGAGCACGTTGAGGATCGGGCACGCCCCCGCCAGGAAGGGGAAGCGCCGAGCCAGAGGGGAGAGCCGCAGGGCCGCGCAGCCGCGCGGAGCGGGCTGCGACGCGGCCACCCACGGCGTCCTGCACCGCCAGCCCCTGATCCCCGCGACGGTGCCGAGGAGCTGGCAGACCCGGGGACCGTCGGACCGCAGCCCGGTGGGAGCCACCCGGCCACGCGCCGCGGGACCCGGAACGGCGGTGAGGTAAGTGCCTAACAATAGCGTTTCCCTCAATAAGAGACAGAACTTCAGTATTGAGGGTGAAGGTGAAGTGAACTTTATTAGTGCCACACTGGGCCTTATATACACAAGTCTCCATTGCATGACACACACCGACCAATAGCAGCAGGGCACACAATCCCTCAACTCTGCTGGTGACGCAATCAGCAATACAATAGACGTCTGTAATACACTCAATCAGAACAATGCCATTGTCTGTGACGTAATCAATCAATACAATGGCAGTCAGAACAATGAATAACGTAATCAATCAATACACTGGCAGTCTGTAACATGCTTAAGAAAAGGAAAGTAATGAACCTGTGTAAAGTCCAAAGGGGCAGAGAGTCTGTCACACCCTTGGTCCTGGACGCAGCAATTGTCGTATCTGGGGGTCAAAATTACCCCCACCTACGAAGCCCTGTTTAAGGCTAACTATTCGCATATCCCGAAGCTGGTCGACTCAGTGTTAAACCCTTGGCATAATCAAAAAGTGGCTGGGTAGACTAGCCGCAGTTACAATGACCCTCCTGCCGAAGCTCTTATATTTGTTTTGTGTGATCCCAATTTCGGTCTCCTTATCCTTTTGTAAGCCGCTGCAAAATAAGATATTAAAGTATATCTGGGGGGCCAATCAAATCCAGGGTGAACAGGAAAACACTATACCACCACACCACCAGGGGAGGTCTGGGGGTGCCTCTGCTTCATAAATATTACCTGGCGGCACAGGTTGCTCCATTATTGCTCCTCTATGCTAAATGGGAAGCCCCAGTGTGGGTCCTGGAGCAGGTAAGAAGATCCTTGCCAATGGGTGTAGAGACCCTGCTGTGGGTCCCTAAGCGAGTGCGGCCTAAGACCATCTCTCCAATCCTGTGATGCCTGTTGGACAAATAGGATCTTTGCAAGGCCAGGGCGAAGCTGGAATCTAAACATTCGCCCTTGGTGAGGCTGTTTGATAACCCATTATTTCTTCCAGGGATCATGCATACTCACAGCTTTGGATGGTGGAAGGCCAATGGCATTGTGACTATACACGATCTCAGTACACCGAAGGGAGTTCTATCTTTTGGAGACCTTAGAAGCGCTAAACAGATCCCCTCCTCAGAAATCTTCAGATATTTGCAACTCTCGCATTTTGTCGGAAGCTATCTGAAGAGGGGATCCCCACCATACCTGCTTACCCCACTGGAGCAAGCATGTCTTCACCAGCCGTTTGCAAAGGGGATGATCACATTTATCTATGGGGCTTTGGTGCATTGGGCCGACCCATCGTGACATGGATACATGGAGAGGTGGGAGGCAGAGCTGGGGGCCCCAATTGAAGGGGAGGACTGGAGGATAATTTGGAACAATAGGGTTGATTCAGAGCTCCTTTCTGACCTTCTTTTTGCATGCAAATTTCCATTCCCGTTCATATTTCCTCCTCGTCTGATTCATCAGAGCCTTTTTTATGTGAGAATTTTAGTGTGAAATGTTTTCACTTTTGCATGATTTTTCGTTTGGTTGCAAGACGTCCATAAAAACAGCAAGAAAGTGGCTCTGAATCAACCCTAATGTACGGAAGACGTCGCTAAATGTGTTAGCGACTGAAAACGCTTATAAAATAGTACTCCGTTGGTACTACACCCCGGCGAGACGGACAGGTTCAAGTCATAGTGGCGCAGCCAGGCTGCCTTGAGTTAGCAGGGACCCACACAGGATTTATTAGAATTTGTACTTTAATAATGAAACATAGTCGCAAGCCAGTATGTGGAGAGACCCATGTCAGGCTTAATATAGGGGGGCTAAAGAGACCAGAAAACCCTCTACTTAGGTAAAGGAAAAGAGTGGCTTTCCTAGAACGGAAAGTATTTGCACAGTACCCAGTCCAAGGACAGATAGCATTACCCATCTACCCTTGCAGTAGGCGGAGCTATGCAAATCATCTCTTTACGTCTCTGTGCCATCCAAGGCCCTTAGAACCGCTAAGGGTGCAATGCCAAGGATTAGCTTTAAATTTTATACAGCCAGACACATCCAACTAGTGCACACGTGTTTCGAGCTTTAGGCTCTCATCAGCACTAGGCGGTTCTAAGGGCCTTGGATGGCACAGAGACGTAAAGAGATGATTTGCATAGCTCTGCCTACTGCAAGGGTAGATGGGTAATGCTATCTGTCCTTGGACTGGGTACTGTGCAAATACTTTCCGTTCTAGGAAAGCCACTCTTTTACTTTAATAATGACAATGACAGCAATTATCTGACATGTATACTGCTTAGACTAAATAACCCCAGTATGATGCATTATTATCTGTTTGACTGGAACATGCTGTGATCAGGGCCGTATCTGCCGCAAGGCAAACCGAGGCCTGTGCCTATGGGCGCTTGCATGGCAGAGGGGCGGCGTTACCCTGTGTGTGTGAAAAAAAAAGTGATTTATTTTTATTTTACTATGGCTGTGCCGCGGGGCCGTCTAGCACGCATGCTCCTCGATTACCGCCCCCAAGGTGATCAGCTGCTCCTTGGCGCCCGCCTGTCTCCATCTCGCCTCCTGATTGACCTCCTCGCTACCGAGCCCCCCCACCCCGATCAGCTGCTCCAGCATCTGCCCCACGTGTGGCCTCTGCACCCGCCCCCCCCGCGGTCGCCCGTGCTCCTCGCTACCCCCCTCAGGCGATCAGCTGCTCCTCGGCACCTGTGCCTGCCCACCTCCATCTCGGGCGGCTCTGACAGCTGGTGTCTTCTTTATTGGCCTCCTCGCCCCCTGTCTGCATATCACGGACGGGTAACTAAGCGATGAGGAAGAGACCCCCGAGGAAAAGGTAAGAGCACTTGTATTAAAAAAACATTGATTTTGGAGTGTGTGTGTGTTTTTTATTTTTTTTTTTCAGTTTGGTCACAGGGATCCTGTGCGGATGCCCACGGTGGCGCCCGTGCCCCGTAAATCTGAACAGCTCGGTGGTTCTGGCGCCCTTCCCCCGTGCATCCCGATTTGGAATGCCCTGGGGGGGGAAAGTCAGAGGCCAGCCTCCACAACACCCATAGATACTCACCTCTCCCCGGTCCAATGGTACATGCACAGGCTCTCGTCCAATGAGAGCCAGTCACTGTCACTAGGTAATTCGACAGGTGGCTCTCATTAGAATCAATAGAAATCCCAGCCTGTTGAATTACGCGGTGATGGTGGGCGGCTTTCATTGGACCAGAGCCCGAGCATGCACCGTTGGAGCCAGGGAAGTGTTTACTGGACTTTCTGGGGGTTAGAAACAGTGGGGTATCCTGGGACAAAGCCCACGGACGGTCATGGAATCTTTTGTTACGCTTTAATGAGGAATATCAGATTTAGGACCATCCAAGGTCCACTCCTTGGGTCATCCCAATTCAGGATGCCCCACTGTGTAAAACTCCCCAGAAGCCCCGTTTCACTCACCTTGTCCCTTAACCCTCGCTCAGCCACCTCCCGGCCCGCCTCTAGCTGTGCACGCACCTGCGCCTGTCCTTTCTGATTGGGCAGCGCAGGCACCAACAGCTAGGAGGTGAGCGGGGAATGCAGTCGTTTGTGCACTCGGCTCCCTTCGTCGCTGCTCAACTGCTTAGCCATTGGCGGCGCTGAGTAAAAGCGAGCACACCGATTGGCTGGCTCGTACTCATCCAATTCTGCACTGTGGGAGCGACAAGAAGGTGAGTGAATTGGTCGACCTTGGAGGTAAACACAGCAGGGCATCCCAATTTGAGATGCCCCCCCATGCTCCTCTTAGCGCTTTGCAATGGGGGCATTCAGAATACAGAATACATTCAGAATTTATTTACTTAAGTCTTGAAGTTCATATTATGTTTGGCTTTCTCCTCACTTATTTGCAGCCATGTGCTCAAGTTAGTATTTTAGCAACACCTGTATCTGCACACGGGTGCCATCACTGGAAAGCTCTTGGGACTACCATTAAAGCAGAATAAAACCCAGGGCTGCTGGCCTTCCCCAGGGATATCCTGAACTGGGATTCCCCGTAGTGTGAAACCCCCAGATATCCAGCATTGGCTTACCTTTCTCCAGACCAACAACACATTCACAGACTCTTGTCCAGTCAGAGTAGTTAGCCGTGCCTATGTAATTTGGCAAACACCTCTGATTGTTTACAATGGAGAGCGAAAGCTGTCACATCCCCTGCATCTTTGGGCTGTGCGAGTGCGCCCGCCCTAGCCAATTGCCATAGACAGCGATGGGAGCATGCGTCGCCGAGGTAGCAGGGGATGCGATTGCTTGTGCTCCCTATTAAAGTCTATCAGAGCCATTTGCTCATAGACTCCAGGGTGGGATATGGTCCATTTTAAGTGCTGATTGGCCAAGAGCCTGCACAAGCACTGTTGGAACAGTGGAAAGGTGAGTTCTGGGGTGATGTAGGTGGGGGTCTCACACAGTGGGGCATCCCAATTTGGGAGGTCCTAATTAAACAGATGAGAATCCCAGTGGTATGTCCACTTTAAAAATTGGGGGGGGGGGGGCGCATGAACAAAAAGTGTCTAGGGCAGCTCCAATTCTAAATACAGCCCTGTCTGTGATTATATACCATGTTGTAGACTTTAAACTTGCTCAATAAAAAATATTGTAAAAGAAAACCAGGCCTGCTGGTGAGCGGGGTATCCCATGTGCACACCTGCTCACAGCTGAACTCATGACAACCAGCAGCAAATAATAAACAGATAAAGAATGGAATGAGAGCAGCAGCAGTTTAGGAGGTAGTAAGGCAGCAGTGGACCCATTAAAAAGTGCAGTGAGAATCAGAAGATGACTGGCAGTAGAAGTGGACCCTTCATTGGCACTGGGCATGGCAGTGAGAACCAGGGGATGACTGACAACAAGGGTGGAACATTCAGCAGCAGTGGAAAGAATTAAGTGCAGTGTAGGAAGTATTGAGGTTTGGAGGGTGATTGGCAGTAGTTGGAGAAGGAAAAAAGGATCAGAGGACCAGAAGGGGGTGAGGACTAGAGGATGATTGGTGGCAGTGGAGAAGAAAGTGTGGACTGGAGGGTTATCAGCGGCAGAGAAGAACCCATCAGTGGCAGCAGAGTTGAAGGGTGGCATGATGTGATGGACCCACTTGTACTCAATAGAGTAGGCCATGAGTCCACCTCCTATAACAGCTTGATGGTGCATATAACAAATGCTCACCCCTGGTTTTTTCTTCCAGAAAAGAGAAAAACAACAGACATGTTGTGAATTGATTTCACACAGCATGAATAAGCAGGTCCTACTCTTGCATTCCTGCATGTTAAAGATGATGTATGTTAAATCTGTTTAAACGATTGCCCACATCAAACAAAACATAAATATTGTATCTGGCATTTGAGTTTTAAAGGTGAGTCTTCTTTTTCCTTACAATAAAGTCATAAGTGGTGGGACACTGCTGCTGGTAGAGATGCTCCACCAATGTGTTGGTTCCTGGGATCATAGATTTACGTTCCTTGTTCATGTAGTTCCAGAGATGTAAGCCATAAGAGCTATTGAAAGTTGGTTCCTTCTTCCATACTTCATAATATTTTTCCCATGATACAAAATGTATGGGGTAAAAGCGCTGACGGTGCAAGTAGGGAATTTTGTTGCAGGACATATCGTTCATAGTGTTAAACACCGGTGTACCACACACTTTCTTCATCACACGTTTGAAAAGTTCAGGACCTTGGTGGCCCCATAATTCTCCTCTGAAGTTCTCGACAAAGTTCTCCATAAACTGCCATATCAGGGGGTGAGATGGGGCCATGCCAAAAACACTGTTGGTGACTTGTTGCTCTGCTTCAGATGATAAAAAATGATCATGGGGTATTGGACGCAGAGAGATGACATCGGTATCCATGTAAATTCCACCATATTTCCAAATAGAAGCCAATCTGCATCCATCTGAGCTGACGTGGGCCCAGTAGACTTCCTTGTATGGGTCTACCTAGGGATTTACAAAAGCAATATGTTACTTTTTCTCCTAAAACAAGCAGACCGATACCCTTATTAGAAACAATCATTGCCAACTAATATTCCATAAGCAACCATCCTCATCCACAGCACCTTAATGGGTATTGGTTCTCCCATGAAGCATAAGTCCTGAGGGACGAGACACACGTTGTGCAAGATCTTGATGTTAAAACATGGTATCATTACTCCCCTGTACCCAGGGGGCGGGGTTCCACAAAATGGGGAATCTCGATTTAGATTCCAGGGGGGAAAGTGCTGGGTTTTGTTCTGCTTTCAAGTTGCCCACCCCAGCTGATTTCCTATGCCAAAAGCATCCCAATCTGGGATACCCTACTGTGTGATACCCCCTGGGATCGCTTGCATACCCACTATGCAAGCAATTCCATCCCTGAGTTTTGGTCCATTTTACAAGGGGCATCTCAATTTGGGATTCCCCTATTTGTGAAAGAATCCCTCTGGTTTGGCCGTTAACTAAAACTGGTGATCCCACGGTGCATTCAGCAGTTAGAGGAAAGTAATAAACAAAAGGGGGGGTCACAGACAGCGGCATCCAAAATCAGCAGAATCTAGATTTGTTTAGACTCCGAGGTCAGGTTTAAAGGGGGTGCGCTTCAAAGTAGACCAAAACTAGAGTTTTGGTCCAAATACCATGATCCTTAGGGGGCATCCAGATTTGGGACATCCCTCTGTGATGTGACGCGACTCTTCACCACAAAGGGGCCCACTGAGACTATGACGCCCAAGGCCCACATTAACCTGGACCCGGCCTTGCACACACACACACACACACACACACACACACACACACACACACACACACACACACACACACACTAGCTCCAGGTGAAAAAGTTCAACCAAAGTGCATTTTTAATTCCCTAGTTTGAACTTCAGTGGAGCTGCAGCACTTGGCAGCTCTGCAGTGAACAGCATGTCAATCAGGGGCGTAGCTGGGGGGGGGGCACTTGCCCCGGGCGCCATGCCTCAGGGGGGCGCTAACTGAGCTGGGTAAAAGTTTTCCTAAAAAAAAAATTGTAAACTTTGTGGCTGGCCGTTGGGACAGCGCCAGGTGCGGAATGCACAGCCGATGCGGTGTGCAAGATGAAGCCTTTATATAAGCAGCATGAATTAAGAGTAGTTCCTGCTTCTGTATATCAGCTCTCCCTCTGTCGCCCCCCTGTTGTGACAATCTAGTCATGTGACAGGGAGGGAAAAGAGACGAGCATCCGTGTGGTGAGTGTGTGTGTGGAAGCTACTGTAATGAATGGTGCTGATAGAGAGCACACAGCGTGACAGGTCCCCGCCTCTCCCCTCCCTCAGTGTGAGGTGCAGTGACATGAGGAGGCACAGCACAGACATCCTTATCAGAATCACATTGTGTGAGTACAGCAAACTCCAGCCCTCCCCGGATGCTGTCATTCACTTGCCATTGTGACTTCCTGTTCCCCTCTCTCCCACCCCTGTTGGATTTTGTTCTCCACTGTATTGGCTGGGTGCCGTGCTGAACTTGCTGCCCCCTCCCCCTACATCATGTTCTGGACACACTAATCACACACCTCCCAAGTGTCCCTGATTTGGAGGAACTGTCCCTCTTTTGAGTTCATGTCCCCCCTGTCCCTCATTGTTCTTATTTTTCCCTCTTTCAGGTGTAACACACAGATCTGCAGCAATAAATGATTAATTTGTCTATTCAAAGTGTTTATATTGTTTTAACTGTTATAACTGTCAACCTATTCATCCCCCTAATTTAACAAATGTCCCTATCTTCCACCTTGAAAAGTTGGGAGGTATGTCTAATCATGTTCTGGACACACTAATGTTAGTGTGTCCCTGTCTCTATGAGGCACTTTTTAAAGTGGACCAACACCCATGATTTGACTATCCTGGGTTTTGTCCACTTCCCCAGGGCACCCCGATCGGGGGTGCCCCGCTATGTGAAACCCCCCAGATCGTTAGTTACAACTCACCCCGCTTCTACGGCGCATGCGCGGCCGCTCTTCCAATCAGTGCGCTCGAAGCCGCTGAGCTATGCGCGTCAAAGCGGCGTCAAGCTGGCGGCCGCATCTCGCGCTTCCCTCTAACAGGAAGCGCACCCGCGCCAGCCATTCACGTGCCCTGCTAGAGAGAAGTGCGAGATGCGGCTGCGGCCCGCCCATGCGCCGTTGGACAGGTTGGACATTGGTTCAGGTAAGGTTTACCGACGTCCTGGGGGGGTTTCACACAGCGGGACATCCTGATTTTGGATGCCCTGCGGGGAGGGATTGGATTGGCCCGGGAATCTTATAGATTGTTGGTCCACTTTAAAAAGCCTCCAGCCACAACCTATCTGGCACTCTCTCTTAGGCCAGACTGCTGTGCTTACTGTGGAGCTGGCTGCTGACCTAGTGCAGGCTGCACACTTATGTCCTTATGTTGTCTTACTCTTCCCTCTGTATAGGAAAAAATGTAGTTGGGGCTGCAATGCAGATGTGTCCTTTACTGGGTCTGTGTGTGGCCACCCATTTAAAGTGGACCAAAATCCAGGATTTTGACTAGCCTGGGTTTTCGTCCTTGCCCAAGGAGCACCCTAATCGGGGATGCACTGCTGTGTGAAACCCTCCAGGTCACCAAAACAAACTCACTCCTTCCCGATCCCATCCTGCCAGGGTGCTCGGATCCACTCACATCAGTGCGTCTAAGGCGAGCAGTTCCGAGCAGAGTGTGTGTGCACCAGCCATTCACAGATGCCTGGCACGGGCACGCGCCTTGCTAGAGGGATGCGGCCCCATCTCACGCATGCGCCGTTGGACCGGAAAAAAGGTGAGTTTACGGGCGACCTGGGGTTTTCACACAGCGGAGCACACCGAATCGGGGTGCCCCAGGGGGGAGGATATCTATCGTCCCAAGGATCTTATAGATTCCTGGGCAGATCTCTGTGGTGGCCGTCCTGGATTTCAACTAGATGGCAGCAAGCATAGGACGGATTGGCGAATTGGACTAATTGGCACACATTGCCCCACTTCGCTGCTGGATTCAGCTGCAGGTAGGTGTCTTTTCTTTATTTTACCCCTCGCCTTGCTTCAGAGCAAGGGAGGGTGGCAGGACAGGGAGTATATTAAAATTGGCAATCCTGGGCTGGAATGGCCCTTTAAAGTGGACCAGAATTTTCACTATCCTGGTGATTGGTCTGCTTTTCTGGGGCATCTTGATTTGGGATGCCCCGTTGTGTGAAACCCCCATGATCGCCCATTCAAGCTTTTGGCCATTCCTACGGCACATGTGCAGGCCCAATCATGCTAACACATAGCATAAAGGTGTTTTGGAGACAACATCGACATAGCAAGCGGTGGTGGCCACATCACTGCAGAATGCATGTCCCCCGTGCCCGGCCTATCTGAATGGCTGGGTGCAGGAGCATGAACAGCTGCAGGCATGTGGTCCAGGACCAGTGGAAAGCTTTGCCGCAGATAGTTCCAATTTAACTGATTGCAGTAGTGTGGCAAAAAGGTGCGGTATCAAATAAATCCCATCATCCAGCTGTTCCTTTCGCTCACCTGCTGCCCTGCTACACCTCACTCTGCTGCCGTCTGCACAAAGCCTTTCCATACCTCACTTTAATCAGCCATCCATCTACTTTTTCTGACCCTCCATCTTTGCCTCCTCTGACCACCCACTTTTTCTTCCCTTCCTCTCATTCAGCACCATTCTGCATCTCTGATTTGCCATTATTCTGCGCCTTCTCGGACCCACTGGCTTACAGCACCTACCTCTCATCTGCAGCTATTCTGAACCTCATCGTGGCCCATCACCCTTCTGCACCCTGCTGAATGAGTGAATTTACTTTCCGTGTTATGGACACATAGACCAAATGGGACTTTAGGTCTGATTTAAAGCTGAACAAATCCTGGCTGGCCAGCCCTGGGGTCTAATAGACTTCAGCTCTGGCCACTGGCCTTCCCCCTGGGGCATCCCAATACGGAATGCCCCACAGTATAAAACCATCCCCAAGTAACTGGAAAACTCACCTTTGCCCTGGCTCCCATGATGATATAAGCAATGCTGGCCACATCCCCAGCATCTTTGGGATGAGGCTCCCTCCCTGTTTGGCCACACAGATCCAGAAGAAATACAGATCAAAAGTTATTTATGTTGTTCACTATGCTGTATAAAAAATGATAGCACACTGATGAAAAATATGGGTTTGTGCGATATTAGTATACTAGCCATACTTAGCAAAAGTAACAAACATATGCATTGTCAATATTTCCATTGGGAATGAGGTACTATCAAAACTTTCTTATGATTATTATTATTTCGCTTTTGCAGAAACAAAACTCATAGTTGCTGTTCTGCCCAGCAGGGTAGAGAATCAGGATAATTCATTTCTGCCCTGTCATCATATCTTTAGTGAGGTTATAGCACCATCTAGTGGTGTTAAGTTGTATAATATGTTTTTCTGATCTAAAAGTATTATGGGAGATTGCAATGCATTCTGTGATGAAGAAGGGGGCTGTCTTTAGTCTCCTGACACAGATCAGAGCTGCCATCACATATCTCTCTTCTAAAACTCCACCATCTGTGTAACAGCATATCTGGTGAGTCACTTACCTCGGTTACTAGGGCATTATGATATCTAGAGCTGTTTAGATATTTGTACTACTCAGGAAGTTTACTGTGCAGATGTTAAACCAGACATTCACCCTAAATAAGAGTCTATCTTATATGTTTCCCAAACCCTGTACATACAGATTGCTCACATTAAAAATCATCCTACCTGCATCTACTGCGTTTTCTGAGAATTTAAACATCCAAGATGGTGGCTCATGGAGGTGCAGGCTGCCTGCAAACAGGAAGTGTCCCCTGACTGTGCTGCTCTGCATTCCGGGATTGCTGTCCTTTTCCTGACCCAGCTTTGCTCTGTGCAAAGCACAGCTATAACCCCACTTCCCTGCACTTTTGACCCCTCTCCTCTCCTCAGTATGTGATGCTACTGAGCCAAGATGGTGGCCCCCGTATCCTAGAGTCCCGAACAGAGTTGCAGCCCAGTGGGGGAAAGAATAATAAGTAAGTGACTAAAACGCAAATATATTATTTTTAGATGCTGGGGAATAGTGTTTTTAAGGGTTTGGGCTTTTCATTAAATGATGCTGAAGGTCCGCTTTAAACTGTTAGTTAATCATGCAATCTTCGTATAGGCAGCCTTTTTGTCGTGTACTTCACTGTTATGTAATGTATGATACATACAGATGTTATACTCTGTACTTATACATTGTCATCTGTATTCTTATAGTTTTACCACATATTTCTACAACCCTGTTTCGCCATCACATAATAAACCTGTTAAACTGCAAACAACAGGCCTCTTATTTGGAAGACAGGAATGGTTTATGCTGAATGTTGGATTGCACACTGAATGAACGTGTAAGAAGACAGAACAGTAAAACAGATGCTAGTTACCAGCGATAGTGGATCTGACTACACGGAGCCGCCGCCATCCACGCGGTCATGCGCAAACGATTGCAGCAGCTTCCATACAGTCACTAGAAGCGAGAGTGCAGCCCCCAGCAAGCGCAGCACGATCCAATCCATGCCAAAGTCTGTTCTCACCTAGACTGTGTCTGCACAGAGACAGCCAGCAACAGGTACACCATGTCTACTAGCAAGGTATCAACATTTGGGACAAGGTCACGAGCAAGCCGCTCTAGCAAGTCCTCCAGAAAGGAAATGGCTGCGTTCGCCCGCGCAGAAGTTAAGGCCGCAAAAGTAAAGGCTTCCTTTGCTGAACAGAAGATGCAGCTAAAGCAAGAGACAGCATGCCTGCAAGCTTCACTGGAAAAACTCGCAGCACAGAAAGAAGCAGCAGCCGCAATAGCCAAGGCAGCGTTCCTAGAAGCTGCAGAGATCTGAATCCGAGAAACACAGCCAAGTACTCGGAGCAGACCTAGATCGACAGGATCCAGCGTCATCGCATCTCAGAATACATTCACCAGCATCCCAAGACAATTGACACCTATGTTCCTGTATATCAGCCAGCTTATACAGAGCACCAAAGACCCTACCTTGCATCACAGCACCTCGAGCAAGACGGTATGCGACAAAGTGATCCTGATCACAACTGCCACTTTACAGAACGAAAGCTGCAACCTTCACTCCGACTTAAAGAGACACTCTTCGCGTCTGAGCAGTATTATGCAGACTTCCCTATGCCAGAAACTAAAAGGTATGGTGGGACACCACACACACAGCATAACAGCATACCAGGTATCACTGGCACTAACCTGGCTGCCATGGACTTTGCTAAGTTCTTTGCTAAACAGGAACATGGCGTGCCTCCTTCCAGAATCCTATAAGGGACTTATCTTTCCTGCAGCGAGGAGTTAGATCTCTTGGTAAAATGGCTTGGAAGTGATTCTGCTGAACACGCCAGAAGAATCAGAGACATTAACATAAACTATTCAGGCAAAGGCCTAAAGATGGTGTGGGAAAGACTTGATGAATGTTATGGGTCAAAAGAAGCTATAGAAGATGCTTTATATAAGAAAATTGAAAGTTTTCCCAAAATAATGGGTAGGAGTTACCAAAAGCTCAGGGAACTCAGTGATTTGTTAACAGAGGTACAGGTTGCTCAGACAGAAGGTGATCTCCCAGGGCTAGGATTCCTGAACACTGCCAGAGGTGTTAATCCCATCGTCCAAAAACTCCCTTATAACCTACATGAGAAGTGGATCACACATGGTTCTTGTTATAAACAGGTTCATAATGTACCTTTTCCCCCTTCAGGGTGTTTGTAGACTTTGTTGCTCAACTGGCAAAGATCAGAAATGATCCCAGCTTTGAATTTACATTGTCATGTCCCACTACCCCTGGCATCAAGCCCCATAAAACACCAGTGGCAGTGCAGACTAACGTTGCGTCCACAGGTTCTCCTTACAGGTCATTTAGGCCTTCTCAAGAAGGAAACAAACCTGAAGACCTTACTAAATAATGCCCCCTGCACAAGAAACCACACTCTCTACTGAAATGCAGAGCCTTCAGGGAGAAGTCTTTAGTGGCCGCAAGGAATTCCTCAAAGAGAACAACATCTGCTTCAAGTGCTGCACTACAACATCGCACTTCGCCAGGAACTGTAAGGTCAGTGTGACATGTTCAGAATGTGGTAGCACAGGACACAACACGGCTTTACACCCTGGACCACCTTCTCAGGTATCATCCCAAGCAGAGGAGCATGACAGAAAGCAGATAGACACTGACACAGACACCGCAGTAGTCACCCTTCAGTGTACAGAAATCTTTAAAGGACTCGCAGGAGGGAGTTCCTGCTCAAAAATCTGCTTTGTCAGAGTTTATCCAGCTGGTCAGCGAGATGAGGCGCTCAAGATGTATGCAATCTTAAATGATCAAAGCAACAGGTCTTTAGCTAAAGCTGCCTTCTTCGACACCTTCAACATCGTAGGGCCTGGTTCTCCCTACTCCTTACTGACATGTGCAGGTACCATTGAGACGGCGGGGAGGAAGGCAACTGGGTGCAAGGTAGAGTCCATAGATGGTTAGACCTGCTTGTCTTTACCAACCATATAGGAGTGCAACCACATTCCTGACAACCGGTCTGAGATACCAACACCAGAGGTAGCAGCATACTACCCTCACCTGAGGCGTATAGCTCACCTGATACCGGAATTGGACCTGGAAGCCCCAATACTCCTACTCCTTGGAAGAGACATATTACGAGTTCACAAGGCTAAAGGACAGATTAACGGCCCTCAAAACGCTCCATATGCCCAGAGACTAGACCTAGGATGGGTCATCATAGAAGATGTCTGTCTAGGAGGAGCACACAAGCCGACCTCAGTCAACAGTATGCTCACCAACACATTTGAAAATGGACGTCCTTCCCTATTTCAGCCATGTCAGAGTAGTTTCCTGATAAAAGAATTGCCACACAGCGCTCCCGTTCTTTGTCCTTATGTAGATCCTTCCTGTGAAGATCACGCCTGCGATGGTGAGCAAGGTCACTTAGGGTGCACAGTCTTCCACAGGACAAGAGAAGATAACAAGGTCGCAATGTCCATAGAGGACAGGCTGTTCTTGGATATCATGGATCACAGAATAGAAAAAGACAAGTCAAAAAGCTGGATTGCACCTTTGCCATTTAAACCTCAGAGACGACGCTTATCTAACAACAAAGAACTTGTCTACAATCGATTTATCTCCCTCATACATGAACTTCAGAGGAACCCAGAGATGAAAGAACATTTCTTTACCTTCATGGAAAGAATATTGCAGAACAACCACGCGGAAATGGCACCCATGCTCCAAGATTCAGAAGAGTGTTGGTATATACCCATATTTGGCGTGTATCATCCTAAAAAACCAGGACAGATAAGAGTGGTAATCGACTCAAGCGCTAAGTGCGAAGGTGTCTCGCTAAATGAAGTCTTGCTGTCTGGTCCAGACCTCAACAACAGACTTCTTGAGGTACTTCTACGATTTTGCAGATATTCCGTAGCATTCATGGCTGACATACAACAGATGTTTCACTGCTTCCTTTTCAAGGAAGAACACAGAAACTACTTGAGGTTCTTCTGGTACCGCAGAAACGACCCAAATGAGGACATTGTAGAATACCGAATGAGAGTGCACATTTTCGAAAACAGTCCTTCCCCTGCAGTTGCTATATACGGTCTCAGACATTCAGCCCGAGAAGGTGAAACAAAGTATGGGTCGGATGTCAGGTCTCTCGTGGAAAAGGATTTCTATGTGGACGACTGCTTGAAATCTACACCTACAAATGAGACAGCCATCAGTCA
The DNA here is from genome assembly GCA_027917425.1 of Gastrophryne carolinensis. Classification (NCBI taxonomy): domain Eukaryota; kingdom Metazoa; phylum Chordata; class Amphibia; order Anura; family Microhylidae; genus Gastrophryne; species Gastrophryne carolinensis. The sequence goes on along the minus strand of CM051237.1, from coordinate 45,632,829 downwards.
CCTCAAGAGAGCTCAAGAAATGCTCACTCTATCAAATTTAAGGTTGCACAAAATCGCCACCAACAGTCGGGAGCTAATGGAGGCCTTCTCACCCCAAGACCACTCAAGTGGTCTAAAGGACTTGGATCTAAGTACAGACTCCCTTCCCATGCAGAGAAACCTTGGTTTGCTCTGGGATTCACTCACTCCGCGAGCACACAATACCCGGACTAGAACTCTGTGCTGCCGTACTTGCAGTGGGGTTAGCTGAACTTATAACAACAGGACTAAATCTGGAAATCAAGGAAGTTGAGTTCTACATGGACAGCAAGGTAGTCCTAGCATACATTTGCAAAGAAATAAGACGCTTCTACGTCTATGTCACACATCATAATCCTGCAGACCACGCAACTAGATCCGTTGCAGCAAGCCACCTTAAGGACACTACATGGTTTAAGGGTCCTGCATTCCTGTACCTTTCAACGTCTTGCAACATCGAATCTGACTCGTTCGAATTGGTAGATCCAGATGTGGATGAAGAAATCCGACCTGAAGTATCTGTTATAAATACAATCACTTCGGACCACCAACTCAGATCTCACTGTTTTGGTCAGGTTCTCCACCTGGATGTCGCTTGTTCGTGCTATAGCCTGTCTAGTTCATATAGCTCAGTCTTACCAGTCAACATTACCTGTGGGTGAGAAGCCATGCAAAGGTTGGCATCACTGCAAACATGCATTTACCATTTCCAATATGGAAAAGTCCAAAGACATAATAGTTTGCACTATACAACATGAATGTTATGCTAAAGAAATTGACAAACTCAGCAAAGGTCAGTCTTCAATGACAGCGCTTTGAAGAAGCTTGATCCCTTCATTGATCAAAAGGGTGTGCTTAGAATAGGGGGTCGTCTTCAAGAAGCCAAAGTTGAATTTGGAGAGAAACATCCTGTAATAATTCCAGAGTCATGACTCTGCTCGTGCTGCACCATCATGTCCAAGTGAAACACCAAGGCTGATTGTTTACTGAAGGGAATCTGCTAGCTGCTGGATTATGGATAGTTGGAGCTAAGAGTTGTGTGAGCAAGCTCATCTTCCACTGTGTCACCTGTCGCAAACTTCGTGGTCTGGATGTATTTGGTCCTTGGTCAGTGGCTACACAGCACACTAGAGGTAGTCACGCTACCACAAAATGCTGGGCGGTCATGTTTACTTGTATGATCAGCAGAGCTGTCCATATATAAGTGGTTGAATCTATGGACACTTCAAGTTTCATAAACACACTTCAACATTTTATTGCGATCAGAGGGCCTGTCAAGCATATTCGTTCAGACAGAGGGGCAGTGAAAGAACTCCAGATTCCTTCCAGCTTGGACACTACTAATGTGGAAAGATACCTAAACGAACAAGGATGCACCTGGACATTTAATCCACCTCATTCTTCTCATATGGGCGGTGTCTGGGAAAGGATGATAGGCATAGCAAGAAAAATCCTGGATTCTATCTTCTTGCAGGTGGGGAGTACAAGACTTACACACGAAAGTTTGACCACCTTCTTGGTAGAAGTTTCAGCTATCATGAACGGAAGACCGTTGTCTACCCTTCCAGCGACCCTGAAGATTTGACCATCCTCACTCCTGCCATGTTACTTACGCAGAAGACCAGCACTCCGAGCGCTCCTCTTGGAGAATTCAGTGATAAAGACCTCTACAGACGACAACGGAGACATGTGCAAAGTCTTTCTAATACCTTCTGGGACAGGTGGAGGAAACAGTATATTTCTACCCTACAATCAAGAAGGAAGTGGCAAACTAACAAACCGAACATCTGACCTGAGGATGTCGTGCTCATGAACGACAGCCAGTCACACCGGAATGAGTGGCCCTTAGGCCTAATCATCAACACATTCCCAAGCAAGGATGGAAACGTACGCAAGACCGAGGTCAAAGTGTGGAAGCTTGGCGAGTGCAAGTTATTCCTCAGGCCAGTAGCGGAACTAGTTTTGTTGTTTTCACCTGAACGACCGAGTAGTGGCATCGGTTGACGCCAGACGGAGAGTGTTCTACCCAGCAATCTAATTCATTTCTGCCCTGTCATCATATCTTTAGTGAGGTTATAAGTATTATGGGAGATTGCAATGCATTCTGGGATGAAAAAGGGGGCTGCCTTTAGTCTCCTGACACAGATCAGAGCTGCCATCACATTCCTCTCTTCTAAAACTCCACCTTCTGTGTAACAGCATATCTGGTGAGTCACTTACCTCGGTTACTAGGGCATTATGATATCTAGAGCTGTTTAGATATTTGTACTACTCAGGGAGTTTACTGTGCAGATGTTAAACTGTTATTTAACCATGCAATCTTCGTATAGGCAGCATTTTTGTCTTTTCTACATTTCTACAACCCTGTTTCGCCATCACATAATAAACCTGTTAAACTGCAAACAACAGGCCTCTTATTTGAATACAGGAATGGTTTATGCTGAATGTCAGATTACACACTGTTTGAACGTTTAAGAAGACAGAACAGTTGCGTTTTGGTTCTTGCTCCCAGGGCATCGCGATTTGGGATGACCCGCTATGTGAAACCCTCCTGATCGCCAGTAAAACTTACTTGACTGCAGAGCCAACATCTCATGTGCAGGAACACAACCAATTAACTCACTTTGTCTTCTCTTAGCTGACTAGGGGTCTCATCAGCTAAGGGACAAATGGAGCTAAGCATGCCACCGACAGCATAGCCTCTAGTTGGGGGCATGCCTGTGCCAGCCATTGACAAGCACAGCCACAGCCCACACAGCACACTGTTGGATCGGGGATCAGGTTGGTTTTACCGGGAATTTGGGGAGTTTTACACAGCTGGCTATCCCAAGTAAGGATGCCCCAGGGAGTGAGAATCGGGCTGCATAGGCTCCAGGGATGTTTTTGGTCCACTTTAAACAGGGCTGTTCGTGGGGAAGGTGCATGGCAAATAAGCTATATGGGGGGGCGCTTTTATGAAACTTTGCCGCGGGTGCAGGAAAGCCTAGCTACGCCTCTGATGTCAATCATAATTTTTATATTTGCTGGAACTCAGTTCACCAGACAGACTTGCAACAAGGTTACAGTAGCCCTCATAAAAGTTACAAGGGGCATGCTGAGTGCAGGCGACTCCCCATGCCAGGGTATGCTGGGCATTGTAGTCCACCAAACTGCCTGAGCCCCTCCATGAATGTTTCTTTCATTGAAGTTGTAAGTGGCACTGTGGTCCTGTGGATTTGGTGGAGCTGCAGTGCCCAGCATGTTCACTGTGACTTTTATGAGAGTTCCTGGGACTTGTAGTTCAGGAAAACGAATGACAAAAGATTACAATGGCTTTTGTGGAAATTACAAGGGGCATGCTGGGAACTTTAGGTGACTTTGGGTTAAGGTTGCAGTCAGGCATTGAATCAAAGAAAGACATTGGGTTAGGGTTACAGACAGACATTAAGTCAGGTTCGAAGAGGGACATTGGGTCAGGACCGCAGACTGGCATTAAGTCAAGCTCAAACTCATCACAGGTTTGGAAGCAGGGTCACAGTTCAGGACTGAACTCACAGAGAGGTTCAGGAATGAGCTAATAGTGAGATTCACTAGCAGGTTGAGCCACTAGGGTTACAGGCTCGGGTTCAGTTATTGGGGTCATGGACTGATGATAAACAGCAGACTGGAGCACCCCAGTGGACAGAACAATAGTTGGATGGTGGTCATTCTCTAAATCAGATATATCCGTCCAGACATCTGCATCCAGACCCACTGTCATCCTCATCCTTGATCTCAGACACATCAGTCCAGGCATCTGGATCACTGTCATCCTCTACATCAGATACAGAGGTAATAGGTCCAGCTGAAGTTTCTGATTAAGGTCACCTTCAGGAATACATAAATAGGATGTGGCTATGAATTTAAGGAATTTAACAAAATTCTCACTGAGGTGTTTGCTGTGATTCAGCCATGTTTCAGCCCAGAAAAACAGATCATCTTCAAAAAGAAAATAAGCCACCTGACTACTCTTGGTTGTCATGGGAGACTGTTGGATGTAAGGCTCCTGCACTAACTTCAAGACAGCCTGAAGAAACTGGGGTTATGTTGCCAGGGTGAGCTCTTTATAGCAAGCGGGGGGGGGGACAAAAATGTACTCGTCTGTGGGAGCTGTGAAACAGTCAGAGTCTGGAGCAACAGATGCCCTTATGGACATCTTGGAGCTTAGACCAGACTTGCGTGTACCGGGAATCCCAGTATGGATGAGTTGGAACATTCTGTCACACCCAGGCGAATAATATCGCTGCCCATTTGTTGGGAAAGAATCGGAACCCAGAACAGGGAGACAGCTCTCAGCCAGGCAGCTAATTTCTCCCTGGAGACCATAATCATGGGTCACTGTCTGGGTACAAAGGAAGCGGACTGGGAACTGAAAAAAGTAGGTCAGACAACCTGCCTGCGCCACCAAAGAGGTAGGCTTCCGACCACCCGGGGAATGGGTGGTCCACTATTCAGGGAACTTGTAATCTACCCAGTTCTTCCGCAGGGCCTCTCAAGGTGATGCACAAGCCCTGGGTAGTCCCTTGGTGGTTGCAGACTTGGGAAAGGGAGACACAGGGCAGACATTCACAAGACACAAACAAAATGATCTAGGCCCTAGTGCAGGCTGTGGTAGAGCTGGGTCCCAGTGCAGGTTGTGGCAAAGCTGGGTGCCAGTACAGGCTGTGGTAGAGCTGAGCCCCAGTGCAGGCTGTGGCAAGCTGAGTCCCAGAGCAGACTAACCCACAACAAAGGGTGCTGGGAGGGCAGCAGACCCCAAAACAGACAAGGACAACACTGTGGTGAACCACAAGACCCAGCACAGACAGCAACGACTAAGACAGGAACTATGAAGGGCTGTGAGCCCCATCACAGACAAGGCATGAACTAAGGAAGGCCTGAAGACTCACAAGGACACAGAGGTATGCAGGGAGGTTGGAGATCATGGCTAGCTGAGACAATGCAATGATCCAACAATGAAACAGGGCCAAGCGTATGCATTTATAGGAACCTCAACAGCATGATTCATGCCAGGTGAGGTCAAGCCATGTGGCTCTATGACCCAGGGAAGAACTATACCATGCCAGCAGACACACAGCAACCACACTACAGCAGACAGCACAATGGCCAGAGCAGCGGACTTGGAGACATGGACATGAAGGCTGGCAGATCTCCAATTCATTACCCAGTCTATGCTAGTCCTAACAGCCATTGGTTGTACTCAAGATTCCCACGTGTGATAATCATGGCCACCAGGGGTGAAAAGTTGAGGGACACAGAGCACTACAAACAAGCTATGGCTTTAATAGGGTGCAAAAGCAACATTGATGGCAAAAGAACTTATGTCATTGGGCCATGTGAAGTACATATAGTTCTTAGGGAGCAGACCTCCACCCTCACGGGATATTTTGTAGTAATAGCAGGGCGATACTTCGATTATCAGTAAATTGGAGGTAATATTCCATTATAAAAGTTGCGGATCCCTACTTTAGGTGATTCAGCCGCAATATCTCTCTGCCTCCAGTTTTGCTGGCTATTGTCTCTCCTTCAAGCAAGGTCTTGTCTATGGTTCAAACATACTACATGCTAGACTGGACTATCTACCAAGGTATTAGGGGCATTAGTGGCTGCCCTGGCAAAATCTATGCACTTATAGATGGGACTCCAGGGCTGCCCCACCTCTATGTCCTATTACATAAGGCTGCACACTGATTTAAAAATTAATTCATTTATTATTCACAAAAGTTCATGTAGTATACACAGAAATACACATATAACACATATTTAACATCACACAACATCACATCATAAAAAACATCAATCTAAAAACCAACAAGTGGGGAGGATCTCACAGGGCTGCCCTGGCAAACATAAACCCTCAGTTGTTCTCAAATGAAATAGTGGTCAGGGATTCTCAGCCATTAGGATTGAACCCTGAGTTCTTTTTGTCTCTAGGTCTCGGGGGTCTTATATTGTCCCTGTGACAGAACATCCTAGGTGTATTTAATTTCTCTAGGTGTGTAGACTGGTGTAATATATTTGTGTGTGTGGATATGCCAGATTGGTGTAAACCCCTCATTCTTGTCCCCCCTCCCACGTGGTTCTCACCTATTTCTGACCCTCTTTTACGACTTGCTCCCCCTCCCACTTGGATAAACACGAGAGTGGATGGGGCTAATAAAACCTTCCCCAGTGTGGAAAACAAACAAACAACAGATCACTTAAATCAGTCCCAAAGTGTTCCCCCTCCCTGTGCAATCCGATAAGTCATATTAACCAATTTTTTAGGTTCTCAAAGAGGGAGAATCCCAGATGCACCAATCAGGCAGTGGGTGACACCAATTGTTCGGCCCATGGGAGGGGTTGTAAACTGACCCCTGGGTAGAGGGAATAAGGTGAGCTGTAGAATGGGGACAACACTGGATCTGACCATCAAGATTGACACACGCTGGCTTTTAACATCCAAGCTGAACAAGACCAGAAAGCGTGTGAGGACAATTGATTTGATCAAAGAGAACGCAGCCCAGACGGACTTTTAAGTATATTTTCCACCTTCTTTTATTTTGCATTGCTATTTATCTTATTTACCGTGCTTATAGTCAATTCTGTTTTATCACTTGCATCGTGTTTCTTGTTGTCCTTGTGTTTTCTGTTTGTTTGAATAAATTCTAAAATACAGCATAGTCCCTGACGCTCTTATTGAAAGATCTAAAAGGCCCCTGCTATTCTGAAGAGACTGGCTACCTTACTTGCTTAGGACGCTCGATCGCCCCCCGCCTGGAAGTGGTTGTGGGTCGATCGATACGTTCGATCTGATTGTATTGTGTGTGGCCTATCTTATATTATAGAGTTGAGCACTGTTGTGCTCTGGTGGCAGCAGTTTATAACCGCGTGTGTTGCCAATTGAAGAATTGCTGTGACACACGTGTGGTACGATTGGCCGGTCTGATCAGATGAACGATCAATAGGTCTGATCAACCCGTGCAATCGTCACAAATTGGTTGGCAGCTCGTGGGATCACCTTTTTATTTCTTTCAATTTAGAGTATAAGGTTGTGTTAAGTAATGCTGTATTGAAGGACTTTATTTAAATTAATCAGTTATTTATTGGTGCATAGTTGTGACGGTAAATAAGCAGATAGCAATTGTTTGCCCCTCCTTTGTTTTGTTTTTGCTGGAATGTCTGGGCTGGCGCAATACAAGCGAATGAGCAAAGACGATCTGATCAATGAATGCCAGCGCAGACAGCTGCCGATTTATGATCGAACCAAAACACAGCTTGTGCAATCGCTCTATGAAGCCGATCTGGAGGCACCAACGCAGCTTGCAACAGATATACTTGAATGTTCCAGTGCAGCTGATCCATCCCAGCCTGAGGTGGTGGATGAAGTGCCTGCTCCCATTGGGTTTCCCAGCTCCAGCCTCTCTGCTACTGGCAGGGACCCCCAGCTGGAATCGGTCCTGACCCAGCTAAGCGCCACCGATCCGCAGGCCTATTTACAGTTCCTGGAGCGTCAGGCAGAGCGGGAGGCTGCACAGCGCCAGGCAGAGCGGGAGGCTGCACAGCGTCAGGCAGAGCGGGAAGCTGCCCAGGCAGAGCGGGAGGCTGCCCAGGCAGAGCGGGAAGCTGCCCGCCGTCATGAGCTGGAAATGGCCAAGATCCAACTAACCACCCCTGACCCTCGCTTGCCTTCAGTGGACTCTTCATTTGTAACTGTGGGTTCTGCCCCAAAGTTCCCAGTTATGGACACAAACTGCGACGTGGATGTGTACTTGCAGTCCTTTGAGAAGATCTGCCGCCAGCATCATTTGCCCCGGTCACAGTGGGCATTGTACCTAACCCCAGGGCTGAAGGGCAAGGCATTGGAGGCATTCATTGAGCTGCCTCCTGAGAAAGATGGGGACTATGAGGCAATCAGAGACTCCATTGTTGAAAAGTATCAGCTCACCCCAGAGGTCTACCGCCGGCGGTTCCGATCACTGCACAAGGGACCCGCGGACAGTTACCTAGACCTGTTGGCCCGACTGCGTACCACCTTCCGGCAGTGGGTCCATGGCCTCAAAAGGGACAGTTATGATACCCTGGAGGACTTGATGGTGCAAGACCAATTCATGCACGTTTGCCCCCCTGACCTCAAGCAGTTTGTGTTGGAGCGCAAACCTACCTCCGCTCGAGAAGCAGCAGAACTGGCCGACAGCTATGTGCACACCCGGGTGTCTGATGGCCGTCGTGCACCCTCTAGTAGCTGGAAAGAAGAAAGACTATCACCCGTCTGCCAGTCACCATCGGCCAGCCGGACCTCCCAGAAGCCCTTCCGGGAAGCCTCTGGTGTCAAGCGGGCGCCTGCTGCACCCCGCGCGTGTTACCTGTGTGGGAAGATTGGGCATCTACGACTGGATTGTCCAGAAGCCAAAAGAACAGCTGCAGCCAGCCAGGCGAGCGCCCCCCGCTCTTCTGTGATGATGGTGCGGGGTGACGCCAGGCCCAACAATGCCAACCTCCAACCCGTGGTGGTCGGCAATCGAGTGGTCACTGGGCTTCGGGACACTGGAGCAGAGGTGACCTTAGTCCACCCGGACCTAATCAGCAAGGAAAATCTAATCCCGGAGAGATTCCTGACCCTCACTGGAGTGGGGGGAGTCCGTCCTCATGTACCTCGGGCAAGGGTGTACATTGATTGGGGGGCGGGTAGAGGGATAAAAGAAGTGGGGGTATCTGATGAGATACCCACGGCTGTGTTGCTCGGCGGGGACCTGGGCAGGTTGGTCTCCTACTATGAGCCCGTAGCTGATTCTGTGGAGTCCCCAACTCTGTCCTCTGAACCCTTACAGGCGACCTGCAAAGATGCAGGTGAGGCGCCAGGGAGCCCTAGGGGTGGGCAAAGAGAGGGAGAGGGGTTGTCTTATGCTCCCAGAAGGGGAGAGGAGAAGGTCAGTGAACCTGGGCAGGTAAGTGATCAGGATGTAAATGTCACACGTTCCCCTGTTAATGTGAAGGCGCCTGTACTCGCAGTTACCAGAGCTGGTGCTGCAAGAATGGCGGTGGCTGAGTCCTTGGCCCCAGAGGAGGAAGGGGGTGCACTTGACTCCCCTGCTTGCTCTGAGCCAACTGACCCAGCCTCCCCAGAAACTCAGCCGCTAGCCCTGTTCACCACGGGGCAGCCAGCTGGGACAGGTAGTCCCACCTTCGAACAAGCCCTGCAAACCGACCCAAGCCTGGAGCAGCTTAGAAGCCTAGCTTCCAGTACTCCAGATGAGGGGGCCAGACAAAGGGTCTATTGGGAGAATGCGAAATTGTACCGGGAAAATCTGCCCCAGGGAGATGGGGAGACTGAACTGGTAAGAAGGCAACTAATTGTGCCAAAGCAATTCCGGGGATCCCTCCTGAAGGTGGCCCATGAAATTCCACTAGCGGGTCACTTGGGCATCTCCAAAACCAGGGCCCGAATAACCCAGAGGTTTTTCTGGCCCAACATGGGGGTCGACATAGCCACCTACTGTCGGTCCTGTACTGTCTGCCAGCGTGTCGGTAAGGCTGGAGATGTGCAAAAGGCACCCCTGCAGCCGTTGCCCATAATTGATGAGCCATTTAAACGGGTTGCAGTGGACATCATTGGGCCTCTGGCTATCCCCAGCAGTTCAGGCAAGCGGTATATACTGACAGTGGTGGATTATGCCACCCGGTATCCAGAAGCTGTGGCACTCTCCTCCCTCAGAGCAGACAAGGTAGCTGATGCCCTACTGGGAATCTTCACGAGAGTGGGATTCCCCGCTGAACTCCTGAGCGATCAGGGGCCCCAGTTCATGTCTGACCTGATGCAGGCTCTCTGCGACAAAATACAGATGACGCATATTGTGGCCAGTCCCTACCACCCACAAACCAATGGTCTGTGTGAGCGTTTCAATGGAACGCTGAAGCAGATGCTCAAGACCTTTGTGGAGTCACAAGGGAGAGACTGGGAACGATACTTGCCTCATCTTTTGTTTGCCTACAGAGAGGTACCACAGGAGTCCACAGGTTTCTCCCCATTTGAGCTCCTATACGGGAGGCGTGTGAGGGGACCGCTGGACCTAATCCGGGAGACCTGGGAGGGCAAGATTGCAGGCCCCGAAGTGTCGGTTGTGGATTATGTCCTCCGGTTCCGAGACAAAATGGAGGCCTTGGTGGAGGTGGTGCAGGGAAACATGGCACAAGCCCAAGCCAAACAGAAGCGTTGGTATGACCGCCATGCTCGAGAGCGGACATACAATGTAGGTCAAAAGGTATATGTCCTACTACCAATGCGACAAAACAAGCTACAAGCAGCTTGGGAGGGTCCACACACCATCACCAAACGGCTGAACGATGTCACCTATGTGGTCAGCCTGGGGGGAAGGAGACAGAAGGCCTTTCATGTGAATATGCTAAAGGCTCATCATGAAAGGACAGCATACATAATGCCGGTGTGCAGTCAGTCTGATCAGGAGGGACCGGACCCCCTCTTAGATCTACTGGAGGGTACCCGAGAGGTGGGGGCTGACCTGAATGTCAACCCTCAATTATCCCCAGTGCAGAGAGCCCAGCTGGAGAAGGTTCTAGGGAAATACCCTGACACCTTCACCGGGAGACCTGGGCGAACCCACCTGGCAGTCCACCGTGTGGACACAGGGACGCATCCCCCTATCAGACAGACTGCTTACCGCGTGTCCTTGGAGGTACAGGCAGACATGAAAAAGGAAATTGAGGAGATGCTGACCCTGGGTGTAATTAGGAAATCCCGCAGCCCATGGGCATCGCCGGTAGTCTTAGTCCCCAAGAAGGATCGGACTACCCGGTTCTGTGTGGACTACAGGAAACTAAATGCTATCACCACCTCTGATGCCTACCCTATGCCCAGGATTGATGAGCTGCTGGATAAGCTGGCGGCTGCCCGCTATATCACAATCATGGACCTGAGCAGAGGGTACTGGCAAATTCCGCTGGCACCTGAGGCCTGTGAAAAGTCAGCCTTTATCACCCCTTTCGGCTTATTTGAGTCCGTGGTGATGCCGTTTGGGATGAAAAACGCACCCGCCACATTTCAGAGGCTCATCAATGAACTGTTGGGGGGTCTGGAGGCCTTTGCAGTCGCCTATCTGGATGATCTCGCGGTGTTCAGCTCTTCTTGGGAAGAACATCTCGAACACCTGTCAGAGGTCCTGGACCGGCTGGCTGCCGCCAACCTGACGATAAAACCTAGCAAATGTCAGGTGGGCATGACCGAGGTCCAGTACCTGGGGCACCAGGTAGGAGGGGGCAACCTGCGGCCTGACACAGGGAAGGTTGAGGCCATTATGGCATGGCCCACCCCCCAAACCCAGAAGCAGGTCAAGTCCTTTCTGGGGACGGCGGGGTACTATCGGAAGTTTGTCCGGGATTACAGTGCCATAGCCAAACCCCTGACAGACTTGACCAAAAAGAAGATGCCCAGGTCGATAAATTGGACCCCCGAATGTGAACAAGCCTTTCAGACCCTGAAGGAGGCATTGGCCAGTGCCCCAGTGCTGCAGGCGCCGGACTTTGCCTGGCGATTTCTGGTGCAAACTGACGCCTCCGCTTATGGCTTGGGAGCAGTGCTAAGCCAGGTGGATCACGCCGGGGGAGAACACCCCATCCTCTATTTGAGTAGGAAGCTGCTTCCTCGTGAAGTGGCGTATGCCACTATCGAAAAGGAGTGCTTATCGATCGTGTGGGCATTACAGAAGCTCCAACACTACTTGTATGGCAGGAATTTCACGGTCATCACTGATCACAACCCCCTAAGTTGGCTGAATCGAGTTGCCGGTGACAATGGTAAGCTACTCCGTTGGAGCCTAATTCTCCAGCAATATGATTTCAGCATTCAGCATAAAAAAGGGAGTAACCATGGTAATGCGGATGGGCTATCACGGCAGGCCGAACCAGCAGAAGTCGGTCGGCTAAAAGGGGAAACTGCTATTCCCCTCCAGCCAACCTCTTAATGGGGGAAGGTGTGACAGAACATCCTAGGTGTATTTAATTTCTCTAGGTGTGTAGACTGGTGTAATATATTTGTGTGTGTGGATATGCCAGATTGGTGTAAACCCCTCATTCTTGTCCCCCCTCCCACGTGGTTCTCACCTATTTCTGACCCTCTTTTACGACTTGCTCCCCCTCCCACTTGGATAAACACGAGAGTGGATGGGGCTAATAAAACCTTCCCCAGTGTGGAAAACAAACAAACAACAGATCACTTAAATCAGTCCCAAAGTGTTCCCCCTCCCTGTGCAATCCGATAAGTCATATTAACCAATTTTTTAGGTTCTCAAAGAGGGAGAATCCCAGATGCACCAATCAGGCAGTGGGTGACACCAATTGTTCGGCCCATGGGAGGGGTTGTAAACTGACCCCTGGGTAGAGGGAATAAGGTGAGCTGTAGAATGGGGACAACACTGGATCTGACCATCAAGATTGACACACGCTGGCTTTTAACATCCAAGCTGAACAAGACCAGAAAGCGTGTGAGGACAATTGATTTGATCAAAGAGAACGCAGCCCAGACGGATTTAAGTATATTTTCCACCTTCTTTTATTTTGCATTGCTATTTATCTTATTTACCGTGCTTATAGTCAATTCTGTTTTATCACTTGCATCGTGTTTCTTGTTGTCCTTGTGTTTTCTGTTTGTTTGAATAAATTCTAAAATACAGCATAGTCCCTGACGCTCTTATTGAAAGATCTAAAAGGCCCATGCTATTCTGAAGAGACTGGCTACCTTACTTGCTTAGGACGCTCGATCGCCCCCCGCCTGGAAGTGGTTGTGGGTCGATCGATACGTTCGATCTGATTGTATTGTGTGTGGCCTATCTTATATTATAGAGTTGAGCACTGTTGTGCTCTGGTGGCAGCAGTTTATAACCGCGTGTGTTGCCAATTGAAGAATTGCTGTGACACACGTGTGGTACGATTGGCCGGTCTGATCAGATGAACGATCAATAGGTCTGATCAACCCGTGCAATCGTCACAGTCCCCCTCTTTAAGCTTGACTATGACTGGAAAATTTGATGTTTGGCTTGGTCTTAGTCCCAATTATTAGAGGGTGTTGTCCCTGGTGTGGAAAACCTAAAACCTTTGCTGTTCTCCCAGTATACATAGTCTGGAGTTCTCAGTCATTAGAGAATTCAACCCTAGACGAAAGATCCCTTCTACTCAGATGACTCCAGTTATCCTGCCTGGCAGTTATTATTCCTGCTATACAACTTGCATACTAGATCCTAGGGACAGAAACAAATATTGTTTCCTTCAGGCAAGGTCTTGACTATGGCTGAAACCTGTGTTTTATGACTGGGGCACCATTCCTGAGCCAGTACCTAGTTATTAGGTACAAAAATACAATTCTGTGATTACTCACCTTGTAGAATTGGTCTTATAAGTATGCAGCACGTCCTGCTCCAGATGATAATTCATAACAGATGGGATTACCTCCGCCAGAGGGCGCTGGACTGCAGAGATGGCAAAAAGAGGCCCCTCCCGGTCCCATATATACCCAGGATCTCCCAAAAATTCTCCAGTATTGAAAAGCAATAAGGATAACCAGGAGGAGCAATGAACAGTAACAACCTAACAAAGATAACAATCACCATATAGAGGATCTAAGATAATGCACTCAGGGTGGGGTGGAGCAGGACGTGCTGCATACTTATAATACCAATTCTACAAGGTGAGTAATCACAGAATTGTATTATTCTAAGTATGCAGCACGTCCTGCTCCAGATGATAATTCATAACAGATGGGACATCCAATTGCAGTGTCCAAAAAGTAGGGTGGGATCCCCAAAGGCAACAATGCGCAGTTCAAACCACTGCCGCCTGCAGAACTTTGCGGCCTAAAACAGCATCAGCTGAGGCCCGAACATCAACCTTGTAGAACTTAGAGAAAGTATGAACAGAAGACCAAGTAGCAGCCTTACAAACTTGTTCAACAGAAGCCTGGTGCTGGAAGGCCCAGGAAGCCCCCACAGCATGGGTAGAATGAGCAGTAACACGGAAAGGAGGATCCTTTCCTTTAGTAGAATAGGCTCTAAAGATAGTCGGATGGATCCACTTGCTAATAGTAGCCTTAGCAGGAGCCAAACCCTTCTTTGGACCCTAAGGAACCACAAACAAAGCATCAGTCTTTCTAAAAGGTGCAGTAGCCACCAAGTAGAACTTCAAGTTCCTGACCACATCCAGGGAATCTAAGGCCCTCTCCTTTGAATTAACAGGATTAGGGCACAAGGAAGGAAGAACAATAGGCTTGATTCAGAGAGACAAAAAAAAACTTCAGTTTTAGTGCCGATGTCGTATTTTTTTCAAATGTTCCCGCTCTCGTATGAGCATACGAGCGATTCTATGCATGCATTGAAAACCTTCTGTAAAGTTTCCGTCCATTCGTACGGCAGATTACGAATACGAGGATGTCATTTTCCATCCAGACTTTTCCGTTTCATTTCCACATGTTACAACGTAGGCTTTCGTTTTTGCCCTTTTCCCATCGTATCCTCCAACGAATCCTTTAAGTTTCCCATTCGATTCTGTTTCCCTTTTTCAATAAATATTTGTCCAGACGGAAATCCTTACGATCTTGCGCCTGCGCACTACAAACTTAACTCATTAAAGTGCTTGCCTACATATTTGCCACCCTCACTTCTACTACAATGTTCAGCTAAATCAATTAGCACTATTCTCCATCTTCCCTTTTGGCACCTTAAAGCTCACCCAAATCACTTCTCGGTCATGTGAATATTCATCTTTAAATATTTCTGGGCCCATTAGTTTAGTGTTAATTTATTTTGTAAATGAAATGCCACTAACATTTTTTTTTTGGATTCCATCATAAAATATAAAATTTATAAACATTTTGAAAATTTTAAATTTTTACAACCATAAAAAACAAAATACATAGCAATGGCAGGCCACAGAACATTATTCTTCATCTGCGGTCCCCAACGAGTTGCGCAGCTCCTGCATCTCGCCCACCAACTGAAGAACCCTGACACTCAGTTGTGCCACTCTGGCACGTGTGGTCCCTGTTAAAAAACTTAAATTAAAATATTGGTATAACCTTGTTGGGGTCATACTGCAGTGCCCCCCCCCCCCGTATGGTCCAAACACGGACCGGGTTTTGCATAGAGAACCCCTGGCCCGCATTCTGCAGGCAAAGAATGGGCATCAGGAGCAAGGGCAGGAGTGAATATCCAGAAATGCCTAAAAGAATTTAAAAAAGCTAACATGAATTACACATTCTAAGCTACAATATTGTTTAACGTGTCATAAAGGGCTAAAAACAGCCATAGGTTAAGACATGAGTCATCAACTATATTCATTGCCATACAGTGAAAATGGATTGATGGAATGTGAGCAAACTTACCCAGGAGCCATCCACCAGATAATTCTCCTGATTGAAACTGACGAAATAAGCCGGAGATCTGCAATATATAAGCACCATGGGACGACCCTGGATGCCCTGCAAGAACACTGAGGAATCGCATAGCTGGACCAATCACTGCTTTTATGTTGTGTGAGTGGCACATCTTGCAGTTCCTGCAACCAAATATAAAATAATTACACAAAGCAAAGGTAACCGACTAAAACAATAACTCCTACAACAAATTAAGATTCAAGTTCAACAATCCAAATATAATTCACAAAGGACATAAATCTAAAAAAATATAGCAATTATATGGATGTGTGGGAAAATAAATGTTTACATGCTAAGGACTAATTAAGGTCAGCATTAAAATGCTTCGATAAGGCATACATGAAATGTATTGATTCAGGTATGCATTGCTATACAATTTATGGCCTCGGCCATGCTGATACATGCAATGCCTTGGTGCTAAAGGTGCGCAGACTCCTCCACATAGCCGCAAAACATGTTCAACAATAGCAATCCAAGCCCTCAAAGTGGATCAGAAATGAAACGGATTTATAGGGTGGTGGTCCGTTGGAAATCAGCTCTCTGAATCAGACAGAAACCCATCCCAACAACGGAAGTTATCTGAACGAACGGAAAATTTCCGATTTTGTTTGGAAATAGCTGCATGGACCCCTGGTTGTAATCTATATGACGGTATCTGTTTGCTCTTTCATTATGATGCATTGATATGTCTTGATCGTTTTTTGCTCCTCCTTGCTCCCATTGAATTTTGTATATAAGTGTTTTGAGACACATGTATTTAATGGTATTTGGCACTTAGCACTTTTATTAGAAGGTGATTATTTATTGAAACAAATAAATTTCATTGAGCTAGAATGGAGTTTTAGCACTATGCACTTTATTTAATCATGTTTATTGGGGACCTTTTTTTATGTGTATATATATTAATTGTTGTAGGGTAGGTAATTATAAATCTATTGGGAGTAGTTCTAGTTATTCACCAGTTGGGGGCAGGAGTATTCTTTAAAGACTACCTCTATATAATATACATAGGATTTTTACATGAGCAACTTATATCCGCAGGTTTTGAGACTCATATTGTATTGATATTGTATGGGATTATATTGTTCTCTTATTAGTAGCCTACATTTAACCAGGGGTTAATTGTTTTTATATGTTATGTGTATGTTTTGTATGTAGTAGTTTTTAATTCTTTGCGCTGAGAATAATAATAATAAAAAAACTTTTTGAGATGTTTTCCTGGTGGAGTGCCCAATCTTTGGATTTCTATTTTTTGGGTGTTTTGTTGTATATGGTGAATAGTGGAATTCCAGGAGCACCTAGGGTTTGTTATTATATGGTGGTGCCCTCACACTAGCAGTTTTATATTGTTTGGAAATTGATCTGAACTAACGGAAAGGTTCCGATTTGCTTCCGTACATCGAAAGCGCATTCCCGAACGTTCGTACGAATAAAAAATGAACGAAAAAAAGCAAAAAAATGACAAACACCCACCAAAACTTTCACAGACAGTTACGGAAGTCCGGACAAATGTGTCTTTGAATAGAGGCTAATGTCCTGATTGAGATGGAAAGCAGAAACCACCTTAGACAAGAAATCTGGTCTAAAATGGAAAACCACCTTGTCCTGGTGCCTCTCAAAGTAGGGGGCCTGAATAGAAAGAGCCGCCAACTCCGAAACACGCCTGACAGAGGTGATAACTGCCAAAAAGGCAACCTTAAACCTTGCAGTGCCAAGCACGTAGATTCTACGTGCTCGCTTCCACTCCACTTAAGTGCCAAGCACGTAGAATCTACGTGCCTGAATTTCCCCCTGCTAGTTAAAAAAATAAAAATAAAAAATACTCACCTGACCCCTCGTTGGATCCGGCTGGGTCTCCTCTTTAATTTGGTGCCATCTGATCCCCCGTGGGGGGTCGGATGGCTCGAGGAGAGCCCCCGGAATACGCCCCCGCCGCTTCGGCAGCAGCTGCTAACTGTAAAATTTAAAATGACATTTACTTACCTGAGGCTGCGCTGTCTCCCGACGGGTGTCCTCTTCACTAGGGGGGCCTCCGATCACCCCCCCAGCCTCTTCTGTGGCGAGGAGAGGGCAGAAATTGCCCTCCCCCCCCCACTTCCTGGGACAGGTCCGCTAGCCCATTGTTGTGATGTCACCAGCAGCCCTCTTAATGCCGGCACCCAAGACAGAGAATCAGTCTGCTCGGGAGCCTGGAGGAGAGCATATGGGGAGGGGGAGAGGGCTGTGATCGCCCCCCCCCTCCCCAGGCTCTCTCTTCCAAGCACCCCAGCAGACTGTCATCGCAGATCGCTGGGGGGCACAGTATTGGAGGTGAGTAAAGTAAAGACCCCTTATACCAGTTCACAAGGCTGGGGGATGCTTGCCGCAGCGGGTGACTTGCCATTAACCCCCGACACCCCCATTACCTGCCTCCCCAAAGCCCGGGGGGGGCAGAAGAGCCCGGGCCCACACAGGCTATGTGGGCTCGTAGGCTGCAGGCTCGTAGGCTGCTCTGCTCCTACAAGCCCCCATAGCTGGTCCCGGGCTGGTAATGCTGGGTAAGGGGGACCCCATTTCATTTTTGGGGGGGATTTTTAAGGGTTTTTAACCCTTAAAATTCCATTTATTACACAATGGTTCAGCACACCTTACTAGAATAAGTTTCAAATCTTATTTTGAAATATAGGAACAAGTGCAGCTTCCTTAAATGAAGGGTTGTCCATACCACTGCCCTTCTCCACTCTACCTAATAAAGAAAGTATTTTAAGGAGCGCACTCAAAGTAAATCACATACAGTTCATTTGTTGGAAAAATATATATTCATTTATTTAAACTTCCTATTGATATATCAAAACATCAGAATATACAACAATACACCTTATACTCATTATATACAATGTGCAAAATGCAGGGTACAAAAGACAGTTCAAGCAAGAATTCAATGAATAAATGTTTTTAAAACAGTGCAAAATTGCATAAGTCAGAGTGCTCAATATGGGTTCCAAAGTGCATTGTGCAATAAACTTATTAAATAAGTCAATTCCATATAGAAGTTACAAGTAAAAGCATGATATATATATATATCTATTATTGCACAAGCCTCTGTAGCCACATATTGCACCTATTTATATTGTCATAAAGTACCCTTACAACAGCACCTAACATCACTCTAAACACATAAGCCTGTATCATAAGGACAATAAAGGATCGAACAAAGCATCATTACCTCATACACCGCAAACCCACATTCACACCTGACGGCCGTTTCGAGCCTCCACCGGCTCTTTTTCAAAGGATGCTTTGTTCGATCCTTTATTGTCCTTAGATACAGGCTTATGTGTTTAGAGTGATGTTAGGTGCTGTTGTAAGGGTACTTTATGACAATATAAATAGGTGCAATATGTGGCTGCAGAGGCTTGTGCAATAGATATATATATCATGCTTTTACTTGTAACTTCTATATGGAATTGACTTATTTAATAAGTTTACTGCACAATGCACTTTGGAACCCATATTGAGCACTCTGACTTATGCAATTTTGCACTGTTTTAAAAACATTTATTAACTGAATTCTTGCTTGAACTGTCTTTTGTACCCTGCATTTTGCACATTGTATATAATGAGTATAAGGTGTATTGTTGTATATTCTGATGTTGTGATATATCAATAGGAAGTTTAAATAAATGAATATATATTTTTCCAACAAATGAACTGTATGTTATTTACTTTGAGTGCGCTCCTTAAAATACTTTCTTTATTAACCCTTAAAATTCCAAAAAAAGGGGTCCCGCCCCCCTGGGAGGGGGGGCCCTATGTCATTTTTTTTTTAAATTAACCCCTTATGTTCTGTCGCCTAGCAGCTATAAAAGGCTTCCAGCTGCAGCAGGAGAGCAGGAAGCCAGATTGATCAGAGTGGGACACAGGGATGGATGGGAGGTAAGTATTAAAAAGTTAATATATATATATTTTTTCTTATGTGTCAGTGTCTTTTTTTTACACTTAACCCCTTGTGAACTGGTAAGGGGTCCATGAGACCCCTTATACCAGTTAACAAGGCATGGGGCTGGCAAGTCACCTGCCACTAGTAGGTGACTTGCCATTAACCCCCGCACCCCCAATTACCTGCCTCCCCAAAGCCCAGGGAGGGGGGGCAGAAGAGCCTGGGCCCACATAGGCTATGTGGGCTTGTAGGCTGCAGGGTGGGGGGCCACAAAAGCTGGCCCCTCCACTTTGTTCCTACAAGCCCCCATAGCTGGTCCCGGGCTGGTAATGCTGGGTAAGGGGGACCCCATTTCAATGTATTTTTTGGATTTTTAAGGGTTTTTAACCCTTAAAATTCCCCCCAAAATGCCCCCCCCCCCCCCCCCAGGAGGGGGGACCCTATGTCATTTTTTTTTTAATTAATCCCTTATGTTTATAGTGTGGATAGTAGTAGTATTTTATTTGTAAATGTTATAAAGTGCTATTTTCAGTTTGGAGGGTCTCCTGGGCAAGAATGGGGGGGGGGGGGGCTACCGATACACATGCGGTACCGTTGTAATCGGGAGAAATTGGGCTTTCACATGCAATATGTTTTTCTCTAATAAAGTAAATGTTTTATTTAAAATAAAGGAGACAATTGTCTAAAAAATATTTATTTATTTATTTTTACACAAAAATATAAAAAAAACAGTAAAAAAAAAATTACAAAAAGACATTTCATGTTCAAGCCTAAACTCTGCTGCAAAATATATCTATAATTTTCCTGAAAATTCCGGCAAAAAGCATGGTTAAACATGGCACAGAATGGGGAAAAATGACCTGTCAACAGAGGGTGACAAAACTTCAAGTAGGTTGGCAATTAAAAGGGTTAATAGTACCTATGCATGTTGGGGAATGGTTCTGCTCGGGGGACCTTGCTCTTTCAGATTTAGCTTGTTTTTTCTTGTTTGCATATTTATATTTTAGGAAAACATGTTATTTATTCAGTTTTTTAATTCATTTTTTTAGGGAAACCCTGTGCAACCTAAGAATTCTTTGAGGGTTTACTTCCAGAAAGGTGAGCCTACTACAACAAGCTGGGTACTCTTAGAAAGCTTAACATGTGTACTTTCAGGTAATATATGGTTTATAGGGGATATTCCAAATGTAAAGGGTTGTTTTGGAGAGCTGAAATTTTCAAGTAAAATGACTGTTATGCGCATGCTTTACTTTGGGGTGTTTGCCAACTCTTCTCTTGACAGTACCTATGCATGTTGGGTATCGTTCTGTTCGGGGCATGTTTTTGAGATTTTACTTGTTTTTTCTTGTTTGCATATAGTTTTTGTTAGGAAAATGTGGCTTGATTCTTCCTTTTTATTCTTTTTTAGGGAAACTTTGTGCAACCAAAGAATAGATTGAGGGATTACTTCCAGAAAGCTAAGTCCACATAAACAAGCTTGGTACGCCTAGAAAGCTTGAGGTGTGTACTTCCAGGGAATATATAGTTTGTGGGGGGTATTTTAAATGTAAATGGTTGTTTTTCTGGAAAAACTGCAAGGTGCGCATAGCGCATAGCGCAGTTGTATTTTATCTGAAAATCTCCTAAAGCTCTGTTTCAGTTTGGGGGAGTCTCCTGGGCAGGAAAGGGTGTCTATCAATACATATGTGGTACCGCTGTGACTGGGAGAAATTAGGGTTTCGCACGCAATAACATTTTATTGACAAACTTATATTTTTTATTTTGCACATATTTCACCAAAAAGTATTGAGAATACACCTAAAAAATGACAAACAAGAGATTTCATGTTGAAGCCCAGACTCTATCATTTTCCTGGGTAAACCCTGGAAATCCTTTCAAAAATCACAGTTGAACATGTGTAGCGCAAAATAGTGAAACATTGTCTGGCAACAGAGGGCGACAAAAGCTGCAGGTAGGCTGGCAGCGAAAGGGTTAAGAGTAAGAATGGACAGAGTAGCCTCCTGCACCAGTTAAAACGGAGGGCCTTGAAGGGCAGAAAAGACCAAATTCAAGTCCAAGACCGGTAAAAGAGGCTTACGGGGGGGACGTACATGAGCAACCCCCTGGAAGAAGGTCTTGACCAGAGGATGTTGAGCGAAAGATCTCGCCAAGGCAGAAACGTGACCCTTGAGAGTGCTGAGCTGAAGTCCCAGATCGAAACCATGTTGGAGGAACTCCAGGATCCTAGGAATGGAAAAAACACGACAACTCACACCAGTCAATGTAGGCCCACCAGATCCTATAGTAGATGGAGGAGGAGGATTTCTTCCTAGCCCTAATTAACGTATTAACCACAGAATCAGAAAGCCCTTCTTCCCTCAGGATGGAGGTTTCAGCAGCCAGGCCGTCAAAGCCAGCGTTTGTAAATTGGGATGGCAAAGCCGCCCTTGAGTGAGAAGGTCCGGAACCATGGGCAGAGCGTACTGATCTACTGCCAGCTGAACGATGTCTGCGAACCACACCTGTCTTGGCCAACGGGGGGCCACCAGGATTGCTGGCACCCCTTCCTGAGCCAGCTTGCGCAGAACGCTGCCCAGCAGGGGGAACGGAGGAAAGAGATACAGGAGACAGAACCCCTGCCAGGATAAAGTCAGGGCATCCACTGCAAGGGCCAGGGGATCCTGGGACAGAGAGACAAAGACTGGGAGCTTGTGATTGTGGCGGGATGCAAACAGATCCACGTCCGGCACCCCCCAACGGTGACACAAGGCTAGGAAGACTTCGCTGCTGAGAGACCATTCCCCCAGGTGAGAAGTCCCCCTGCTCAGAGAGTCTGCCCCCAAATTCTCCACCCCTGGAATGTACACTGCTGAGATGCAAGGGACATTGTCCTCCGCCCAGGACAGAATCATGGACACCTCCTTGAGGGCACTCTTTCTCCGAGTCCCTCCCTGATGATTGATGTAGGCAACCGCCATCTGGTTGTCTGAGCGAACTTGGACCGGCCAGCCCTGAAGGTGAGGAGTCAGATGGGCCAGAACCAACCGAACCGCCCTTAGTTCCAGGACGTTGATAGGGGCATGGGCCTCCTGAGGGCCCCACAGCCCCTGGAATTGTAGGGCTTTCCAGAAGCCCCCCCAACCTGACAGACTGGCATCCGTGGTGACTGTCTCCCAACAGGGGGCCAGAAAGGATCTGCCCCCCAACAGGTTCCTTGAGTCCAGCCACCACAAGAGGGACCGCGAGCCAGAGGGGAAAGAGCAAAGGCCTGATCCAGAGACAGAGGACTCTTGTCCCATACCAACAATAGATGGAGTTGAAGAGGTCTCATGTGGAACTGTGCATAGGGAACCGCCTCGAAGCAGGACACTATCTGTTCCACATGCTGCATCCCCTGCCGGATGGAAGGGTGATGGCAGGACAGAAGGGAATGAACCTGAGCTTGCAGAGAGTCCACCTTCTGCTGAGAAAGGAAAATCCTGGCCTGAACAGTATCCAGATTCATGCCCAGGAAGGAAATCACCAGAGACGGAGACAGGGAGGATTTGGGATGATTGATCACCCAGCCGAACGATTCCAGAACAGTCACCACCCGTTGGGTATCCAGTTCTGCCTGTTGGAAAGATTGAGAAGTGATTAGAAGGTCGTCCAGATAGGGAAGAATGCGAATGCCCTGAGCCCTGAGGAGAGCCATGACACCCGCCAGCACCTTCTTGGTGAAGACCCTGGGGGCCGAAGTGAGACCGAAGGGCAGGGCCACAAATTGGTAGTGCTGGTCCTGCAGAGCGAACCTGAGGAATCTCTGATGCCCCGGGAAAACTGGAACATGAAGGTAAGCATCCTTGATGTCTATGGAGGTCATGAAGTCCCCCGGGCGCAAGGAACTGATTGCGGAGCGCAGGGTCTCCATGTGAAAGTGCCTGGTCCTGGTGAACTTGTTGAGCAGCTTTAAGTCCAGGATGGGTCTGATGGAACCATCCCTTTTGGGTACTGTGAACAGATTGGAATAAAAACCCCAACCTCTCTCTCCAGGAGGGACCTGACAGATGACCCCCATATCCAGGAGGTTTTGTACAGCCAGAAAAAGACCTTGAGCTGCCAAGGGGTCTAGAGGAATCCGAGAAATGAGGAATCTTGGAGACGGCCAGGTAGCGAACTCTAGCTTGTAGCCGGAGGGCACGACCTCCAGAATCCACCTGTCTCCCCAGTTGTCCCCAGACATGAGCGAAGAGCCGCAGCCGTCCCCCCACCCGGATGGGTGAGGGCGCCCCTTCATGGCTGAGGAGACTCGGCGACAGATTTGGGCTTGGGCCCCCAGGCAGATCTGGGGCGGGCACGAGCTCTGCCCCTGCCCCAGAAGTCTCCCCTATGCCCCGAAAGGGCCGCGGTTGTTTCTTGCGTTGAGGCAACTTACCCCCCTTCGCAAAAAGATCCAAGCAATCACCAAATAGGCGCAACCCCTTAAAGGACCTTCTTAGCAGCAATATCAGCTGTCCACTGGCGCAGCCAAACAGAGCGGCGTATAGCAACCACCAAGGCAGAGGATCTACTACACATCCTGATGGAGTCATCCAAGGCAGAAAGGATATAAGTAATGAACATCTCACACTGTGACAGGGCCCTGAACTCGGCACTAGAAGTATCATCAGGGGCGCCATCCAGCAGACCCTTGAGGAGAGTCCTAATAGCCACAGCAGTAATATCAGACGCACAGACAGGGCGCAAAGCAGACCCTACACAGGCAAAGCCAGCTGGTCAATGCACCGGTCCTCACCATCCTTCAGGGTAGTGGAATCAGGGGAATGAACCACAGAGTAGTTGGACAACCCCAACACTGGAGTGTCCACCTCTGGGGGGGTTGACCAGCAATTAACCACTTCAGCGGGAAAGGGATACCTTTTATCCCAGCCCTTAGGGATTCCGGGAAGCTGGCTGGGACGCTCCCATTCCTTGAGAACAAGATTACTGAAATAAGCCTGTTCTGGAAATTCCAAACGTGGCTTTGCAGTACCTAACAATGCCCCCTGTTGCTTGGGAGCCGCATCCGGATGGGAGATAGACAGCACCTCAAAGATCTGAGTTAAAAGCTTACTGGTGTCATCAGCATCCCAGTGGTCAGGGCCAGAATCAGCGCCACCGAAGTGCTGATCGTCAGAAAACTCTGAATCCGAGAATAATTCCCCCTCCTCGAGTGGGGTATAGTCAGACAAATCAAGGAAATTCTCGGTCTCCATAGGAAAGGCAGGCGCACCCGGCGCCACATTCCGTCTCTTAGCTGGGGCCTTACGAGCCGCAGAGCTAGCAATCAATCTTTCAATGTTAGCCAACCTGGAAGACACATCGGGTTGAGAATCCCCACTAGTATTAAGCTCACAGGGAGTTAGGATCAAGCGAGGGGGAGTAGGTGAGGACATAGTGGGCGCGGGCCCAATCCCAGGTAGACCAGAATGCAGCGCAAGTGCCTGCTGGGCGCAGGGTACACAGACCCGCACATCATCACTTACAGGGGATGCCCCACACACCACACACAGCCGGGCTTGTCCCGAAGGGATCCCGAGCACAATATCCTGTGAAGCCTCCATATGGTGATTAAGGTGGCACAACTGGCCAATAGGAATTACGCCATACAAGCAACCCGGGATGCCCCAAATGTCCGCCAGGGAAGTGGGAGGATTTTACAGTGTAGGCCTCTAATAAAGTTAATATAACTAATAGAGGGGACAGGACCGTGAGAAACCTCTTAAAACAGTTATCCCGCCTGAAAGACATAACAATGACACCCCATAAGCACACCGAAATGACAATTGAATAAAAGCCAAGCCCATAGGGGCACTCACGGACTGCGGTGGAGAGGACCAAAATGGCGCTGGAGGAACCTCAAGGGGTGGGCTGCAGGAGGATACGACGCGGAGTGTGCCAACAGACAAGCCACGCCCCCTTCGAGAAGCGCACAGACAGGCCGGGACGCAACAGCCACTGGGCGAGCAGGGATTCTTGATGATGATGCCGCCGCTGACCGCGGTCACAAGACGCGCGTGTCAGTGGCGGCAAATTCAAAAATGACCTAGGTGAAGACAGGGCGCGGAGCCCTGAAAATTGAAATGCAATCACACACACATGGCAATAAACACACATACACCCCCCCCCCCCCGAACGGGACAACGAGAGAGGGGGGAGAGTGGATGTCAGTTAAAGAGACCCACCGATGACCAGAGCAGGGAAGGGAGGAAGGGAAAGAGCGGATGGGGCATTCCAAATCAGGTTCACCATAACCTTCACCGCCTACCCTTTGGTGGGGGATTGCGGTCGGAGCCAGGCTCCGTAAAGAGAGCACCTGTGATAGGTGCTGCCTACCATCACCCGACCAGCGCAGCCAAAGCTGGGAGGCATAAGTAATAAGTGGAATGGGTGGAAATAGCCCTACAGGGCCACGGGCTGTTAAGCCCCGCTAACCTGCGATAAGAGAAGCCATCTTCTTGACCTTCGCAGCCGACTGCAGAGAAGAAACTGGGGAATTTGTGGGAGGTCCCGGGTATATATGGGACCGGGAGGGGCCTCTTTTTGCCATCTCTGCAGTCCAGCGCCCTCTGGCGGAGGTAATCCCATCTGTTATGAATTATCATCTGGAGCAGGACGTGCTGCATACTTAGAATAGTGGCTTTTCTAAATGCCCTTTTAGATCAACCCTGACTCAAAGGTCTATATGCCTTAGAGCACATATGCTCAATCTGTGGCCAGGGGGCAATATGTGGCTCCCAGAGCCATCTGATGTGGCCTCTGACCTGCTGTGGGGGAAAAAAGGAAGGTACCAAAGTAACGAATATTAGGAGGGGCACATTGCCAAATAAAGGTGTAAGCAGTGGCTCAGAGGAACAGGGTGACTTATGTAACTTAAGTGCAACAAAACCCCTGTGTCTAAAGCACTATAATAATAATAATTACCGGTATTTATTTATTTATTTAGCACCAATATATTTCACAGTGCTCGCAGCTTATGTTCAAACAGAGTATAATAAATTACATTGCAATAAAAAGGGTATCCATTGATACAGAAGGAAGGAGGACCCTACTCTCAAGCTTACAATCTAAGAGGAGAATGGGGGGGGGGAAACAAAAGGTAATAAGTACTTAGTGCCATGGTCCAGCCCTCTAAGTAAAGATAAGAGTATATAAAAACTATATGGGCCAGCCACAAGCTAGTTTAGTGCTTTTGGGGGGCACAGATGGTGGTGTATAGTGTCTAATAATGGATCTAGTTCTTAAAAATAATGTAGAAGATTGATTAGAGAAGAGGAGTTAGATTAGGGGATGTGGTAGACTACCCTAAAAAAGATGCGTTTTTAGGGAGCGTCTAAAACTATTGTTAGTATATTCCAGAGCATTGGGGCAGCTCAGAAAAAGTTTGGAGGTCTCAAATAGATCATTTAAAGAGGGTAGAGGGCTTTGCTGGCCACTAGCCTGGTGGTGCCTGTATTTGTTTTTTTTTACTGGTAACTGTAATTGCAGGTTTACTTTTTCCATCTTGAATTACCAGAAAGAAACAAATAACGCCGCCAGGCCAGTGGCCAAAAAAGTAAATGAAAAAAAAATGTCCAGATGGCAACCCTAATTGTGTTAGAGACAGCAGACAGTCAGTCACTGGTGTTTAGCAGTACGGCTGAGGTGAGGTACACTATAATATATAATATTTTTCTCTATCTGATTGTATGCTTAGCATTGGTGGGATTTTAGATGGGTCGCATTTTCTATTTGAAACTGAGGCGGGAGGGCTATAAATATGAGACCAGTATATTTAGAGAGGTAAGGCAATCAGTATGTGTACTGATAGCATGCGGGGGTTGTTATATATAAATATTTTTTTTTCTTATATAAATGTGGTAATGGGGTGGTGTGGTGAAAGTAAATGTTTGCAGAGACAGTGGGTATCCTGATTGTTGTAGACAATCTTTGTACAGTAATCTCATTTGAAAACATCAACATTCTGAACCTACTGATTTTCCAAATCATTTAAGTGTCCCTTTGAGATAGATTTATGCAGGCCTATACCCAATTATTTTTACCTTTCAATGGTATGCTTGTCAGCCTGTACCTACCTTTTTAAACCAAGGCAAAAGAGGTGTGTTATTAAGTAATTTTTCCATCCTAAGTGGGAGTAAGTAGATGTTTTGAAAAGATGCGAGTGTTGGAAAATGTTCTTTTGTTTTCTTCTCATCTTCAACACTGGAGATATCTTCCAGCCCTTTCATGAAGAAGACCACGGGTCTGTCAGGGTAGACTCGAGCCGCCGACTCTATAGCACACAAGACCAGGGATGGTAGCTCCGTTCTGTTTGTGGTCTCCATAAAAAATATCGCATTTCCTTTTCTTAGAACGGTTGTGGCATTAAAAGGGAGCAAGGGTGGGATAGCCTCATCAACAGGTGAGTGGTTAGAAATGAAAAAATTTGCAGTGTCATAGCTTTTCTGCTTAAGAGTGGCCCTAGTGATGAAGCCCATTGCCATTACTACCAGCATGAGAGTAAAAATTAAGATTTTTTTCATGGTGTTCATTGAACAGGCTAAGCTGCAAGAGGAACAAACAGAAAATAAGTAGTAAGTATTATCTATTTCACATTAAAAAATAAAGGCACGTAAAATACAGTATCTCTCGCTCTAAAAGATGCACATACCCATAAGATGCACCTAGGGTTTAGAGGTGGGGGAGCAAAAATATGTCTTAAAAAGTTAAAAATATGGTAAATTAAAAAAGATTAAGATGAGATTAATTAGAATCTAATTATTCACCAAGTGCATTGTGTCATGTAGAGAATTTATTCACAGCAAGTTAATGTATGGGTACTTATCAGCCGAAACAAACAAAGGTACGTAAAGTAATATATACAGTATACTCAAAATACAAATATAAATCCTAAACAATATATATATATATATATATATATATATATATATATATATATATACACTGTATATATGTCAGCATGCCCTACTTTAACTAATTAATGCCCAAGGCAGGGCTACTAATATAAATTCAGTTTCATTTTATTGTTTTAAAGAGAAAAAATAAAATAAAGAATATTCTTTTATTTTAAATAAGATCTAAAAAGAATATATCATATATACTGAAAAGAAAGCTTAGCAAAGGTTAAAATACATTACAAGTAACATCAAATCACCACTTCACCAATGAGAGACCATCACCTACAGGGACTCAATAGGATAGCTTCACCACCGGATCGCCACTTCAGCTGTATGAACGAGAGAAAAGAGTGTGCCTCTGTGGGAGAAGATGCCCAGTTCTGCTTTTTTTGTGGCACACCTTTGGCCCCCGCCCAGCTCTCATTAGTAATTCACGCAGCGAAAAACTTTGGCAACAAATATTATTTCATCATAATTAAACATTATAAATAAGACTAACCAAACAGAATAATAATGAATATTGCAAGACTTAAAGTGGTCCTCCAGTCTGAATAAGACTCTATTTTATATGTTTCCCACACCCTGTAAATACAGATTGCTCACATTAAAAATCATCCTACCTGCATCTACTGCACGTTATGAGCTTTTAAACATTCAAGATTGCGGCTCGTGGGACATCAGGCAGCCTGCAAACAGAAAGTGCCTTCTGACTGTGCTGCTCTGCATTCTGGGATACTGAGCTTTTCCTGACCCCAGCTCTGCTCTGTCTGAGCAAAGCACAGCTATAACCCGCCCCCCTGTACTTTATCCCACTCTCCTCTCCTCAGTAATTGTGATGCTTCTGAGTCAAGATGGCGGCGCCCGTATCCTAAAGTCCTGAACAGATTTGCAGCCCAGTGGGGAAAAGAATAAAAAGTAAGTGACTAAAAACTTAAAATATATTAATTTTAGATGCTGGGGAACAGTTTTATAAGGGTTTGGGCTTTTCAATAAATCATGGTGAAGGTCCGGTTTAAAGAGAATGCTCTCCTAAAGTGGACTGAAACTGGGCAGGATCGGCCCGGGAATCTTTAAGATTCCCAAACCGATCCATTCCCTCCCCCCAGGGCATCTAAAATCAGGATTCCCCACTGTGTGAAACTTACTTACCGGTCCAACGACACATGCACGTCTAGCAGGACGTGTGCCCGTGTCGGCCATTTGTGAATGGTGAGTTGATTTGGGAGATCTGGGGGTTTCACATAACGATTGAGGGTGCCCCGGGAAGGGGGGGGGGAGGACCAAAACCCAGTATAGTCAAAATCCTGGGTTTTGGTCCACTTTAATTGCATTAGAGATTTTACAGAGATTTAGGGATAGCGTATAGTCAGTAGTTAAGCCAAATTTAAATATACTGACAATGGTTAGATCTTCAATGTCAGGGTTAACATAAAAAACGCAGACAGCAAAAGTAAACCTAAATCAACGCGGTGTTAGTAGTAAACCGGGTTTAACATGGTGTTTAGGTAGTAAACAGAGCATACACGATTTAAACAAACACATTTAGATAAATAGTTAGATACAATGGCAGGTCTCTGTTTTTCAATCACAAAAAAGTCGTCAAAAGAGAAAATACACTTCAAATCCAAAGCTTATACGTATATGTCATTTTTTTCAATAAAATATATACATATATATCTCAAAACTCTTTTGTAAGAGTATAATAACTGTACAATAAAACAATAAAGAAATGTAAGGAGCAGCCATAATTCCTAAGCTTTGTTAAAGAGGGACAACTCCTGGGATTTTCACTCACCTGGTTGTTGATCCTCTCTGGGCAGGGCATGCCAATTCGGGTAGCACCACTATACTAATATACAGCGTAGGCATCAGAGAGGGAAAGACACAAGAAACTATGTGGTGCAGGACCCTTTATTAAGCTACCCAAATGTATTTAAAGTGAACCTCTAGTCAGAAAAATAAAGCTTATTACATGAATCCCTTAGACCCCCAGATAAGAATGCAGTTGTTGAGTTCCTATACTTCATGGGAGCTGCCACTGTCATGTCTCAAGACGCTTGTTTCATTTTTTCCGGGTAAACGTTTGATATAGTTTTTACTTACATAGGCAGAGCAATGTGCCTTTAACTGCGTTTGTCACTTCCTGGCTCCCTTAGTCTAGCTGCAGCAGCTCCTCCCTTCTTACTCTCTCCTCCAACCATTTCTAGTTTACATCATCACACATTTCCTGCTGTATTTAACATACATTTTAAGATCCCTGCTGTAAGGAGTGTTTATTGCAAGATTCTGTACTGAAATAAAGATTCTGAAACTTCTCTACGTATCTTTATGACAGCCGAGTAAGCTGCCTGCCAAGCCTTATGGAGTAAGAACACATCCGTCACAGACCACACACAGTTAAGGCGAAGCTGGCTACAGGATTCCTATTACTGCCATCTGGGGAGTAAGAATAGCTATCTTTCTACACACATGAGATCCCTGTTTCTTAAATTCTGTGCAGCCACTCCTTATCTCTAACCATTAGTAGAAAGCCATTAAAGGGCCAGTCCAAGCAGACTGTCTGTTTTTTTAGCCCCCCCACCCTGTCCCACCCTGCCACACTCCCCTATCACTGAAGCAGGGCAGGGATTGCATAAAATAACTGTTACCTTACCCACAATCCAATGCTGATCACTGGGCTATTCCAGCGCTGGCTGCCCCATCTTTTCTTGCACTGTGTATGCTCCTCTCACTCATTTAAGTGAACGGATGCATGCTACCACCACCACTCATGCTCATGTGTAAACAGGATTCTTAGGTGTGTAGCACGATGGTGACACCCAGGCAGAAGCGCAAATATATTACTATAGCACTATATCACTGCATTAGAAATATTTCTCTAGGAGATCGACATAATGAAGCTTTAAACAGAGACATCTACTGTATGCAAATAAGAATGTTCTTATATATATAGAGGGGGAAAAATGAACCAAACTCATTTGTAGGAATCTTTGATGGATACAGTGATATTGTTAAAGGTTACAGAATACTAAATCCCAAAATAGACAAGGGTACCATTAGTAACAGCATAAATTTTGTCGAAGATTTGTTGAAGAGACAATGTAATGACAACTGAGGAGGTAAGAACAGAAGAGAAAACAAAACTGATCAGCGATCATCTGTAATTTCTAAATAAACAGTTGAAGTGAGCTCGGACACAGAACCAAGGCGCTCAATGAGAGAAAAAACATCTTTCATACAAGGCAAGCACTGCTAGTACCAATGATTTTGAAACATGGGAAGACATATCTCGGCTTTCAGAAGGGGGAGACAAATAAATAGATAAAGGCTGCAGAGGAAGAGATAAAATCCATGCATGACACTAAAATATGGACACTTACAGAACTACCACCTTGAAGGAAGGCTATAGGCTGTAAATGGGTTTTTTAAGTGAAGTACAATGCAGATGGCGCAGTGGAGCGATACAAAGCAAGACTTGTAGCCAAGGAATATTCTCAAAAATATGGAGAGGACTATGATGAGACTTTTGCTCCAAACATTCTACAATACGATTTGGGGAGGGGGGGGGGTATTCCTTGGAGCCCTGGGGACCTGGTGTTATTTTTGTGTTCGTTAGGTGTTGGGGTCCTACTCCCCAGTTTATTAACAGTGGAGGGGGGAGATTTCCCTGGTACCTGGGTGGGAGGGAAATCTAAGAAGGGGGGCTTTTTGGACCCTAGGAGGGCGTCCCAGTCCTCCTCTCTACATGTATATAGTTAAACAGCAAGCAGTGGTTCAATTCATGAAGGTTCTGTCATACAATATTGCCAGAGGTTATATTAGGGTTAAAACAATTTTCACAGTGAACTGTGAGATTTATTAAGTCCTTATATACTCAGTTTGTAGCAAGTAGAGTTTGTAGCAAGTTAGGTACTTTTGGGGTACCGTCAATACAGTTTGTAGCAAGTGATGGTCCACTATTGGCTTTATACAGAAACGTGCTTCCTCAGACTCTCCTTCCTTAAGATTCTTTCATGTGGCTTTCAAATAGACAATACACAATACACAGTCAAAATCTTACATTACTTATGTAGTGCTTACCTTGTGCATTTGGCGGATAGAAGTCAATTGAAAAATGTGTATAGGATGCTAGGTGCCACCTGGTAAAAGTAGTTGTTGGGTTAGAAGGTGTAGAGGCATCTGGTTGTTTTGTTGGCATAGATAAAGGTAGTAGATAAAGATGGTACCTAGGTTGGGTATACTGTACTGGAGACACTTGTTCAACCAACAATAATTGAGAAACAATATAAGAAGACATGCGAGGACCTAAACCACCATAAGGATTGGGCCCTTTTCACAACCACAGATACCCAGTTAAAGAAAACAATTGAAGCACTCATTAAGGAAGTATGGGGAATCAAAAGCAAAAAACTCACTAGAGATCGCATGGCATATCGGGAAAAGAAAGCCTCCAATTGTCACGATACAAGACTCAATCAACTTAATCAGGAAGATCAACCAGAACCTATAATCCCTACTATTCACAACAATACTCGTCATCCTCTGACAGCTCCCTTACTGAAAAACCCTGGAGACATTATAAATTATTCTCAAGACATGGCAGACGAAGTAACCAAGAATCAAGCACAACCACGTACTATGACCCCCAGACACCACGAGATAAGAGGAAGAATTTCCCCTCCCCTGATCGCACACAGGGAACCACTCCAACCTTTGGGGAGCCTTTTTTAGGAATAGACTCAAACAATCAAGAAACACCAGCATACATCAGACAAGCACAAAAGAAAGGAACCCTACAGTTGGGTCAAGCCTGAAAACAACAAAAGATCCCCTGAGCCACACTGACATCATCAATCTAGCCAAATTCCCCCTTACTTCCCCACAAAGAGAGGTACTTTCTCTGGGACTCAATTTCTGTCCTGACAGCAACATCGACCATTTTGAAACTATCAAATATCTCCACTTATACGCTGAAAAATCATCCTCAAATACCAATTCAAGGAAAACGATAAACCAAAAAACACTATCACATTAACCCAGAGTGACGAGGAGAGCCTGAAAATTCTTGAGAGCCTACAGAATACTAAAGACTGCTCAGAAGAGCACAAGGACAAAAAACGAACATTCAAGAAAGCTTCAACCTACTTTTCCCTATATCCAGTCCAGGTTGTCCCAGTGATGACATGTGGTATTCCACCCCCAGGGGGCGCTCGACTGCAAGATCAAAAGCTGTCACTCCTCCCGGCTCCCTATAAAGGCAGGTGTCCCTCTATCACTCCCCAGTGTTCATCTTGCAGTCTGGCTGATGAAGATCTTTGGATACTCTCTCTCAGATTCTGGCAGCAGAGTGGGGCCTTCTAGCCCGTCGGCCGCTGTGGACCATATTCCCATTGATCCCGTG
Organism: Gastrophryne carolinensis; assembly: GCA_027917425.1. NCBI lineage: Eukaryota > Metazoa > Chordata > Amphibia > Anura > Microhylidae > Gastrophryne > Gastrophryne carolinensis. The sequence continues at coordinate 45,599,164 of CM051237.1, read as the reverse complement.
AGACCCACTCTGGCCTCCCAGCCGCTGGCTGCCTTGGGATCGTGACGGTAGGGAGAACGTCGGGGCCAGGCATTTTTGGCAGAGCTAGGCTCTGGGCCACAGACCCTGTTTAATGGGTAGCCAGCCATAGGCTGATGGTGAGCCTAACTGGTGGAACCACATGTACAGGTTGCCCTGATATCCCTCCCATTCCACAAGCTTTATTATGTGTGCTGTGCCTTGACTGTGCAACGTTACTTGGGCTGCTCTTTGAGCTTCATTTTTACCTCCCTTGCTCCCTCATGATTCCTCTCGGGCAGCCTTCTCCCTCCCCTCCATCTTGTCTCATCACATACGATGTGAAGGGGGGGGAAGGAGGACGCCGCTCGTGTGGCTCTGCGTTGACAGGTAGCGGCGCGCGGGCGTTGGATGCCGCGGTACTCCCACGGCCGGGCTGCCTTGCTTTTCTGGCGGCCATTTTCAGACATGTACGGCCACCGTGGCCTTGGCATTTTGGTGATGGGCGGGCGCTCTTTTTGCGCCGCCGCGGAGACGTACGCTGACGCTTTTAGCATCATCGCCATGCGGCCCGCCCTTCGAGGAACACACCAGAAGCTGTGTGCTGTGTGCGGACTGCTCCTCTCTTCCCGTGACTCTGCTGCTGCCTTTTGCCTGGTCGCATATTGCTCTCCTGACGGTGTCGTGAGTCCCTCTTGCTAACGATTGTTTTTGCTTTGCTCTGCATACGCTTGTGGGAGTCTGATGGCCCTCTCTTCTGTTCTTTGTTTAGGTTGGGCCTAGTGATTGAGGGTTGTGGTTCCTCCCGGTCCCCCATTCCTTTAATAAGAAGGGGTCATATAGGTTTGGGACGTTAGTGACTTGTAACCTTCAACTGACAATTCTAATCACCATAATGGAGGCATCTGGGGATAGTGAGCTAGGGGCCCCATCTGGGCGGGTGAAGCTGTGCCCCTTGTACAGTGCAAGTCCTCTGGGCGGATTCAGCACTGTTTGCACCATTTGCGCCAGGAACATTGCTTTGGACCATGACCGTGCGGCCATCCCCGCCCTTCACTGCCTGCGGCCTCTCCGGACCCTCCGCTGCTGCACTCAGCCTTCATCGAGGGCGAAGCCGGCTGGGGGTCCCAGGTTGATTTGGCGCATAGGGTGGTCAATCTCGTGAGACAGATCTCGCAGACGGCTCCTAAGAAGGCCACGAGTAAGAAAAAAACGGCACATCGAGCCTGTTTACTCGGATAATGACGATCTTTTTGATGATCTGGGCTCTGTGGAGGAAGGTGAGTTGCCAGATGATTCCTGTTCCACGGCGGATTATTCTGCGGGTGATGACAGTTTGTCTGGCCCCTCCTCGGACGAGGATGCGTGGCTCCCTGATGATACGGAGAAGCTGCTTATCTCAGTGTTTTAGACATTTCACATTGTTCCTCCCAGAGCGGCTAAGAGGAAGCAAGGTGAATTGTTTAGGCCCGAAAGGCAGAGGCGGGTCTTTCCGGAACAGGCCCATTTTTCTAATATGATTTTCAATGAATGGGAAAGGCCTACCAAGCTACCGTCGGTGCCTAAGGGCCTGGATAGGCGGTATCCTTTCCCAGAAGAGCCGGTTCGTTTGTGGTCTCGTCCTCCCGAGGTGGATTCCCCTGTGTCGGGGTTGTCCAACACTACTATTATGCCATCACCTGATACTGCTTCCTTACGTGACCCGGCTGACAAGCACATGGATCAGCTGGTCTGTCATGCGTTCAAGAAGGATGGAACGTTAAGACCTATCCTGGACCTGAAGGGTCTCAACAGGTTTGTAAGAGTCAGATATTTCCGCATGGAAACCTTATGGTCAGCGGTGAGCTCGCTTCGGCTCGGTGACTTCATGACCACGGTGGACATCAGGGATTCTTATCTGCACATCCCGATTTTCCAGGGGCATCAGAAGTTCCTGAGGTTTGCTCTGGAGGATCAGCATTACCAATTTGTGGCACTTCCATTGCCTCTTCCATTGTCTTTACCAAGGTGCTGGCAGGCGTCATGGCTATCCTGAGGAACCAGGGCATTTGTGTGCTGCCCTATCTGGACGACTTGCTGATTGTGGCCCAGTCCTTGCAGCAGGCCGAGAGCGGTACTCAGACGGTGTTGTCAACCCTGGAGGCCTTCGGCTGGGTGATCAATCCCCCAAAGTCTTTTATCACTCCCTCAACAGTGAGATCCTTCCTGGGAATGACAATAGACACCGCTCAGGTAAAGGTCTTTCTGCCACAGCAGAAGGTTTTGGGTCTCCAGACGCAGGTGGAGGCCTTGCTGTCCTGTCACATAAATCTCTTGGAACTGAGAGCGATCCGGTTGGTGCTTTTTCAAATGACTCCCCATTTAAGGGGTCGTGCGATCCAGGTTCGCTCGGACAATCAGACGGCTGTCGCCTACATCAATCACCAGGGCGGGACTCAGAGCAAGCGAGCCCTCAAGGAGGTGACCCAGATTCTGACTTGGGCAGAGAAGAATGTTCCCTGCATATCGGTGGTCTACATCCCCGGGGTAGAAAACCAGGAGGCAGACTCCCTGAGCAGGAGCGCCTCACGTCTGGGGGAATGGTCTCTCAACAGCAAGACCTTTCACGCTCTGTGTCTCCGTTGGGGTTAGCCGGATGTGGGCCTGTTTGCGTCCAGACACAATCACAAGCTCCCAAGGTTCGTCTCCCTCTCCAGAGATCCTCTGGCCATTGCCACAGACGCTCTAGCAATTCCCTGGACGGAGTTCAAGTTTCTGTCTGCATTCCCTCCTTTTCCACTCCTGGGCAGAGTGCTGTGCAGAAAGAGGTATCGACTATCCTGGTGGCTCCTCACTGGCCGAGAAGGAGTTGGCTTGCGGACATAGTTCAGCTGTCAGTAGATCGCTACATCATGCCCGACGACCCAGGGCTTCTCACTCAGGGGTCGCTGCGGCACCCCAATTTACGGTTGCTGGCTTTGACGGCCTGGCTATTGAAACCTCAATCCTGAAGGAAACGGGGTTGTCTGCCACGGTTGTACATACCATGATTCAGGCTCAGAAGAAATCTTCCTCCATGATATACTACAGAGTTTGGCATGCCTATATTGCTTGGTGCGAGTCCAAGAGTCTTCATTGCCGCACATTTTTTATTTCTGGGATTCTGGAGTTCTTACAACACGGCTTAGACTTGGGTCTCCAGACCCTCAAGGGCCAGGTCTCGGCCTTAGCCATCTTCTTCCAGAGATCCATTGCCATAGGTTGATCAAGACCTTTTTCCAGGGAGTCCCCATGTCCATCCACCACGTAACTCAGTGATACCGGTGTGGGACTTAAATTTGGTACTGTTTGCTCTCCAGGGTCCTCCCTTTGAACCATTGTGCGATGCTGCATTGTCTATTTTGACTCTCAAAGTAGTCTTTTTGGTAGCGATCACCTTGGTGCGTCGCGTATCAGAGCTGGCCGAGCTTTGTATGAAGCCTCCCTATTTTGAGCAGCATAAGTATAAGGTGGTTTTTTGCTTTGAACCTGATTTTTTGCCTAAGGTCGTTTCTCCCTTTCACCCTTCAATGAGGAGGTCGTGTTACCTTCCTTGTGTCCAGCACTGGCTAATTCCAAAGAACGGACCCTCCATGCTTTGGATGTGGTCAGAGCCAAAAAGTATTACCTGGTTGCGACTGAATCCTTCAGGAAATCTGATTTGCTCTTTGTCCTAACAGAGGGCTCTAGGAAGGGTTTTCCACCAGCCCAGTCTACTCTCAGTAAGTGGATCAGACAGGCGGTGGTACAAGCATATTCTGCCAAGGGGAAGGAACCCCCTTTCGGATTACAGCTCATTCTACCAGAGCTATTGGTGTCTCTTGGGCTTTACAGCACCAGGCATCGGTTGAACAAGTTTGTAAGGCCGCCACTTGGTCTTCAGTTCATACTTTTACAAAGTTCTACAAGGTGGATGTCAGGGCCTCAGCAAAAGATGCTGTCTTTGGCCGAAAGGTGCTTCAGGCAGTAGTGGAATGAACTACATGCTGTTCCGCACTGGGTTTCCCCCCCATATGGACACTGCTTTTGGATGTCCCACATGTCATCACAGGGACGACCTGGACTGGATATAGGGAAAAATACAATTCTGTGAAACTCACCTGTAGAATTGTTTTTGAGTATATCCAGTCCAGGTCATCCCACCCCACCCCACCCTTTGTTCATTATCTCTTGTTTGCCTGTTATGGTGATTACCATTTTTTATTCTTGGATTGAGTCCTTAAGTTTTGTTTAGAGAGAGTACAAGCTGAAGCTATGTGAAGTAACATGGTTTCTTGGCCTCCCAGCCTGTCTCCTCTTTTACTGCTTTTTAACCACTGGGGAGTGATAGAGGGGCACCTGCCTTTATAGGGGGCCGGGAGGAGCGACAGCTTTTGATCTTGCAGTCGAGCGTCGCCTGGGGGCGGAATACCAAATGTCATCACTGGGACAAACTGGACTGGATATACTCAAAAATAATTCTACAGGTGAGTTTCACAGAACTGTATTTTCCTCCCTTATCTACGAATGTGAGTGTAAAAACATTCATTAATCTCACCACACAAGCGATAGAGAAACTCACAACAAAAAACAGCACACCCCGAAACATCTCAGCAACTCAAAAACAAGCACTGAAAGAATTGGAAAACAATACCGATATAATCATTAAACAAGCAGACAATATAGTCTTGATGACAAGACTTCGGTATGAACAAATGTACAATAAAATCCTTACCAACCAAGAATGGTACCAGAAGGTACCAATGTAAAAACTACAAACTGACGAACTCGAATACAACTCCATACTGGACAATGCATACAAACACAAAGTCATCCTGAAATCAACTTGGTAATACTTGAAAATAGAAAAACCTACCACATAGACCTTTTACGCACTGTCCAAGGTCCACAAATCACTGAATCATCCTTTTGGAAGCCCCATCGTCTCTGGCATGGGGCTCACTTACCAGCAAGGCCAGTGAGTAAGTTGATATACATTTACAACCTTTCATTCAAGCCCTATCAATGTACGTGAAGGACACCCCACATCATCTTCAAATACTTCAAGACAGGACTACAACCAGAAACAGCCCCCTAGTAACATTAGATATAGAAGCCCTATACTCCTGTATCCCACCATCAGGGCCTACAAGCAACAAAGTATTTCCTTGACCAATTGGATAACAGTCAACATGAGCACAATTGTTTTATACTTGAACTTCTAAACTTCATACTCCCACAAAACTCCTTCCTGTTTAATGGACAACTATACCATCAAATACAGGGCACAGTAATGGGACAACATGTGCCCCTTCATATGCAAACCTCTACCTGGGAAAATGGAAACAGTCGATCTGGAACAACAAAGAACTGTCAGAATACACCCAACTAATAACAACGTGGCTTTGGTATGTAGACGACATACCCATCATCTGGGAAGGCAATGAAGATACTTTACTAACCTTTGTGAAACTCCTCAACACTAACAACCTAAATCTAAAGTTCACCTTGGAATTTAACACTAAAGAAGTTACTTTCTTGGACCTTTACAGTTACATTAGTAGAAAATGGCTCCATCAGCACAAAATTCTACAGAAAGCCAACTGCATCAAATAACATCTTAACAGCCACGAGCTCCCACCCGTCGAATCTAGTGAAGAGCATACCCTACGGTGAATATTTACGAGCAAAAAGGAACTGTACTTCAAAAGAAGAAGACTTTAAGATCGCTGCAAAAGGAATCCAAACCAGACTCCTTGCAAGAGGATACCAAAAGAAGACCCTCAAAGCCGCTTTCAACAAGACCAAGACTAAAAACAGAACAACCATGCTAAACGAGCAAACACAAAGAACAAAAAAGACAACATACCCAAAAGATCACACCCTGGTCCTAACCAACAACACAATGAAATAAAAACAATACTTAACAATCACTGGCACATCATAAAAACGACCCAGACATCGGTGACTTGATTCCGGAACAAACAACAATCACATATAGAAAATTTCGGTCAATCAAAGATCACCTAACACACAGCCACTATTCACCGAAAACCACAAACAAGTGCTGTAAAACAAAACCTACCGATGTGAAGGATGCTCGTCGTGCCAATACATCGGACAAGGCAACACGGCCTGCCTCCCAACCAGTGAACAACTACAATTAAAACACTTTGCAAACTGCAATACCACAGATGTAATATATTTATTGCAATGCACATGCCCAAGATTCTATATCGGAAAAACTAACCGAAAATTAAAAACCAGGATATATGAACGCATTCGTGATATAAAAACACAACCCCAGTCGGTAGACACTATGCAGCATACCACCAGGGCATCCCAAATGGAAGTTTTCAGGTCCTAGATAGAATTCATCCACATCCAAGAGGCGGAGACATTACATTGAAAACCCTCCAAGAAGAAACCAGATGGATAACCAAATTCAAAGCAACCCTACCTCCAGGTTTGAACGAGACCTGTAGCTACGTTCCTTTTCTCAAAAAGTAAATAAAAAGCAAAAAATAATAAAAATGAGGAAGCGCCGAGCCAGGAAACGTGTCTGTATAAAGCCGATAGCGGACCATCACTTGCTACAAACCATGCTTGCTACAAACTGTATTGATGGTACCCCAAAAGTACCTAACTTGCTAAAAACTCTACTTGCTACAAACTGAGCATATAAGGACTTAATAAATCTCACAGTTCACTGTGAAAATTGTTTTAACCCTAATATAACCTCTGGCATTATTGTACGACAGAACCTTCATATATTGAACCACTGCTTGCTTTTTAACTATATACATGTAGAGAGGAGGACTGGGACGCCCTCCTAGGGTCCAAAAAGCCCCCCTTCTTAGATTTTCCTTCCACCCAGGTACCATGGAAATCTCCCCCCTCCACCCATTCTACAATATGGACTTTGTTGACAGAAGTTGCCACAAGGAAGACGTAAGTGAAACACTTTGATGTGAAAACAGCATTTCTACATGGTGAGTTAACAGAAGACAAAGGCCAGACCTAGTATGCAAACTTAAGAGGAGTATATACAGTCTAAAGCTAGCCGCCAGATCATGGAATATGAAAATAAATGAAGTGCTTACACATGAGGACTTTCAGAGGAGTAAAGCAGAACCCTGCTTATGCACAAAGAAATTGGCAAACAGATTCATCTATGTGCTTATCTATGTGGATGATATCCTGATTTGCTTTGAGCAAGAAGGGGCTGAAGCAAAAGCGCTGCAAACCCTGAATCAGCACTTTCAGACCAAAGATATTGGAAACATAAATAATTTCCTTGGCATTCAGATTGAGAGAGAGGAATATGGCATCTTTCTTCTGAACCAAAATCGCAAATAACAAGAAATATTTGAAACATTTGGAATGGAAGACGCCAAACCAGTAAAATCTCCTATGGAAACCAACTTCCTGAAGAAGATAAACAGCCAAAATACTGCACTACCAACTAACACTCAGTACAGGAGAGCAATAAGGAAAGTGCTGTACATTACCAATGCTACCAGGCCTGACATTGCAGCAGCTATTGGAATCCTATGCAGAAAGATTTCAATGGCAAGTCAGATGGACTGGACTGCTGTAAAGTGAGTCATTCACTATCTTAAAGGGACTATACATTACAAGAGTTATTAGCAAGCAATGAAAGCATCCTGTCAGGACATGTGGATGCCGATGTGCTGGAGATACCAATGACAGAAAATCTACCAGTGTTATTCGTTCTGTCAGGAGGTGCTGTCAGTTGGACTAGCAGAAGCCAGATCTCTGTTACACTTTCATCTACCGAAGCGGAGTACGTTGCAGCAGTGCAGGCAAGCTAAGTTATATGGCTGGGTCAACCACAGTTGGAACCAAGGAGAATCTTTGAGGACAATCAATGATGCCTTGCACTTGTGAAGATGGTAAGAGTTAGTTCAAGAACCAAGCACATTGATGTGAAGTTCTATTTTCTGAGGGGTCTTCAGGAGCAGGGACTTCTTGAGATACTTTATTGCCCTACTGAGGATATGACAGCAGGTATCCTTACTAAGCCCTTGACCGCTGAAAGACACTTGAGACTTACAAAGAAGATGGGTTTCATAGACTAAGCCCCCTAAGCCCCAGCTGTTGAGGAGGGGTGTTGGGGATTTTCAGACAAATACAACTATGGTATGCGCCATGCACACCTTGCGGATTTTCAAGAAAAACAACCCTTTACATTTGAAATACCCCCCACAAACTATATATTCTCTGGAAGTACACACCTCAAGCTTTCTATGCATTACAGGCTTGTTGACGTGGGCACAATTTTCTGGAAGTTATCCCTTATTGAATTATTTGGTTGCACAGAATTTGCCTAAAAAATAATAAAAAAGAAGAATCAAAGCCACATTTTCCTAAAAAAAAAACTATATGCAAACAAGAAATAACAAGTTAAATCTGAAAAAGAAAGGTCCCCTGAACAGAAGAATACCCAACATGCATAGGTACTGTCATTTTACTTGAAAATTTCAGCTCTGCAGACAAAGTGCGCACCTTGCGTTTTTTCCACCAAAACAACCCCTTACATTTGGAATACCCCCATATATGAAAGTACACATGTTAATCTTTCTAAGCATAAACGAAAATGTACCTGGGAATAAGTCTTACCCCACAGAATGATGGGAGACTCTAAACAGTCCAGCTTCGCGTCAAATTGAAAATGAAAATGAAACATTGTGCACTTATCTTTGTTCCCAACAAGTACAAGCTCCAACAAGGGGGAGAGCCATATTGGAACTAATACTAATCAATGTGCCAAAGTAATAAATGTACATGTTGGGGGACACCTTGGAAGCAGTGATCATAATATCGTTAATTTCCACTTAGCAGTCACTAGGGTGCCTTATCAAGGAGCCACAAAAATGCGGAACTTCAAAAAGGCAAAGTTTGACCAGCTTGGAGATGCCCTAAACTGCATTGACTGGGAAAAACAAAAGTATGGACACTAATTGGATACTTTCAAAGGAATCCTTAATTTTCATTGTGACATATATACCTTACAGGAATCAAACTGTTAGAGACACGTGTAAACAGATGTGGCTAAACAAAAAGCTTAAGGGGGCAATAAACAACAAAAAAAGGCATTTAAACGTTTAAAGCAGGAAGGGACAGCGGAAGCGCTAAAGAACTATAAAGAAGAAAATAAACAATGTAAACAACAGATAAGGGCAGCTAAGCTGGAGATAGAAAGACTGGTTACGAAAGAGAGTAAAACTAACCCCAAATTATTCTTTAGCTACATAAACCATAAAAGCTACAAACCTGAGGGTGTGGGCCCCCTGAAAAGCAAGGAGGGGACACCTATAGAGGGAAACGAGGACAAAGCAAATTTACTAAACAACTTCTTTTCTTCTATATTCACAAAAGAATGTCACATGCTGAGTGAAATGCAGAGGAATAACCCAAACCCTCTATTAAATGTCACTGGTCTAACCAAAGAAGAAGTCCAGCACCGTCTCAAGCAGATAAAAATCGATAAATCACCGAGACCAGATGACCTACATCCTCGTGTTTTAAGGGAGTTATGTACAGTAATATACAAGCCGTTATTTCTAATATTTGTGGACTCAATAACTACAGGGGCTGTTTCCCGAGGGATTGGCACTTGGCAAATGTGGTGCCAATATTCAAAAAGGGATCTAGCGGGGAACCTGGGAACTACAGACCAGTAAGCTTAACATCTGTGGTGGGCAAACTGTTTGAATGTTTCTTAAGGGATACTATCTTGGAGCATCTTGGGGAAAATTACCTTATTACTCCATATCAGCATGGATTTATGAGGATTCGCTCCTGCCAGACAAACCTAATCAGCTTTTATGAGGAGGTAAATTCAAGATTGGATTAGGGGGAGACATTGGATATCATATATCTTGACTTTTCTAAAGCATTTGATACTGTTCCACATAAAAGGCTGAGACAAAAGATGAGAATGCTTGGACTGGGGGAAAACGTGTGCAGATGGGTGAGAAATTGGCTTAATGATCGGAAGCAGAGGGTGGTTATCAATGGTACAAACTCGGATTGGGACACTGTTACTAGTGGAGTACCACAAGGGTCAGTTCTGGGTCCAATTCTCTTAAATATATATATTAATGACATTGGGTACGGATTAAACAGTCAAGTCTCAATCTTTGCAGATGATACTAAGCTGTGTAAAGTAATTAAAACAAAAGAGGACAGCAGGTAGCTACAAACTGATTTAAATTGGAAGCATGGGCAGTTAAATGGCAAATGAAGTTTAACACAGATAAATGTAAGGTTATGCACATGGGAAGGAGAAATATGTGCCATGATTACACACTAAATAAAGAAACACTTGGTAAAACAACAATGGAAAAGGACCTAGGGGTTTCTGTTAACGATAAGCTCAACTGTAGTAATCAATGCCAGGCAGCTGCTGCCAAAGCAAATAGAATCATGGGGTGCATCAGGAGGGGCATAGGTGCTCAGGACCAGAGCATCATTTTACCCCTGTACAAGTCACTAGTCAGACCCCATATGGAGTACTGTGTACAGTTCTGGGCACCTGTGCTTAAAAAGTACATATCCGATCTGGAGCGCGTTCAAAGAAGGGCCACTAAGTTTATAAAAGGAGTGCGTGGGCTAGAGTACCCTGAAAGATTGTAAAAGTTAGCTTTATTTAGTTTAGAAAAAAGACGCTTGAGGGGTGATCTAATAACTATGTATAAATATATTTGGGGTCAATACAAAGATCTGTCCCACAATCTATTTATACCCCGGAGTGTAACTATAACCCGAGGGCATCCACTAAGGTTAGAGGAAAGGTGCTTTTTCCACCGACATAGGAGGGGATTCTTCTCTGTAAGAGCAGTGAGACTATGGAACTCACTGCCAGAGGAGATAGTAATGATGGATACAGTAAAAACGTTCAAAAGTGGCCTTGATGCCTTCCTGGCATGTAATAACATTTCCAGCTATGGGTACTAGACCACTGGAAGGAGATAAACGGGCTGAACTGGATGGACTAAGGTCTTTATTCAGCCGTACATACTATCCCCTCGATTCAAAGAGCAAAAGTTAATTGATTTCGTATCGAGAATCGTAAGTTTGGGTGGGTGTTAGTCATTTTTTCCTGTTTTTTTGGCCATTTCCGACTCGCACGAGCCTACGTACGAATGCGTATATGCTCTTACGATCAGCGGAAGTTCGTTCCTAAATTTTAGGATCAAAACGTAAAACTTAGGATCAAATCCTAAAACTTAGGATCAAAACGTAAAACTTAGGTTAATTGGATGTGTTTAGGTGTGATTCAGAGAAACCTCTAAACGCGTTTTAAAAGAAAGCCACAGCCGACACCTTTTAGCAGCCGGATTGCTGTTCGTGAACAGGTTTTTTGGCTATGTGGAGGAGTCTGCGCGTCTTGAGCTCCAATGAACTGCATGTATCAGCATGGCCGAGGCCATAAATTGTATGGCAATGCATACCTGATTCATGTATGCCTTATAAAAGCATTTTAATGTGGACCTTAATTAGTCCTTTGCATGTAAACCTTTATTTTGCAATATATTTGCGTTAATTAAAGAAACTTATGTCCTTTGTTATTTATTTTAAAATTGAGGTACTAGAATAATATTTTTAGATTGCATTTATTGGTGTAGTTGTTTACCTTTGCTTTGTTTAATTATTTAAGCACATCTTTGGTCAGATGCATCACACTTACTGAGGAGAGGAGAGCGGGATAAAGTGCAGGATGTGGGTTACTGCTGTATTTTGCACAGACACAGCAGAGCTGGGGGCATGGAAAGGTCAGAAATCAAAGAATCCAGAGCAACACAGTCACAAGGCCCTTTCTGTTTGCAGGCTGCCCGATAATACCTGAGCCGCCATCTTGGCTGTTTCTAGGCTCATAACATGCAGAAGTTGCTGGGTGTTTTTTAATATTTGTGAGCAATCTGTATGTAGAGGGTGTGGGTAACCACACAAAAAATTTAAAGTTGTACCATTTGAAGCCAAAATATTAAAATTAAATCCACAAGTAAAAAATGCAAGTTAACTAAAAATTAAACAAAGTAAGATTTACTTATGCAAATGCATTCATTAATGGTTGGTTACTACAAAATGAATGAAATAACGAAAATTAAAAGACCAAATATTTAGAATGCACTTTAATGAGGTAAGTTTGTAGTGCGGAGCCGCAAGATCAGAAGGATTTACGTCCAGACAAAAAAGGAAAAAGGGCAAAACCAATGTTGCAACCTGAGAAATGAAACGGAAAATTCAGGATGGAAACTGACATAGGTCTGATTCCCGAACTGCCATACGAACGGACGTATATTTTAGGATAGAAACGTATTTGCTTATTGAATCACTCGCAAGTTCATACGAACGCACGAGCGGACGTGAAAAATAGGATGATCGTGAGCCAAATCCAAGCTGTTACATGTTTCTTTGAATCAACCCATATGTTACTATGTTACTCCGCCCCCCCACTCCCCCTCCCCCTTTTTTTTTTCCTTCTTTCCTATTTCCTGTTGTGTTTGGTTCAGCTATATTTAACTCATTTTCAAACCATTGGTAGGTCATGAAATATTCAAAAAATTCTGTATCACTTTCTAAGCATACCTAGCTTGTTGTAGTGGGCTCCTCTTTTTTGGAAGTAATCCCTCTAAGAAGTCTTCGGTTGCACATGGTTTCCCTAAAAAATGTATAAAAAGGGGGGATTGGATGGCAAGTTAAAGAGTTAAAGAGTAGACACAGCCGGATCGATAGATAGATCAGGTTGGCCGCTATCAGGGATAAATGCCAGGCCTGTGAATTTTACATGGCTGGCACTTAAGGGTCCGAGAGGCAACCACATAGAATTCACAGGCGTGGTACTTAAATGTTTAATAAAAGATCAGTCCCTAAAATTTAGGTGCATGGGATGCAGAAAATTCTGTCAGAGGCTCAGCAGCAGATTATTCTGTTCAATGCTCTTTGACCAGTTAGAAGTCCCCCCTCTATGAAATACATGCAGGGGAGCCTCCTGCCTGCCAACCAGAGCACAGGGTGCTTGGAATAAGTATATAACAAACTGGTGCCACACATTAGGAAAAGCTAGAAGTGCTTGAGGATCAGTCTATATCATTAGAAACTCAGAAATACTAAATCAACAGTACAGCGCATGTAAAGTGTCTGATTCAGCAGCTGGGAGGGTTCTCTCGGGATGACACGTTTTCCTCATCCTTATATCTGTTCAACATAGTTTCAATTTTACTGTAAAAGTATAGTTTAGCAAACCGTTAACTTCCAAGGTCCTGCAGAAATGCCGATAATGTCAGCTGCTTTATGTAAGTGTCATTTCCACTAAAATAAGATAACTATGAAGCAATAAAAGATATCTGCTCCAGAAAAAAGTTACATACCCTAAAGGCAATGACTTGGCACTTACCTATAAGCATAGCAAGAACAGGACAGTTACAAGCTAAAACAAGTACTAGGTGTGAACAAGCCCTTAGTACTGTAAAATGTAATATGTGATGGCATTTAAAATACTGTCAGGATTTACACAATCTCATGGAAAAGCCATACTCCTCTGCTGAGGAACTACAACACCCAACATCACCTGTTACACTGCTCACTAAGGAATAACCACAAAATCAGCACACAGCTTTCCTCTGATCAACACATGACTGTGCTAGCATTCCATACGCCTTCAGCCGACACCACCCCACCCACACTCCCAAATAATGGAGCCAACAACCACTTCTTCGGAATTGATGGAATTTTAATTGGCCACAGCCTCAACATAAAAAAACAATAACAAATAACAATTAACAATGCACTCCCGATCTCCCCGATCCAGGTCTGAGATTCCACCATACCCTAACTACCAACAGGAGGGGAGGGGAGGCGGCCCGAAGGCTACCACTACCGAATCTGAAGCAGAAGCCGATTTGTGAGCCCGGCCGCATCCCTCCTAGGCCTGGTAGCTCAACGGGGCTAACTGCCAAGATCCACCTTACCCCTTACCTTTGTCCCACTCCTCCCCTTGAGATCAGTCACCTAACCTCCTGGCCCGTTCAGCCGAAACAGCCGCTTCCTTGTAACCTACCCCCACTTTCCGTGCCATCTCAGACCCGAACCGAGCAGAGGAGACGGCCAAAGCCGGACAGCGCTGAAACCTTAGCGCCATCCAGCCCGCCACCTCTCCACGGCCAATTCGATCCGCTCCTTAAGGAGGAGATTTAACAGATCGATCCCCAACCCATTTAGATGTACCCCATCGGCCCTGTAGAAACCCCTAATACCTTCCACCTCTATGTGGTGCGCACTCAGCCCTCCATTAAGTCTAACGAACCGGGCAATCGCCTTATTCACCTTAATACGTACCCGGTCAATAGCCCTTGGATCCCTCGCATGCCTCCACTCGAAACGTGGAACTATCTCGGACCAAATCAAAACCACCCCGGGAAATTCCCCTAGAAAAAACAGTAAGTCCCTGGTGATCGATTTGATCAGCTGCCTCATTGGCACCTGGCCCAAATTGTTCCCCCCCGCGTGACACACCAACACCCCTGGAGGACCCCACTTCATCACCGACTTCAAGACGCGCTCTCTCATATCCTTCCACTTCAATCCCCTGACGCCGGCCCACACCAGCTTCGCTCGATCCCCCGAAATGCCGAGCTGTTTGCCGCTCCTTCTCAACGCCGCTCTCTGCGCCGCCCAAAAAACAAACGAATGGCTGACCACCAGCACCGAGCACGCCGAGTCTAAAAGAAAATAATATTAATAACGGTACCGACACTCCCTTCACCCCCCCACCAAGCTGTTACACCTGCTCAATTCTCCCTGGACGAATATAGGACATAAACCTTTTTGACTCCCATCTTCCCAGCTTACCAGGTCCACCGGCAAACCCAATCTCGCCGCTTCCGTCGCCGCTCCTATGCGAAACGAGTGAGTGCCATACTCCTTGCTAGACAGCCCCATCACCGCTAAGCATTTGCGAAACACTGCCAAAAACTGGAAGCGCGACAAAAAAGCCCCATCCTCGTGCATAAACAATGCCCCCCCCCCGTAAGTGGCTTAACGTCCAAAAACCACCTTAGTGCTAGAACTGGGCATGAAACATTCGGACCCAGCTGACCCAAAAAAATACCCCTCTACCTTCCTGGTCAGTCTGACACGCAAATCCGAATCCAAACCCCTTCCCCTGCAAAAAACACATCATCCACCTGAAGGCCACCTGGCTCCCGCTTATTCCGGCTAACTAGCTCCCCCACCCGTAACGCCCCAAAAAACGCCACCGAAAATGCCGCTTGGAAAAGTCGTACCTCAAATTCCAACGAACAAAACTGAGGAAGCCGAACCATGACCCCTTGTAGAATCTCCCAGGAGACTGGATGCCTCCTATCCACTGTCTTATGCTCCCTGCGCCACCCCTTCAGCTCCTGCCTTACCCAACACATTTTTTTAAAATCTTTCCGCACGCATAGGATGCATGCTGGGTTAGTGAAATAATACTGTAAATAATTAGGACATGCAGATCAGAGGCATCGCTATTAGAATCGCAGAGCGGCACAATTACAGAGAGTTGAGGTGGCATCACTAAACATTGGATTTGGCTCAAAGAGACACTGGAGTTGGCTTCAGGAGCCCAAAAATTGGCTGAATGACACCCTGGAGTTGCAAGCAGCAGCAGCGGCAGCAGGAGCCCAAACATAGCTTGAAAGAGACACTGGAGTTGGCAGCAGGAGCCCAAAAATGGGATGAATCACACCCTGGAGTTCCAAGCAGCAGCAGGAGCCCAAACATTACTTTAAAGAGACACTGGAGTTGGTAGCAGGAGCCCAAAAATTGGCTGAATCACACCCTGGAGTTGCAAGCAGCAGCAGCCCAAACATAGCTTGAAAGACACACTGGAGTTGGCAGCAGGAGCCCAAAAATTGAATGAATCACACCCTGGAGTTGCAAGCAGCACCAGCAGGAGCCCAACATTGGCTGAAAGAGACACTGGAGTTGGCAGCAGGAGCCCAAAAATTGGCTGAATCACACCCTGGAGTTGCAAGCAGCAGCAGCAGGAGCCCAAACATTGCTTTAAAGAGACACTGGAGTTGGCTTCAGGAGCCCAAAAATTGGATGAATCACACCCTGGAGTTGCAAGCAGCAGCAGCAGGAGCCCAACATTGGCTGAAAGAGACACTGGAGTTGGCAGCAGGAGCCCAAAAATTGGCTGAATCACACCCTGGAGTTGCAAGCAGCAGCAGCAGGAGCCCAAACATTGCTTTAAAGAGACACTGGAGTTGGCTTCAGGAGCCCAAAAATTGGATGAATCACACCCTGGAGTTGCAAGCAGTAGCAGCAGGAGCCCAACATTGGCTGAAAGAGACACTGGAGTTGGCTTCAGGAGCCCAAAAATTGGATGCATCACACCCTGGAGTTGCAAGCAGCAGCAGCAGGAGCCCAAACATTGCGTGAAAGAGACACTGGAGTTGGCTTCAGGAGCCCAAATTTGGATGAATCACACCCTGGAGTTGCAAGCAGCAGCAGCAGGAGCCCAAACATTGCATGAAAGAGGCACTGGAGTTGGCTGCAGGAGGAAAAAAATTTGATGAATCACACCCTGGAGTTGCAAGCAGCAGCAGGAGCCCAAACATTACTTTAAAGAGACACTGGAGTTGGCAGCAGGAGCCCAAAAATTGGCTGAATCACACCCTGGAGTTGCAAGCAGCAGCAGCAGCAGGAGCCCAAACATAGCTTGAAAGAGACACTGGATTTGGCTGCAGGACCCCAAAAATTGGATGACTCACAACCTAGAGTTGCAAACAGCAGCAGCAGGAGCCCAAACATAGCTTGAAAGAGACACTGGAGTTGGCTTCAGGAGCCCAAAAATTGGATGACTCACACCCTGGAGTTGCAAGCAGCAGCAGGAGCCCAAACATAGCTTGAAAGAGACACTGGAGTTGGCAGCAGGAGCCCAAAAATTGGATGAATCACACCCTGTAGTTGCAAGCAGCAGCAGCAGGAGCCCAAACATAGCTTGAAAGAGACACTGGATTTGGCTGCAGGAGCCCAAAAATTGGATGACTCACACCCTGGAGTTGCAAGCAGCAGCAGCAGCCCAAACATAGCTTGAAAGGCACACTGGAGTTGGCTTCAGGAGCCCAAAAATTGGATGAATCACACCCTGGAGTTGCAAGCAGCAGCAGGAGCCCAAACATAGCTTGAAAGGCACACTGGAGTTGGCAGCAGGAGCCCAAAAATTGGATGACTCACACCCTGGAGTTGCAAGCAGCAGCAGCAGCAGCAGCCCAAACATAGCTTGAAAGAGACACTTGAGTTGGCTTCAGGAGCCCAAAAATTGGATAAATCACACCCTGGAGTTGCAAGCAGCAGCAGGAGCCCAAACATAGCTTGAAAGGCACACTGGAGTTGGCAGCAGGAGCCCAAACATTGGATGAATCACACCCTGGAGTTGCAAGCAGCAGCAGCAGCCCAAACATAGCTTGAAAGAGACACTGGAGTTGGCAGCAGGAGCCCAAAAATTGGATGAATCACACCCTGGAGTTGCAAGCAGCAGCAGGAGCCCAAACATAGCTTGGAAGAGACACTGGAGTTGGCAGCAGGAGTCCAAAAATTGGCTGAATCACACCCTGGAGTTGCAAGCAGCAGCAGCAGCAGCCCAAACATAGCTTGGAAGAGACACTGGAGTTGGCTGCAGGAGCCCAAAAATTGTATGAATCACACCCTGGAGTTGCCAGCAGCAGCAGGAGCCCAAACATAGCTTGAAAGAGACACTGGAGTTGGCAGCAGGTGCCCAAAAATTGGATGAATCACACACTGGAGTTGCAAGCAGCAGCAGCAGGAGTCCAAAATTGCCAGAAAGACACACCCTGGAGTTGGCAGCAGCATTAAGAGAACATATACAGATTTTCAGCACATATATCTTATCTGAAGAATGAGTAACGTAAAGCATTTTCTCAATAATTACTTGTGGTCTGATGCGGAGGAATGTCTGTAACTGGAGTGCAGCGCCTTAAATCTGTTTTGCACGATCCATATTTCTTTAGTGTTGGTCTGGCCCCATCATCAATATCCTCTAATGCATCAGGCATTGGTGGGTGGAAATCTTGGCTGATCCATGCCCGATTCATTTCCACGCAGGCCAGTCTCTCAAAAAAAAACATGGAGAGTGACAGATTAGTAACATATTAGTAACATAGTAACATATTAGTAACATAGTAACATATAAGGCCTCATTTCATCAAGCAGAGGTCTCTGTAGAATAGGGGTGAGTGGCAGCAGGAGTCTCAGTGAGAGGCCTGATCTCCCGGGTTCAGCTAACGGTCGTGTCTTGAACAGCAACCCATCTGCCATCATCCATTGGTTAACACGATCATCCACTGCATCACAAGTGACATCTGACACCCCCGGTCAACTGCCTGTTGTATGTTATGCTTTGGGTTCAGCTCCACTATTCAGTGAGGATGATCTAATAATCAGAAAAATCAGCAGCTACTGCCCAACCAAGAAGTGGAGGAGACACTTGCCGCTTCTTCCACTAGGCGGGCAAGTAGTGATAAGGAGAGTGTCGTGGGAGGAGGTGTTTTGGCTCCTTAAGCAGACACTGTTGAGGAACCTGAGGAGGACATCAGTGAGTTTTGAGGGCAGTTTTAAAGGCTTGGAGTGATGGAGAGTGACAGATTTAGCGGCCAGCATGGTGGCAGAAGGGGAAAGTATGGAGGCAAATGTGCTCGGGGTAGACCACTCGCTCGGCAGGCTATCTTCCCAGGAGGTAACGGAAGAGGGCCCCTGGAGCTGGCGGCGGCGGCGGCAGCAGCATCAGTGAATTAGTGCGGACTGTTGGTAGGACAAATCAGCTACAAGCCCATGTTGCAGTTTTTCATCAAGCATCCGCAGGAGGTTAACATGGCTATGTGAAAGATGTGTAGGCAGAAGGTGAAGTGTGTCCAGGGTCCCAATGTTGGACCGACGGCCCTGCGTCAACATTTGCAGCGTCACCATAAAGCAGCCTGGGAGAGTTGGCTCCAAAGTGGTGGTCCAGCCTGCTGCATTACCCAGTGGCACACCGCTCTCTGTTCCAGCCAGCCAAGCCTCCACCACCTCCTGTGTGTCATACCCATCCTCTGTCGCTCCAGATGCTCCTCCTCCTCTTAATCTGAGTCAGTCATTCCGCCAGCAATCCATTGCCAAGCCATGTCCAAGAGACAACAGTATGTGCCCACTCATCCAACGTGCAGAGGCTAAATGTGCTCCTGTATAAGTTGCTGGTGCTGCAGTCCCTCCCTTTTGAGTTGGTGGCCCTTTCAGAGAACTGATGGCTTGTGCCGAGCCGAGGTGGAGAGTCCCATGCTGTCATTTCTTTGCGAAGAAGGCAGTACCAGCCATGTACAATTTTGTTGAACAGAAGGTGGGGCAGTCCTTTAGCCTGTCAGTGTGTACCAAAGTGCACAGCAGTGCCTACGTCTGAAGCTGTAACTATGGTAAGGGACAATAAATATCCTTTTAGGACCACTGGGTGATTGTGGTTCCTGCACAACCACAAAAGCAACTTGGACAGGTCCCTCCACTGTGGCCTCCACACTCCTAGGCCTTTGTGCCTGTGACAGTGCACCTGCACTTAGCAATGGTGTCACAGAGAAAAGTGGCAAATTGTTAATTACATATTATTAATAGTTAACATTTATCTAATTTGAACATATTTATAATAATAACATATAATAACATATAACATAGCAACAATAACATATAACATAATGACAGTTTTTTTTTGGTTAATTTTGTATTGTTTTTTTTTTAATATTTTTTATTTTTTTAATATTTTGTATTTTTTAGAAACATATTTTTTTTTTTATATATTTTTTTTCCATTGCCTTTTAATATTTTGTTGATTTTTGTACAAATTTATTTTTTATTTTTATTTTTTATTTATTTTTTTTTTTCTAAATATTTTTTTTTCTTTTTTTTTAAATTTTTGCTTTTTTTTCCCAGTGCCCTTCCAGCCTACCATGTGTGCAGGACACGGTGGTTTCACGCTGTTCTTCACATGGTTTGCCTTGAGCAACAGAGTCACACATGTGAGGAACTGCTAAAAATGAGAACTCAATACATGAAATTATGGCTTACTCCACGAAAACTGCAAATGGGACCCATGGTGACTGACACTGGGAAGAACAACTTGTCTGCGCTGCGACAAGGAAGCCTGAGCCATGCATCCTGCCATGGCACACGTGTTCAATCTAGTTGTCAAGCGTTTTCTGAAGTCTTCCCCCCCATCTGAAAGACATCCTAACAACGGGAAGGAAACTTTGCATGCACTTCAGGCACTCCTACACCGCCAAGCACACCCTTCTTGAGCTTCAGAGTCAGAACGGTATCCCCTAACATAGTCTGATTTGCGATGTTTCCACCCGTTGGAATTCCACCCTCCATATGCAGGATCGACTATAGGAACAGAAAAAAAAGCCATCACGGATTTCTTGATGATCCAAACGGATAGGGGGACTCCCCTGTGTAACTTCAATGTAAACCAGTGGCAGCTCATACGTGACACCTGCCGTTTGCTCAGGCCCTTTGAGGAAGCTACTTTATTAGTCAGTCGCCAGGACTATGAGATAAACAATGAGATTCCACTGCTTCATGTACTACAACACATGTTGGAAACCATGGCTGGTCAGGGCACTAGAGACATGGCGCATACATTTCACAGCCACATGAAGCTTGTGGGGGCTGAAATGTAGGAGGAGGAGGGGGTGGGGCACAGCGAAGCACAGTTTAGGCCAAAAGGTTTTGACAAAATGACCATTTTATCTAGTCATCTGACAGGAGAGGAGGAGCAGGAGAAGCCAGAGGAGCTAGAGGGTTGTGAGGAAGGCGAGACAGAGGACCCAGAAACACCGTGGCAGTTTGCAGTGGAGATGGAAACAGGTAGTCCCTCCGAGTCTTGCACAAATGGCACGATGCATGCTCACGTGCTTGCGTAGTGACCACAGAATTGTCTCCATTTGTCAGCGGGATGACTTCTGGCTCTCCACCTTATTGGACCCTCGCTTCTGGCACAAAATGGGGGCATTTTTTACACCCACTGAGAGGGAGGACAAAGTGACCTACTACAAAGACATCCTACGTAGTCAGTTGGGCAATGTCTATCTGCGCCATGGTCCATACTCTCGCAGGTCTGACTCGGGGGGACCTCTGCACTCACCTTCCACTGCCATGGCTGCCGGGGGGGGGGGGGGGTTGGCAGCAGCAACTCCATCAGCAGCAGCCTCAGTCTTCAGTCGCTAATGAGTAGCTTTCTACACCCGCATAGTGAGTCTACTCATGAGCAGCAGGAAGACCTGGAGCAGGACCTGAACCAGCAAGTCATGTCATACCTTGACATGACCATGCCAACACACCTTGAGGATCCGCTGGGCAGCCAAACTTGACTTGTGGCCGCAACTAGCAGAGTTTGCCCTGGAAAAGCTGTCCTGCCCGGCCAGTAGTTGATTTAGATGGTAACTGGGCTGCTCTATATTATGCTGCAAAATGGCAAATTTACCTCACAATATAAGCTATTGCCCTCAGATTTACACAGGGCCTGCTCTATATTATGCTGCAAAATGGCAAATTTACTTCACAGTATAAGCTATTGCCCCTCAGATCTACACAGGGCCTGCTCTATATTAT
This sequence comes from Gastrophryne carolinensis, assembly GCA_027917425.1. Lineage (NCBI taxonomy): Eukaryota > Metazoa > Chordata > Amphibia > Anura > Microhylidae > Gastrophryne > Gastrophryne carolinensis. The sequence continues at coordinate 45,577,498 of CM051237.1, read as the reverse complement.
GCTGCAAAATGGCAAATTTACCTCACAGTATAAGCTATTGCCCCTCAGATTTACACAGGGCCTGCTCTATATTATGCTGCAAAATGGCAAATTTACCTCACAGTATAAGCTATTGCCCCTCAGATTTACACAGGGGCTATTCTATATTATGCTGCAAAATGGCAAATTTACTTCACAGTATAAGCTATTGCCCCTCAGATCTACACAGGGCCTGCTCTATATTATGCTGCAAAATGGCAAATTTACCTCACAGTATAAGCTATTGCCCCTCAGATTTACACAGGGGCTGCTCTACATTATGCTGCAAAATGGCAAATTTACCTCACAGTATAAGCTATTGCCCCTCAGATTGACACAGAAGCTGCTCTATATAATTCTACAAAACCAAGAGCTTTAACTCACACAATATAACCTATTTCTCAGGTTTATATAGGGACTGCTCTATGTAATGGTGCAAAAACATGAATTTACCTACAATATGAACTATTGCTGCCCATATAATGGTGCAAAACAGGGTAAATGTATTGTCCAATATAAACTATTGCTGCTCTGATTTACACAGGAGGGCCACTCTAAAGAATGGTGCAACATGGCGAATTTAGCTCACAATATAACATAGATTGCAAAATGAGATTTTCAGACAGGGCCTGCTCTATAAAATGGCAATTTACCTCACAATATAAACTATTGCTCCTCAGATTTACACAGGGATTTAGGTTGATATATATAATAGTGCAAAACAGCGAATTTACCTCACAATACTGTATAAACTATTGCTCCTCAGATTTACACAGTGGGCTTCTCTATATAATGGTACAGAATAGCGAATTTACCTCACTATACAATCTATTACAGCTCTATATAAAAATAAATAAATAAATAAAAAAAAGTGCCTGTAGAAGCTTATTTAGTATAACAGATAGGGTGACATGTGCTGGTTTGGGATGCCCATGTGGGCTAGTGTTTTGACAGCAGGACAAAAACCAATTCAAAATGCAATAGCTTAATAAAACTGAGGCTGAACAAGCTTATTTAGTATAAAAGATATAAAAGACGTGCTGGTTTGGGATGCCCTGCGGCCTGGTGTTTTTTTTGTTAAAGGCAGACCAAAAACCAATTCAAAATGCAATGCTTAGATTCAGCTGAGGAAGGATCAACAAGCGTATTTAGTATAACAGATAGGCTGCCTAATGCAGGTTTGGGATTCCCTGCGGCCTGGTGTTTTTTTTGTTAAAGGCAGACCAAAAACCAATTCAAAATGCAATGCTTAGATTCAGCTGAGGAAGGATCAACAAGCGTATTTAGTATAACAGATAGGCTGCCTAATGCAGGTTTGGGATGCCCTGCGGCCTGGTTTATTGAAAGCAGTCAAAAAGCAAGTGCAAACTGAAGTAACTTAATAAAGCTGATGCTGATCAACGCTTATGTTGTATAACAGATAGGGTGCGAGGTGCAGCTTTGGGGTGCCCTGCGGCCTGGTTTATTGAAAGCAGTCAAAAACAAGTGGAAACTAAAGTAGCTTAATAAAGCTGATGCTGATCAACGCTTATGTTGTATAACAGATAGGGTGCAAGGTGCAGCTTTGGGGTGCCCTGCAGCCTGGTTTATTGAAAGCAGTCAAAAAGGAAGTGCACACTGAAGTAGCTTAATGAAGCTGATGCTGAACAACGCTTATGTTGTATAACAGATAGGGTTACAATAGCATGTGCCTTGGGATGGCCATGTGACCTGGTGCATTTTAAGCTGAACAGAAACTATTAACACTAATCCAAGTATGAGAAATGCTTTTGTTTAACAGATAGGGTTAAATAGCATGTACCTTGGGATGCCAGTGTGGTGTAATGTATTTTAAGCTGAACAGAAACTATTAACACTAATCCAAGTATGAGAAATGCTTTTGTTTAACAGATAGGGTTAAATAGCATGTGCCTTGGGATGCCAGTGTGGCGTAATGTATTTTAAGCAGAACAGAAACTATTAACACTAATCCAATTATGAGAAATGCTTTTGTTTAACAGATTGGGTTAAATAGCATGTGCCTTGGGATGCCAGTGTGGCGTAATGTATTTTAAGCTGAACAGAAACTATTAACACTAATCCAATTATGAGAAATGCTTTTGTTTAACAGATAGGGTTAAATGGCATGTGCCTTGGGATGCCAGTGTGGTGTAATGTATTTTAAGCTGAACAGAAACTATTAACACTAATCCAAGTATGAGAAATGCTTTTGTTTAACAAATAGGGTTAAATAGCATGTGCCTTGGGATGCCAGTGTGGCGTAATGTATTTTTAGCTGAACAGAAACTATTAACACTAATCCAAGTATGAGAAATGCTTTTGTTTAACAGATAGGGTTAAATAGCATGTGCCTTGGGATGCCAGTGTGGCGTAATGTATTTTAAGCTGAACAGAAACTATTAACACTAATCCACTTATGAGAAATGCTTTTGTTTAACAGATAGGGTTAAATAGCATGTGCCTTGGGATGCCAGTGTGGCGAAATGTATTTTAAGCTGAACAGACACTATTAACACTAATCCAAGTATGAGAAATGCTTTTGTTTAACAGATAGGGTTAAATAGCATGTGCCTTGGGATGCCAGTGTGGTGTAATGTATTTTAAGCTGAACAGAAACTATTAACACTAATCCAAGTATGAGAAATGCTTTTGTTCAACAGATAGGGTTAAATAGCATGTGCCTTGGGATGCCAGTGTGGCGTAATGTATTTTAAGCTGAACAGAAACTATTAACACTAATCCAATTATGAGAAATGCTTTTGTTTAACAGATAGGGTTAAATAGCATGTGCCTTGGGATGCCAGTGTGGCGTAATGTATTTTAAGCTGAACAGAAACTATTAACACTAATCCAATTATGAGAAATGCGTTTGTTTAACAGATAGGGTTAAATAGCATGTGCCTTGGGATGCCAGTGTGGCGTAATGTATTTTAAGCTGAACAGAAACTATTAACACTAATCCAATTATGAGAAATGCTTTTGTTTAACAGATAGGGTTAAATAGCATGTGCCTTGGGATGCCAGTGTGGTGTAATGTATTTTAAGCTGAACAGAAACTATTAACACTAATCCAAGTATGAGAAATGCTTTTGTTTAACAAATAGGGTTAAATAGCATGTGCCTTGGGATGCCAGTGTGGCGTAATGTATTTTTAGCTGAACAGAAACTATTAACACTAATCCAATTATGAGAAATGCTTTTGTTTAACAGATAGGGTTAAATGGCATGTGCCTTGGGATGCCAGTGTGGCGTAATGTATTTTAAGCTGAACAGAAACTATTAACACTAATCCAATTATGAGAAATGCTTTTGTTTAACAGATAGGGTTAAATAGCATGTGCCTTGGGATACCAGTGTGGTGTAATGTATTTTAAGCTGAACAGAAACTATTAACACTAATCCAAGTATGAGAAATGCTTTTGTTTAACAAATAGGGTTAAATAGCATGTGCCTTGGGATGCCAGTGTGGCGTAATGTATTTTTAGCTGAACAGAAACTATTAACACTAATCCAAGTATGAGAAATGCTTTTGTTTAACAGATAGGGTTAAATAGCATGTGCCTTGGGATGCCAGTGTGGAGTAATGTATTTTAAGCTGAACAGAAACTATTAACACTAATCCACTTATGAGAAATGCTTTTGTTTAACAGATAGGGTTAAATAGCATGTGCCTTGGGATGCCAGTGTGGCGAAATGTATTTTAAGCTGAACAGACACTATTAACACTAATCCAAGTATGAGAAATGCTTTTGTTTAACAGATAGGGTTAAATAGCATGTGCCTTGGGATGCCAGTGTGGTGTAATGTATTTTAAGCTGAACAGAAACTATTAACACTAATCCAAGTATGAGAAATGCTTTTGTTCAACAGATAGGGTTAAATAGCATGTGCCTTGGGATGCCAGTGTGGCGTAATGTATTTTAAGCTGAACAGAAACTATTAACACTAATCCAATTATGAGAAATGCTTTTGTTTAACAGATAGGGTTAAATGGCATGTGCCTTGGGATGCCAGTGTGGCGTAATGTATTTTAAGCTGAACAGAAACTATTAACACTAATCCAATTATGAGAAATGCTTTTGTTTAACAGATAGGGTTAAATAGCATGTGCCTTGGGATGCCAGTGTGGCGTAATGTATTTTTAGCTGAACAGAAACTATTAACACTAATCCAAGTATGAGAAATGCTTTTGTTTAACAGATAGGGTTAAATAGCATGTGCCTTGGGATGCCAGTGTGGCGTAATGTATTTTAAGCTGAACAGAAACTATTAACACTAATCCACTTATGAGAAATGCTTTTGTTTAACAGATAGGGTTAAATAGCATGTGCCTTGGGATGCCAGTGTGGCGAAATGTATTTTAAGCTGAACAGACACTATTAACACTAATCCAAGTATGAGAAATGCTTTTGTTTAACAGATAGGGTTAAATAGCATGTGCCTTGGGATGCCAGTGTGGTGTAATGTATTTTAAGCTGAACAGAAACTATTAACACTAAACCAAGTATGAGAAATGCTTTTGTTCAACAGATAGGGTTAAATAGCATGTGCCTTGGGATGCCAGTGTGGCGTAATGTATTTTAAGCTGAACAGAAACTATTAACACTAATCCAATTATGAGAAATGCTTTTGTTTAACAGATAGGGTTAAATAGCATGTGCCTTGGGATGCCAGTGTGGCGTAATGTATTTTAAGCTGAACAGAAACTATTAACACTTATCCAATTATGAGAAATGCGTTTGTTTAACAGATAGGGTTAAATAGCATGTGCCTTGGGATGCCAGTGTGGCGTAATGTATTTTAAGCTGAACAGAAACTATTAACACTAATCCAATTATGAGAAATGCTTTTGTTTAACAGATAGGGTTAAATAGCATGTGCCTTGGGATGCCAGTGTGGTGTAATGTATTTTAAGCTGAACAGAAACTATTAACACTAATCCAAGTATGAGAAATGCTTTTGTTTAACAAATAGGGTTAAATAGCATGTGCCTTGGGATGCCAGTGTGGCGTAATGTATTTTTAGCTGAACAGAAACTATTAACACTAATCCACTTATGAGAAATGCTTTTGTTTAACAGATAGGGTTAAATAGCATGTGCCTTGGGATGCCAGTGTGGCGAAATGTATTTTAAGCTGAACAGACACTATTAACACTAATCCAAGTATGAGAAATGCTTTTGTTTAACAGATAGGGTTAAATAGCATGTGCCTTTGGGATGCCAGTGTGGTGTAATGTATTTTAATCTGAACAGAAACTATTAACACTAATCCAAGTATGAGAAATGCTTTTGTTTAACAGATAGGGTTAAATAGCATGTGCCTTGGGATGCCAGTGTGGCGTAATGTATTTTAAGCTAAACAGAAACTATTAACACTAATCCAATTATGAGACATGCTTTTGTTTAAAAGATAGGATTAAATAGCATGTGCCTTGGGATGCCAGTGTGGCGTAATGTATTTTAAGCTGAACAGAAACTATTAACACTAATCCAATTATGAGAAATGCGTTTGTTTAACAGATAGGGTTAAATAGCATGTGCCTTGGGATGCCAGTGTGGCGTAATGTATTTTAAGCTGAACAGAAACTATTAACACTAATCCAATTATGAGAAATGCTTTTGTTTAACAGATAGGGTTAAATAGCATGTGCCTTGGGATGCCAGTGTGGTGTAATGTATTTTAAGCTGAACAGAAACTATTAACACTAATCCAAGTATGAGAAATGCTTTTGTTTAACAAATAGGGTTAAATAGCATGTGCCTTGGGATGCCAGTGTGGCGTAATGTATTTTTAGCTGAACAGAAACTATTAACACTAATCCAATTATGAGAAATGCTTTTGTTTAACAGATAGGGTTAAATGGCATGTGCCTTGGGATGCCAGTGTGGCGTAATGTATTTTAAGCTGAACAGAAACTATTAACACTAATCCAATTATGAGAAATGCTTTTGTTTAACAGATAGGGTTAAATAGCATGTGCCTTGGGATACCAGTGTGGTGTAATGTATTTTAAGCTGAACAGAAACTATTAACACTAATCCAAGTATGAGAAATGCTTTTGTTTAACAAATAGGGTTAAATAGCATGTGCCTTGGGATGCCAGTGTGGCGTAATGTATTTTTAGCTGAACAGAAACTATTAACACTAATCCAAGTATGAGAAATGCTTTTGTTTAACAGATAGGGTTAAATAGCATGTGCCTTGGGATGCCAGTGTGGAGTAATGTATTTTAAGCTGAACAGAAACTATTAACACTAATCCACTTATGAGAAATGCTTTTGTTTAACAGATAGGGTTAAATAGCATGTGCCTTGGGATGCCAGTGTGGCGAAATGTATTTTAAGCTGAACAGACACTATTAACACTAATCCAAGTATGAGAAATGCTTTTGTTTAACAGATAGGGTTAAATAGCATGTGCCTTGGGATGCCAGTGTGGTGTAATGTATTTTAAGCTGAACAGAAACTATTAACACTAATCCAAGTATGAGAAATGCTTTTGTTCAACAGATAGGGTTAAATAGCATGTGCCTTGGGATGCCAGTGTGGCGTAATGTATTTTAAGCTGAACAGAAACTATTAACACTAATCCAATTATGAGAAATGCTTTTGTTTAACAGATAGGGTTAAATGGCATGTGCCTTGGGATGCCAGTGTGGCGTAATGTATTTTAAGCTGAACAGAAACTATTAACACTAATCCAATTATGAGAAATGCTTTTGTTTAACAGATAGGGTTAAATAGCATGTGCCTTGGGATGCCAGTGTGGCGTAATGTATTTTTAGCTGAACAGAAACTATTAACACTAATCCAAGTATGAGAAATGCTTTTGTTTAACAGATAGGGTTAAATAGCATGTGCCTTGGGATGCCAGTGTGGCGTAATGTATTTTAAGCTGAACAGAAACTATTAACACTAATCCACTTATGAGAAATGCTTTTGTTTAACAGATAGGGTTAAATAGCATGTGCCTTGGGATGCCAGTGTGGCGAAATGTATTTTAAGCTGAACAGACACTATTAACACTAATCCAAGTATGAGAAATGCTTTTGTTTAACAGATAGGGTTAAATAGCATGTGCCTTGGGATGCCAGTGTGGTGTAATGTATTTTAAGCTGAACAGAAACTATTAACACTAATCCAAGTATGAGAAATGCTTTTGTTCAACAGATAGGGTTAAATAGCATGTGCCTTGGGATGCCAGTGTGGCGTAATGTATTTTAAGCTGAACAGAAACTATTAACACTAATCCAATTATGAGAAATGCTTTTGTTTAACAGATAGGGTTAAATAGCATGTGCCTTGGGATGCCAGTGTGGCGTAATGTATTTTAAGCTGAACAGAAACTATTAACACTTATCCAATTATGAGAAATGCTTTTGTTTAACAGATAGGGTTAAATAGCATGTGCCTTGGGATGCCAGTGTGGCGTAATGTATTTTAAGCTGAACAGAAACTATTAACACTAATCCAATTATGAGAAATGCTTTTGTTTAACAGATAGGGTTAAATAGCATGTGCCTTGGGATGCCAGTGTGGTGTAATGTATTTTAAGCTGAACAGAAACTATTAACACTAATCCAAGTATGAGAAATGCTTTTGTTTAACAAATAGGGTTAAATAGCATGTGCCTTGGGATGCCAGTGTGGCGTAATGTATTTTTAGCTGAACAGAAACTATTAACACTAATCCACTTATGAGAAATGCTTTTGTTTAACAGATAGGGTTAAATAGCATGTGCCTTGGGATGCCAGTGTGGCGAAATGTATTTTAAGCTGAACAGACACTATTAACACTAATCCAAGTATGAGAAATGCTTTTGTTTAACAGATAGGGTTAAATAGCATGTGCCTTTGGGATGCCAGTGTGGTGTAATGTATTTTAATCTGAACAGAAACTATTAACACTAATCCAAGTATGAGAAATGCTTTTGTTTAACAGATAGGGTTAAATAGCATGTGCCTTGGGATGCCAGTGTGGCGTAATGTATTTTAAGCTAAACAGAAACTATTAACACTAATCCAATTATGAGACATGCTTTTGTTTAAAAGATAGGATTAAATAGCATGTGCCTTGGGATGCCAGTGTGGCGTAATGTATTTTAAGCTGAACAGAAACTATTAACACTAATCCAATTATGAGAAATGCGTTTGTTTAACAGATAGGGTTAAATAGCATGTGCCTTGGGATGCCAGTGTGGCGTAATGTATTTTAAGCTGAACAGAAACTATTAACACTAATCCAATTATGAGAAATGCTTTTGTTTAACAGATAGGGTTAAATAGCATGTGCCTTGGGATGCCAGTGTGGTGTAATGTATTTTAAGCTGAACAGAAACTATTAACACTAATCCAAGTATGAGAAATGCTTTTGTTTAACAAATAGGGTTAAATAGCATGTGCCTTGGGATGCCAGTGTGGCGTAATGTATTTTTAGCTGAACAGAAACTATTAACACTAATCCAATTATGAGAAATGCTTTTGTTTAACAGATAGGGTTAAATGGCATGTGCCTTGGGATGCCAGTGTGGCGTAATGTATTTTAAGCTGAACAGAAACTATTAACACTAATCCAATTATGAGAAATGCTTTTGTTTAACAGATAGGGTTAAATAGCATGTGCCTTGGGATACCAGTGTGGTGTAATGTATTTTAAGCTGAACAGAAACTATTAACACTAATCCAAGTATGAGAAATGCTTTTGTTTAACAAATAGGGTTAAATAGCATGTGCCTTGGGATGCCAGTGTGGCGTAATGTATTTTTAGCTGAACAGAAACTATTAACACTAATCCAAGTATGAGAAATGCTTTTGTTTAACAGATAGGGTTAAATAGCATGTGCCTTGGGATGCCAGTGTGGAGTAATGTATTTTAAGCTGAACAGAAACTATTAACACTAATCCACTTATGAGAAATGCTTTTGTTTAACAGATAGGGTTAAATAGCATGTGCCTTGGGATGCCAGTGTGGCGAAATGTATTTTAAGCTGAACAGACACTATTAACACTAATCCAAGTATGAGAAATGCTTTTGTTTAACAGATAGGGTTAAATAGCATGTGCCTTGGGATGCCAGTGTGGTGTAATGTATTTTAAGCTGAACAGAAACTATTAACACTAATCCAAGTATGAGAAATGCTTTTGTTCAACAGATAGGGTTAAATAGCATGTGCCTTGGGATGCCAGTGTGGCGTAATGTATTTTAAGCTGAACAGAAACTATTAACACTAATCCAATTATGAGAAATGCTTTTGTTTAACAGATAGGGTTAAATGGCATGTGCCTTGGGATGCCAGTGTGGCGTAATGTATTTTAAGCTGAACAGAAACTATTAACACTAATCCAATTATGAGAAATGCTTTTGTTTAACAGATAGGGTTAAATAGCATGTGCCTTGGGATGCCAGTGTGGCGTAATGTATTTTTAGCTGAACAGAAACTATTAACACTAATCCAAGTATGAGAAATGCTTTTGTTTAACAGATAGGGTTAAATAGCATGTGCCTTGGGATGCCAGTGTCGCGTAATGTATTTTAAGCTGAACAGAAACTATTAACACTAATCCACTTATGAGAAATGCTTTTGTTTAACAGATAGGGTTAAATAGCATGTGCCTTGGGATGCCAGTGTGGCGAAATGTATTTTAAGCTGAACAGACACTATTAACACTAATCCAAGTATGAGAAATGCTTTTGTTTAACAGATAGGGTTAAATAGCATGTGCCTTGGGATGCCAGTGTGGTGTAATGTATTTTAAGCTGAACAGAAACTATTAACACTAATCCAAGTATGAGAAATGCTTTTGTTCAACAGATAGGGTTAAATAGCATGTGCCTTGGGATGCCAGTGTGGCGTAATGTATTTTAAGCTGAACAGAAACTATTAACACTAATCCAATTATGAGAAATGCTTTTGTTTAACAGATAGGGTTAAATAGCATGTGCCTTGGGATGCCAGTGTGGCGTAATGTATTTTAAGCTGAACAGAAACTATTAACACTTATCCAATTATGAGAAATGCGTTTGTTTAACAGATAGGGTTAAATAGCATGTGCCTTGGGATGCCAGTGTGGCGTAATGTATTTTAAGCTGAACAGAAACTATTAACACTAATCCAATTATGAGAAATGCTTTTGTTTAACAGATAGGGTTAAATAGCATGTGCCTTGGGATGCCAGTGTGGTGTAATGTATTTTAAGCTGAACAGAAACTATTAACACTAATCCAAGTATGAGAAATGCTTTTGTTTAACAAATAGGGTTAAATAGCATGTGCCTTGGGATGCCAGTGTGGCGTAATGTATTTTTAGCTGAACAGAAACTATTAACACTAATCCACTTATGAGAAATGCTTTTGTTTAACAGATAGGGTTAAATAGCATGTGCCTTGGGATGCCAGTGTGGCGAAATGTATTTTAAGCTGAACAGACACTATTAACACTAATCCAAGTATGAGAAATGCTTTTGTTTAACAGATAGGGTTAAATAGCATGTGCCTTTGGGATGCCAGTGTGGTGTAATGTATTTTAATCTGAACAGAAACTATTAACACTAATCCAAGTATGAGAAATGCTTTTGTTTAACAGATAGGGTTAAATAGCATGTGCCTTGGGATGCCAGTGTGGCGTAATGTATTTTAAGCTAAACAGAAACTATTAACACTAATCCAATTATGAGACATGCTTTTGTTTAAAAGATAGGATTAAATAGCATGTGCCTTGGGATGCCAGTGTGGCGTAATGTATTTTAAGCTGAACAGAAACTATTAACACTAATCCACTTATGAGAAATGCTTTTGTTTAACAGATAGGGTTAAATAGCATATGCCTTGGGATGCCAGTGTGGCGAAATGTATTTTAAGCTGAACAGACACTATTAACACTAATCCAAGTATGAGAAATGCTTTTGTTTAACAGATAGGGTTAAATAGCATGTGCCTTGGGATGCCAGTGTGGTGTAATGTATTTTAAGCTGAACAGAAACTATTAACACTAATCCAAGTATGAGAAATGCTTTTGTTTAACAGATAGGGTTAAATAGCATGTGCCTTGGGATGCCAGTGTGGCGTAATGTATTTTAAGCTGAACAGAAACTATTAACACTAATCCAATTATGAGAATGCTTTTGTTTAACAGATAGGGTTAAATAGCATGTGCCTTGGGATGCCAGTGTGGCGTAATGTATTTTAAGCTGAACAGAAACTATTAACACTAATCCAATTATGAGAAATGCGTTTGTTTAACAGATAGGGTTAAATAGCATGTGCCTTGGGATGCCAGTGTGGCGTAATGTATTTTAAGCTGAACAGAAACTATTAACACTAATCCAATTATGAGAAATGCTTTTGTTTAACAGATGGGGTTAAATAGCATGTGCCTTGGGATGCCAGTGTGGTGTAATGTATTTTAAGCTGAACAGAAACTATTAACACTAATCCAAGTATGAGAAATGCTTTTGTTTAACAAATTGGGTTAAATAGCATGTGCCTTGGGATGCCAGTGTGGCGTAATGTATTTTTAGCTGAACAAAAACTATTAACACTAATCCAAGTATGAGAAATGCTTTTGTTTAACAGATAGGGTTAAATAGCATGTGCCTTGGGATGCCAGTGTGGCGTAATGTATTTTAAGCTGAACAGAAACTATTAACACTAATCCACTTATGAGAAATGCTTTTGTTTAACAGATAGGGTTAAATAGCATGTGCCTTGGGATGCCAGTGTGGCGAAATGTATTTTAAGCTGAACAGAAACTATTAACACTAATCCAATTATGAGAAATGCTTTTGTTTAACAGATAGGGTTAAATAGCATGTGCCTTGGGATGCCAGTGTGGCGTAATGTATTTTAAGCTGAACAGAAACTATTAACACTTATCCAATTATGAGAAATGCGTTTGTTTAACAGATAGGGTTAAATAGCATGTGCCTTGGGATGCCAGTGTGGCGTAATGTATTTTAAGCTGAACAGAAACTATTAACACTAATCCAATTATGAGAAATGCTTTTGTTTAACAGATAGGGTTAAATAGCATGTGCCTTGGGATGCCAGTGTGGTGTAATGTATTTTAAGCTGAACAGAAACTATTAACACTAATCCAAGTATGAGAAATGCTTTTGTTTAACAAATAGGGTTAAATAGCATGTGCCTTGGGATGCCAGTGTGGCGTAATGTATTTTTAGCTGAACAGAAACTATTAACACTAATCCACTTATGAGAAATGCTTTTGTTTAACAGATAGGGTTAAATAGCATGTGCCTTGGGATGCCAGTGTGGCGAAATGTATTTTAAGCTGAACAGACACTATTAACACTAATCCAAGTATGAGAAATGCTTTTGTTTAACAGATAGGGTTAAATAGCATGTGCCTTTGGGATGCCAGTGTGGTGTAATGTATTTTAATCTGAACAGAAACTATTAACACTAATCCAAGTATGAGAAATGCTTTTGTTTAACAGATAGGGTTAAATAGCATGTGCCTTGGGATGCCAGTGTGGCGTAATGTATTTTAAGCTAAACAGAAACTATTAACACTAATCCAATTATGAGACATGCTTTTGTTTAAAAGATAGGATTAAATAGCATGTGCCTTGGGATGCCAGTGTGGCGTAATGTATTTTAAGCTGAACAGAAACTATTAACACTAATCCAAGTATGAGAAATGCTTTTGTTTAACAGATAGGGTTAAATAGCATGTACCTTGGGATGCCAGTGTGGTGTAATGTATTTTAAGCTGAACAGAAACTATTAACACTAATCCAAGTATGAGAAATGCTTTTGTTTAACAGATAGGGTTAAATAGCATGTGCCTTGGGATGCCAGTGTGGTGTAATGTATTTTAAGCTGAACAGAAACTATTAACACTAATCCAAGTATGAGAAATGCTTTTGTTTAACAGATAGGGTTAAATAGCATGTGCCTTGGGATGCCAGTGTGGCGTAATGTATTTTAAGCTGAACAGAAACTATTAACACTAATCCAATTATGAGAATGCTTTTGTTTAACAGATAGGGTTAAATAGCATGTGCCTTGGGATGCCAGTGTGGCGTAATGTATTTTAAGCTGAACAGAAACTATTAACACTAATCCAATTATGAGAAATGCGTTTGTTTAACAGATAGGGTTAAATAGCATGTGCCTTGGGATGCCAGTGTGGCGTAATGTATTTTAAGCTGAACAGAAACTATTAACACTAATCCAATTATGAGAAATGCTTTTGTTTAACAGATAGGGTTAAATAGCATGTGCCTTGGGATGCCAGTGTGGTGTAATGTATTTTAAGCTGAACAGAAACTATTAACACTAATCCAAGTATGAGAAATGCTTTTGTTTAACAAATTGGGTTAAATAGCATGTGCCTTGGGATGCCAGTGTGGCGTAATGTATTTTTAGCTGAACAAAAACTATTAACACTAATCCAAGTATGAGAAATGCTTTTGTTTAACAGATAGGGTTAAATAGCATGTGCCTTGGGATGCCAGTGTGGCGTAATGTATTTTAAGCTGAACAGAAACTATTAACACTAATCCAATTATGAGAAATGCTTTTGTTTAACAGATAGGGTTAAATAGCATGTGCCTTGGGATGCCAGTGTGGTGTAATGTATTTTAAGCTGAACAGAAACTATTAACACTAATCCAAGTATGAGAAATGCTTTTGTTTAACAAATTGGGTTAAATAGCATGTGCCTTGGGATGCCAGTGTGGCGTAATGTATTTTTAGCTGAACAAAAACTAATAACACTAATCCAAGTATGAGAAATGCTTTTGTTTAACAGATAGGGTTAAATAGCATGTGCCTTGGGATGCCAGTGTGGCGTAATGTATTTTAAGCTGAACAGAAACTATTAACACTAATCCACTTATGAGAAATGCTTTTGTTTAACAGATAGGGTTAAATAGCATGTGCCTTGGGATGCCAGTGTGGCGAAATGTATTTTAAGCTGAACAGACACTACTAACACTAATCCAAGTATGAGAAATGCTTTTGTTTAACAGATAGGGTTAAATAGCATGTGCCTTTGGGATGCCAGTGTGGTGTAATGTATTTTAATCTGAACAGAAACTATTAACACTAATCCAAGTATGAGAAATGCTTTTGTTTAACAGATAGGGTTAAATAGCATGTGCCTTGGGATGCCAGTGTGGCGTAATGTATTTTAAGCTGAACAGAAACTATTAACACTAATCCAATTATGAGAAATGCTTTTGTTTAACAGATAGGGTTAAACAGCATGTGCCTTGGGATGCAAGTGTGGCGTAATGTATTTTAAGCTGAACAGAAACTATTAACACTAATCCAAGTATGAGAAATGCTTTTGTTTAACAGATAGGGTTAAATAGCATGTACCTTGGGATGCCAGTGTGGTGTAATGTATTTTAAGCTGAACAGAAACTATTAACACTAATCCAAGTATGAGAAATGCTTTTGTTTAACAGATAGGGTTAAATAGCATGTGCCTTGGGATGCCAGTGTGGCGTAATGTATTTTAAGCAGAACAGAAACTATTAACACTAATCCAATTATGAGAAATGCTTTTGTTTAACAGATAGGGTTAAATAGCATGTGCCTTGGGATGCCAGTGTGGCGTAATGTATTTTAAGCTGAACAGAAACTATTAACACTAATCCAATTATGAGAAATGCTTTTGTTTAACAGATAGGGTTAAATGGCATGTGCCTTGGGATGCCAGTGTGGCGTAATGTATTTTAAGCTGAACAGAAACTATTAACACTAATCCAATTATGAGAAATGCTTTTGTTTAACAGATAGGGTTAAATAGCATGTGCCTTGGGATGCCAGTGTGGCGTAATGTATTTTAAGCTGAACAGAAACTATTAACACTAATCCACTTATGAGAAATGCTTTTGTTTAACAGATAGGGTTAAATAGCATGTGCCTTGGGATGCCAGTGTGGCGAAATGTATTTTAAGCTGAACAGACACTATTAACACTAATCCAAGTATGAGAAATGCTTTTGTTTAACAGATAGGGTTAAATAGCATGTGCCTTTGGGATGCCAGTGTGGTGTAATGTATTTTAATCTGAACAGAAACTATTAACATTAATCCAAGTATGAGAAATGCTTTTGTTTAACAGATAGGGTTAAATAGCATGTGCCTTGGGATGCCAGTGTGGCGTAATGTATTTTAAGCTGAACAGAAACTATTAACACTAATCCAATTATGAGAAATGCTTTTGTTTAACAGATAGGGTTAAATAGCATGTGCCTTGGGATGCAAGTGTGGCGTAATGTATTTTAAGCTGAACAGAAACTATTAACACTAATCCAAGTATGAGAAATGCGTTTGTTTAACAGATAGGGTTAAATAGCATGTGCCTTGGGATGCCAGTGTGGCGTAATGTATTTTAAGCTAAACAGAAACTATTAACACTAATCCAATTATGAGACATGCTTTGGTTTAAAAGATAGGGTTAAATAGCATGTGCCTTGGGATGCCAGTGTGGCGTAATGTATTTTAAGCTGAACAGAAACTATTAACACTAATCCACTTATGAGAAATGCTTTTGTTTAACAGATAGGGTTAAATAGCATGTGCCTTGGGATGCCAGTGTGGCGAAATGTATTTTAAGCTGAACAGACACTATTAACACTAATCCAAGTATGAGAAATGCTTTTGTTTAACAGATAGGGTTAAATAGCATGTGCCTTGGGATGCCAGTGTGGTGTAATGTATTTTAAGATGAACAGAAACTATTAACACTAATCCAAGTATGAGAAATGCTTTTGTTTAACAGATAGGGTTAAATAGCATGTGCCTTGGGATGCCAGTGTGGCGTAATGTATTTTAAGCTGAACAGAAACTATTAACACTAATCCAATTATGAGAAATGCTTTTGTTTAACAGATAGGGTTAAATAGCATGTGCCTTGGGATGCAAGTGTGGCGTAATGTATTTTAAGCTGAACAGAAACTATTAACACTAATCCAATTATGAGAAATGCGTTTGTTTAACAGATAGGGTTAAATAGCATGTGCCTTCTGATGCCAGTGTGGCGTAATGTATTTTAAGCTGAACAGAAACTATTAACACTAATCCAATTATGAGAAATGCTTTTGTTTAACAGATAGGGTTAAATAGCATGTGCCTTGGGATGCCAGTGTGGTGTAATGTATTTTAAGCTGAACAGAAACTATTAACACTAATCCAAGTATGAGAAATGCTTTTGTTTAACAGATAGGGTTAAATAGCATGTGCCTTGGGATGCCAGTGTGGCGTAATGTATTTTAAGCTGAACAGAAACTATTAACACTAATCCACTTATGAGAAATGCTTTTGTTTAACAGATAGGGTTAAATAGCATGTGCCTTGGGATGCCAGTGTGGCGAAATGTATTTTAAGCTAAACAGAAACTATTAACACTAATCCAATTATGAGAAATGCTTTTGTTTAACAGATAGGGTTAAATAGCATGTGCCTTGGGATGCCAGTGTGGCGTAATGTATTTTAAGCTGAACAGAAACTATTAACACTAATCCACTTATGAGAAATGCTTTTGTTTAACAGATAGGGTTAAATAGCATGTGCCTTGGGATGCCAGTGTGGCGAAATGTATTTTAAGCTGAACAGACACTATTAACACTAATCCAAGTATGAGAAATGCTTTTGTTTAACAGATAGGGTTAAATAGCATGTGCCTTGGGATGCCAGTGTGGTGTAATGTATTTTAAGATGAACAGAAACTATTAACACTAATCCAAGTATGAGAAATGCTTTTGTTTAACAGATAGGGTTAAATAGCATGTGCCTTGGGATGCCAGTGTGGCGTAATGTATTTTAAGCTGAACAGAAACTATTAACACTAATCCAATTATGAGAAATGCTTTTGTTTAACAGATAGGGTTAAATAGCATGTGCCTTGGGATGCAAGTGTGGCGTAATGTATTTTAAGCTGAACAGAAACTATTAACACTAATCCAATTATGAGAAATGCGTTTGTTTAACAGATAGGGTTAAATAGCATGTGCCTTCTGATGCCAGTGTGGCGTAATGTATTTTAAGCTGAACAGAAACTATTAACACTAATCCAATTATGAGAAATGCTTTTGTTTAACAGATAGGGTTAAATAGCATGTGCCTTGGGATGCCAGTGTGGTGTAATGTATTTTAAGCTGAACAGAAACTATTAACACTAATCCAAGTATGAGAAATGCTTTTGTTTAACAGATAGGGTTAAATAGCATGTGCCTTGGGATGCCAGTGTGGCGTAATGTATTTTAAGCTGAACAGAAACTATTAACACTAATCCACTTATGAGAAATGCTTTTGTTTAACAGATAGGGTTAAATAGCATGTGCCTTGGGATGCCAGTGTGGCGAAATGTATTTTAAGCTGAACAGACACTATTAACACTAATCCAAGTATGAGAAATGCTTTTGTTTAACAGATAGGGTTAAATAGCATGTGCCTTTGGGATGCCAGTGTGGTGTAATGTATTTTAATCTGAACAGAAACTATTAACACTAATCCAAGTATGAGAAATGCTTTTGTTTAACAGATAGGGTTAAATAGCATGTGCCTTGGGATGCCAGTGTGGCGTAATGTATTTTAAGCTAAACAGAAACTATTAACACTAATCCAATTATGAGACATGCTTTTGTTTAAAAGATAGGATTAAATAGCATGTGCCTTGGGATGCCAGTGTGGCGTAATGTATTTTAAGCTGAACAGAAACTATTAACACTAATCCACTTATGAGAAATGCTTTTGTTTAACAGATAGGGTTAAATAGCATGTGCCTTGGGATGCCAGTGTGGCGAAATGTATTTTAAGCTGAACAGACACTATTAACACTAATCCAAGTATGAGAAATGCTTTTGTTTAACAGATAGGGTTAAATAGCATGTGCCTTGGGATGCCAGTGTGGTGTAATGTATTTTAAGCTGAACAGAAACTATTAACACTAATCCAAGTATGAGAAATGCTTTTGTTTAACAGATAGGGTTAAATAGCATGTGCCTTGGGATGCCAGTGTGGCGTAATGTATTTTAAGCTGAACAGAAACTATTAACACTAATCCAATTATGAGAAATGCTTTTGTTTAACAGATAGGGTTAAATAGCATGTGCCTTGGGATGCCAGTGTGGCGAAATGTATTTTAAGCTGAACAGACACTATTAACACTAATCCAAGTATGAGAAATGCTTTTGTTTAACAGATAGGGTTAAATAGCATGTGCCTTTGGGATGCCAGTGTGGTGTAATGTATTTTAATCTGAACAGAAACTATTAACACTAATCCAAGTATGAGAAATGCTTTTGTTTAACAGATAGGGTTAAATAGCATGTGCCTTGGGATGCCAGTGTGGCGTAATGTATTTTAAGCTAAACAGAAACTATTAACACTAATCCAATTATGAGACATGCTTTTGTTTAAAAGATAGGATTAAATAGCATGTGCCTTGGGATGCCAGTGTGGCGTAATGTATTTTAAGCTGAACAGAAACTATTAACACTAATCCAAGTATGAGAAATGCTTTTGTTTAACAGATAGGGTTAAATAGCATGTACCTTGGGATGCCAGTGTGGTGTAATGTATTTTAAGCTGAACAGAAACTATTAACACTAATCCAAGTATGAGAAATGCTTTTGTTTAACAGATAGGGTTAAATAGCATGTGCCTTGGGATGCCAGTGTGGTGTAATGTATTTTAAGCTGAACAGAAACTATTAACACTAATCCAAGTATGAGAAATGCTTTTGTTTAACAGATAGGGTTAAATAGCATGTGCCTTGGGATGCCAGTGTGGCGTAATGTATTTTAAGCTGAACAGAAACTATTAACACTAATCCAATTATGAGAATGCTTTTGTTTAACAGATAGGGTTAAATAGCATGTGCCTTGGGATGCCAGTGTGGCGTAATGTATTTTAAGCTGAACAGAAACTATTAACACTAATCCAATTATGAGAAATGCGTTTGTTTAACAGATAGGGTTAAATAGCATGTGCCTTGGGATGCCAGTGTGGCGTAATGTATTTTAAGCTGAACAGAAACTATTAACACTAATCCAATTATGAGAAATGCTTTTGTTTAACAGATAGGGTTAAATAGCATGTGCCTTGGGATGCCAGTGTGGTGTAATGTATTTTAAGCTGAACAGAAACTATTAACACTAATCCAAGTATGAGAAATGCTTTTGTTTAACAAATTGGGTTAAATAGCATGTGCCTTGGGATGCCAGTGTGGCGTAATGTATTTTTAGCTGAACAAAAACTATTAACACTAATCCAAGTATGAGAAATGCTTTTGTTTAACAGATAGGGTTAAATAGCATGTGCCTTGGGATGCCAGTGTGGCGTAATGTATTTTAAGCTGAACAGAAACTATTAACACTAATCCACTTATGAGAAATGCTTTTGTTTAACAGATAGGGTTAAATAGCATGTGCCTTGGGATGCCAGTGTGGCGAAATGTATTTTAAGCTGAACAGAAACTATTAACACTAATCCAATTATGAGAAATGCTTTTGTTTAACAGATAGGGTTAAATAGCATGTGCCTTGGGATGCCAGTGTGGCGTAATGTATTTTAAGCTGAACAGAAACTATTAACACTTATCCAATTATGAGAAATGCGTTTGTTTAACAGATAGGGTTAAATAGCATGTGCCTTGGGATGCCAGTGTGGCGTAATGTATTTTAAGCTGAACAGAAACTATTAACACTAATCCAATTATGAGAAATGCTTTTGTTTAACAGATAGGGTTAAATAGCATGTGCCTTGGGATGCCAGTGTGGTGTAATGTATTTTAAGCTGAACAGAAACTATTAACACTAATCCAAGTATGAGAAATGCTTTTGTTTAACAAATAGGGTTAAATAGCATGTGCCTTGGGATGCCAGTGTGGCGTAATGTATTTTTAGCTGAACAGAAACTATTAACACTAATCCACTTATGAGAAATGCTTTTGTTTAACAGATAGGGTTAAATAGCATGTGCCTTGGGATGCCAGTGTGGCGAAATGTATTTTAAGCTGAACAGACACTATTAACACTAATCCAAGTATGAGAAATGCTTTTGTTTAACAGATAGGGTTAAATAGCATGTGCCTTTGGGATGCCAGTGTGGTGTAATGTATTTTAATCTGAACAGAAACTATTAACACTAATCCAAGTATGAGAAATGCTTTTGTTTAACAGATAGGGTTAAATAGCATGTGCCTTGGGATGCCAGTGTGGCGTAATGTATTTTAAGCTAAACAGAAACTATTAACACTAATCCAATTATGAGACATGCTTTTGTTTAAAAGATAGGATTAAATAGCATGTGCCTTGGGATGCCAGTGTGGCGTAATGTATTTTAAGCTGAACAGAAACTATTAACACTAATCCAAGTATGAGAAATGCTTTTGTTTAACAGATAGGGTTAAATAGCATGTACCTTGGGATGCCAGTGTGGTGTAATGTATTTTAAGCTGAACAGAAACTATTAACACTAATCCAAGTATGAGAAATGCTTTTGTTTAACAAATAGGGTTAAATAGCATGTGCCTTGGGATGCCAGTGTGGCGTAATGTATTTTTAGCTGAACAGAAACTATTAACACTAATCCACTTATGAGAAATGCTTTTGTTTAACAGATAGGGTTAAATAGCATGTGCCTTGGGATGCCAGTGTGGCGAAATGTATTTTAAGCTGAACAGACACTATTAACACTAATCCAAGTATGAGAAATGCTTTTGTTTAACAGATAGGGTTAAATAGCATGTGCCTTTGGGATGCCAGTGTGGTGTAATGTATTTTAATCTGAACAGAAACTATTAACACTAATCCAAGTATGAGAAATGCTTTTGTTTAACAGATAGGGTTAAATAGCATGTGCCTTGGGATGCCAGTGTGGCGTAATGTATTTTAAGCTAAACAGAAACTATTAACACTAATCCAATTATGAGACATGCTTTTGTTTAAAAGATAGGATTAAATAGCATGTGCCTTGGGATGCCAGTGTGGCGTAATGTATTTTAAGCTGAACAGAAACTATTAACACTAATCCAAGTATGAGAAATGCTTTTGTTTAACAGATAGGGTTAAATAGCATGTACCTTGGGATGCCAGTGTGGTGTAATGTATTTTAAGCTGAACAGAAACTATTAACACTAATCCAAGTATGAGAAATGCTTTTGTTTAACAGATAGGGTTAAATAGCATGTGCCTTGGGATGCCAGTGTGGTGTAATGTATTTTAAGCTGAACAGAAACTATTAACACTAATCCAAGTATGAGAAATGCTTTTGTTTAACAGATAGGGTTAAATAGCATGTGCCTTGGGATGCCAGTGTGGCGTAATGTATTTTAAGCTGAACAGAAACTATTAACACTAATCCAATTATGAGAATGCTTTTGTTTAACAGATAGGGTTAAATAGCATGTGCCTTGGGATGCCAGTGTGGCGTAATGTATTTTAAGCTGAACAGAAACTATTAACACTAATCCAATTATGAGAAATGCGTTTGTTTAACAGATAGGGTTAAATAGCATGTGCCTTGGGATGCCAGTGTGGCGTAATGTATTTTAAGCTGAACAGAAACTATTAACACTAATCCAATTATGAGAAATGCTTTTGTTTAACAGATAGGGTTAAATAGCATGTGCCTTGGGATGCCAGTGTGGTGTAATGTATTTTAAGCTGAACAGAAACTATTAACACTAATCCAAGTATGAGAAATGCTTTTGTTTAACAAATTGGGTTAAATAGCATGTGCCTTGGGATGCCAGTGTGGCGTAATGTATTTTTAGCTGAACAAAAACTATTAACACTAATCCAAGTATGAGAAATGCTTTTGTTTAACAGATAGGGTTAAATAGCATGTGCCTTGGGATGCCAGTGTGGCGTAATGTATTTTAAGCTGAACAGAAACTATTAACACTAATCCACTTATGAGAAATGCTTTTGTTTAACAGATAGGGTTAAATAGCATGTGCCTTGGGATGCCAGTGTGGCGAAATGTATTTTAAGCTGAACAGACACTACTAACACTAATCCAAGTATGAGAAATGCTTTTGTTTAACAGATAGGGTTAAATAGCATGTGCCTTTGGGATGCCAGTGTGGTGTAATGTATTTTAATCTGAACAGAAACTATTAACACTAATCCAAGTATGAGAAATGCTTTTGTTTAACAGATAGGGTTAAATAGCATGTGCCTTGGGATGCCAGTGTGGCGTAATGTATTTTAAGCTGAACAGAAACTATTAACACTAATCCAATTATGAGAAATGCTTTTGTTTAACAGATAGGGTTAAACAGCATGTGCCTTGGGATGCAAGTGTGGCGTAATGTATTTTAAGCTGAACAGAAACTATTAACACTAATCCAAGTATGAGAAATGCTTTTGTTTAACAGATAGGGTTAAATAGCATGTACCTTGGGATGCCAGTGTGGTGTAATGTATTTTAAGCTGAACAGAAACTATTAACACTAATCCAAGTATGAGAAATGCTTTTGTTTAACAGATAGGGTTAAATAGCATGTGCCTTGGGATGCCAGTGTGGCGTAATGTATTTTAAGCAGAACAGAAACTATTAACACTAATCCAATTATGAGAAATGCTTTTGTTTAACAGATTGGGTTAAATAGCATGTGCCTTGGGATGCCAGTGTGGCGTAATGTATTTTAAGCTGAACAGAAACTATTAACACTAATCCAATTATGAGAAATGCTTTTGTTTAACAGATAGGGTTAAATGGCATGTGCCTTGGGATGCCAGTGTGGCGTAATGTATTTTAAGCTGAACAGAAACTATTAACACTAATCCAATTATGAGAAATGCTTTTGTTTAACAGATAGGGTTAAATAGCATGTGCCTTGGGATGCCAGTGTGGCGTAATGTATTTTAAGCTGAACAGAAACTATTAACACTAATCCACTTATGAGAAATGCTTTTGTTTAACAGATAGGGTTAAATAGCATGTGCCTTGGGATGCCAGTGTGGCGAAATGTATTTTAAGCTGAACAGACACTATTAACACTAATCCAAGTATGAGAAATGCTTTTGTTTAACAGATAGGGTTAAATAGCATGTGCCTTTGGGATGCCAGTGTGGTGTAATGTATTTTAATCTGAACAGAAACTATTAACATTAATCCAAGTATGAGAAATGCTTTTGTTTAACAGATAGGGTTAAATAGCATGTGCCTTGGGATGCCAGTGTGGCGTAATGTATTTTAAGCTGAACAGAAACTATTAACACTAATCCAATTATGAGAAATGCTTTTGTTTAACAGATAGGGTTAAATAGCATGTGCCTTGGGATGCAAGTGTGGCGTAATGTATTTTAAGCTGAACAGAAACTATTAACACTAATCCAAGTATGAGAAATGCGTTTGTTTAACAGATAGGGTTAAATAGCATGTGCCTTGGGATGCCAGTGTGGCGTAATGTATTTTAAGCTAAACAGAAACTATTAACACTAATCCAATTATGAGACATGCTTTGGTTTAAAAGATAGGGTTAAATAGCATGTGCCTTGGGATGCCAGTGTGGCGTAATGTATTTTAAGCTGAACAGAAACTATTAACACTAATCCACTTATGAGAAATGCTTTTGTTTAACAGATAGGGTTAAATAGCATGTGCCTTGGGATGCCAGTGTGGCGAAATGTATTTTAAGCTGAACAGACACTATTAACACTAATCCAAGTATGAGAAATGCTTTTGTTTAACAGATAGGGTTAAATAGCATGTGCCTTGGGATGCCAGTGTGGTGTAATGTATTTTAAGATGAACAGAAACTATTAACACTAATCCAAGTATGAGAAATGCTTTTGTTTAACAGATAGGGTTAAATAGCATGTGCCTTGGGATGCCAGTGTGGCGTAATGTATTTTAAGCTGAACAGAAACTATTAACACTAATCCAATTATGAGAAATGCTTTTGTTTAACAGATAGGGTTAAATAGCATGTGCCTTGGGATGCAAGTGTGGCGTAATGTATTTTAAGCTGAACAGAAACTATTAACACTAATCCAATTATGAGAAATGCGTTTGTTTAACAGATAGGGTTAAATAGCATGTGCCTTCTGATGCCAGTGTGGCGTAATGTATTTTAAGCTGAACAGAAACTATTAACACTAATCCAATTATGAGAAATGCTTTTGTTTAACAGATAGGGTTAAATAGCATGTGCCTTGGGATGCCAGTGTGGTGTAATGTATTTTAAGCTGAACAGAAACTATTAACACTAATCCAAGTATGAGAAATGCTTTTGTTTAACAGATAGGGTTAAATAGCATGTGCCTTGGGATGCCAGTGTGGCGTAATGTATTTTAAGCTGAACAGAAACTATTAACACTAATCCACTTATGAGAAATGCTTTTGTTTAACAGATAGGGTTAAATAGCATGTGCCTTGGGATGCCAGTGTGGCGAAATGTATTTTAAGCTAAACAGAAACTATTAACACTAATCCAATTATGAGAAATGCTTTTGTTTAACAGATAGGGTTAAATAGCATGTGCCTTGGGATGCCAGTGTGGCGTAATGTATTTTAAGCTGAACAGAAACTATTAACACTAATCCACTTATGAGAAATGCTTTTGTTTAACAGATAGGGTTAAATAGCATGTGCCTTGGGATGCCAGTGTGGCGAAATGTATTTTAAGCTGAACAGACACTATTAACACTAATCCAAGTATGAGAAATGCTTTTGTTTAACAGATAGGGTTAAATAGCATGTGCCTTGGGATGCCAGTGTGGTGTAATGTATTTTAAGATGAACAGAAACTATTAACACTAATCCAAGTATGAGAAATGCTTTTGTTTAACAGATAGGGTTAAATAGCATGTGCCTTGGGATGCCAGTGTGGCGTAATGTATTTTAAGCTGAACAGAAACTATTAACACTAATCCAATTATGAGAAATGCTTTTGTTTAACAGATAGGGTTAAATAGCATGTGCCTTGGGATGCAAGTGTGGCGTAATGTATTTTAAGCTGAACAGAAACTATTAACACTAATCCAATTATGAGAAATGCGTTTGTTTAACAGATAGGGTTAAATAGCATGTGCCTTCTGATGCCAGTGTGGCGTAATGTATTTTAAGCTGAACAGAAACTATTAACACTAATCCAATTATGAGAAATGCTTTTGTTTAACAGATAGGGTTAAATAGCATGTGCCTTGGGATGCCAGTGTGGTGTAATGTATTTTAAGCTGAACAGAAACTATTAACACTAATCCAAGTATGAGAAATGCTTTTGTTTAACAGATAGGGTTAAATAGCATGTGCCTTGGGATGCCAGTGTGGCGTAATGTATTTTAAGCTGAACAGAAACTATTAACACTAATCCACTTATGAGAAATGCTTTTGTTTAACAGATAGGGTTAAATAGCATGTGCCTTGGGATGCCAGTGTGGCGAAATGTATTTTAAGCTGAACAGACACTATTAACACTAATCCAAGTATGAGAAATGCTTTTGTTTAACAGATAGGGTTAAATAGCATGTGCCTTTGGGATGCCAGTGTGGTGTAATGTATTTTAATCTGAACAGAAACTATTAACACTAATCCAAGTATGAGAAATGCTTTTGTTTAACAGATAGGGTTAAATAGCATGTGCCTTGGGATGCCAGTGTGGCGTAATGTATTTTAAGCTAAACAGAAACTATTAACACTAATCCAATTATGAGACATGCTTTTGTTTAAAAGATAGGATTAAATAGCATGTGCCTTGGGATGCCAGTGTGGCGTAATGTATTTTAAGCTGAACAGAAACTATTAACACTAATCCACTTATGAGAAATGCTTTTGTTTAACAGATAGGGTTAAATAGCATGTGCCTTGGGATGCCAGTGTGGCGAAATGTATTTTAAGCTGAACAGACACTATTAACACTAATCCAAGTATGAGAAATGCTTTTGTTTAACAGATAGGGTTAAATAGCATGTGCCTTGGGATGCCAGTGTGGTGTAATGTATTTTAAGCTGAACAGAAACTATTAACACTAATCCAAGTATGAGAAATGCTTTTGTTTAACAGATAGGGTTAAATAGCATGTGCCTTGGGATGCCAGTGTGGCGTAATGTATTTTAAGCTGAACAGAAACTATTAACACTAATCCAATTATGAGAAATGCTTTTGTTTAACAGATAGGGTTAAATAGCATGTGCCTTGGGATGCCAGTGTGGCGAAATGTATTTTAAGCTGAACAGACACTATTAACACTAATCCAAGTATGAGAAATGCTTTTGTTTAACAGATAGGGTTAAATAGCATGTGCCTTTGGGATGCCAGTGTGGTGTAATGTATTTTAATCTGAACAGAAACTATTAACACTAATCCAAGTATGAGAAATGCTTTTGTTTAACAGATAGGGTTAAATAGCATGTGCCTTGGGATGCCAGTGTGGCGTAATGTATTTTAAGCTAAACAGAAACTATTAACACTAATCCAATTATGAGACATGCTTTTGTTTAAAAGATAGGATTAAATAGCATGTGCCTTGGGATGCCAGTGTGGCGTAATGTATTTTAAGCTGAACAGAAACTATTAACACTAATCCAAGTATGAGAAATGCTTTTGTTTAACAGATAGGGTTAAATAGCATGTACCTTGGGATGCCAGTGTGGTGTAATGTATTTTAAGCTGAACAGAAACTATTAACACTAATCCAAGTATGAGAAATGCTTTTGTTTAACAGATAGGGTTAAATAGCATGTGCCTTGGGATGCCAGTGTGGTGTAATGTATTTTAAGCTGAACAGAAACTATTAACACTAATCCAAGTATGAGAAATGCTTTTGTTTAACAGATAGGGTTAAATAGCATGTGCCTTGGGATGCCAGTGTGGCGTAATGTATTTTAAGCTGAACAGAAACTATTAACACTAATCCAATTATGAGAATGCTTTTGTTTAACAGATAGGGTTAAATAGCATGTGCCTTGGGATGCCAGTGTGGCGTAATGTATTTTAAGCTGAACAGAAACTATTAACACTAATCCAATTATGAGAAATGCGTTTGTTTAACAGATAGGGTTAAATAGCATGTGCCTTGGGATGCCAGTGTGGCGTAATGTATTTTAAGCTGAACAGAAACTATTAACACTAATCCAATTATGAGAAATGCTTTTGTTTAACAGATAGGGTTAAATAGCATGTGCCTTGGGATGCCAGTGTGGTGTAATGTATTTTAAGCTGAACAGAAACTATTAACACTAATCCAAGTATGAGAAATGCTTTTGTTTAACAAATTGGGTTAAATAGCATGTGCCTTGGGATGCCAGTGTGGCGTAATGTATTTTTAGCTGAACAAAAACTATTAACACTAATCCAAGTATGAGAAATGCTTTTGTTTAACAGATAGGGTTAAATAGCATGTGCCTTGGGATGCCAGTGTGGCGTAATGTATTTTAAGCTGAACAGAAACTATTAACACTAATCCAAGTATGAGAAATGCTTTTGTTTAACAAATTGGGTTAAATAGCATGTGCCTTGGGATGCCAGTGTGGCATAATGTATTTTTAGCTGAACAAAAACTATTAACACTAATCCAAGTATGAGAAATGCTTTTGTTTAACAGATAGGGTTAAATAGCATGTGCCTTCGGATGCCAGTGTGGCGTAATGTATTTTAAGCTGAACAGAAACTATTAACACTAATCCACTTATGAGAAATGCTTTTGTTTAACAGATAGGGTTAAATAGCATGTGCCTTGGGATGCCAGTGTGGCGAAATGTATTTTAAGCTGAACACACACTACTAACACTAATCCAAGTATGAGAAATGCTTTTGTTTAACAGATAGGGTTAAATAGCATGTGCCTTTGGGATGCCAGTGTGGTGTAATGTATTTTAATCTGAACAGAAACTATTAACACTAATCCAAGTATGAGAAATGCTTTTGTTTAACAGATAGGGTTAAATAGCATGTGCCTTGGGATGCCAGTGTGGCGTAATGTATTTTAAGCTGAACAGAAACTATTAACACTAATCCAATTATGAGAAATGCTTTTGTTTAACAGATAGGGTTAAACAGCATGTGCCTTGGGATGCAAGTGTGGCGTAATGTATTTTCAGCTGAACAGAAACTATTAACACTAATCCAAGTATGAGAAATTCTTTTGTTTAACAGATAGTGTTAAATAGCATGTAGCTTGGGATGCCAGTGTGGTGTAATGTATTTTAAGCTGAACAGAAACTATTAACACTAATCCAAGTATGAGAAATGCTTTTGTTTAACAGATAGGGTTAAATAGCATGTGCCTTGGGATGCCAGTGTGGCGTAATGTATTTTAAGCAGAACAGAAACTATTAACACTAATCCAATTATGAGAAATGCTTTTGTTTAACAGATTGGGTTAAATAGCATGTGCCTTGGGATGCCAGTGTGGCGTAATGTATTTTAAGCTGAACAGAAACTATTAACACTAATCCAATTATGAGAAATGCTTTTGTTTAACAGATAGGGTTAAATGGCATGTGCCTTGGGATGCCAGTGTGGCGTAATGTATTTTAAGCTGAACAGAAACTATTAACACTAATCCAATTATGAGAAATGCTTTTGTTTAATAGATAGGGTTAAATAGCATGTGCCTTGGGATACCAGTGTGGTGTAATGTATTTTAAGCTGAACAGAAACTATTAACACTAATCCAAGTATGAGAAATGCTTTTGTTTAACAAATAGGGTTAAATAGCATGTGCCTTGGGATGCCAGTGTGGCGTAATGTATTTTAAGCTAAACAGAAACTATTAACACTAATCCAATTATGAGACATGCTTTTGTTTAAAAGATAGGGTTAAATAGCATGTGCCTTGGGATGCCAGTGTGGCGTAATGTATTTTAAGCTGAACAGAAACTATTAACACTAATCCACTTATGAGAAATGCTTTTGTTTAACAGATAGGGTTAAATAGCATGTGCCTTGGGATGCCAGTGTGGCGAAATGTATTTTAAGCTGAACAGACACTATTAACACTAATCCAAGTATGAGAAATGCTTTTGTTTAACAGATAGGGTTAAATAGCATGTGCCTTGGGATGCCAGTGTGGTGTAATGTATTTTAAGATGAACAGAAACTATTAACACTAATCCAAGTATGAGAAATGCTTTTGTTTAACAGATAGGTTTAAATAGCCTGTGCCTTGGGATGCCAGTGTGGCGTAATGTATTTTAAGCTGAACAGAAACTATTAACACTAATCCAATTATGAGAAATGCTTTTGTTTAACAGATAGGGTTAAATAGCATGTGCCTTGGGATGCAAGTGTGGCGTAATGTATTTTAAGCTGAACAGAAACTATTAACACTAATCCAGTTATGAGAAATGCGTTTGTTTAACAGATAGGGTTAAATAGCATGTGCCTTCTGATGCCAGTGTGGCGTAATGTATTTTAAGCTGAACAGAAACTATTAACACTAATCCAATTATGAGAAATGATTTTGTTTAACAGATAGGGTTAAATAGCATGTGCCTTGGGATGCCAGTGTGGTGTAATGTATTTTAAGCTGAACAGAAACTATTAACACTAATCCAAGTATGAGAAATGCTTTTGTTTAACAAATAGGGTTAAATAGCATGTGCCTTGGGATGCCAGTGTGGCGTAATGTATTTTTAGCTGAACAAAAACTATTAACACTAATCCAAGTATGAGAAATGCTTTTGTTTAACAGATAGGGTTAAATAGCATGTGCCTTGGGATGCCAGTGTGGCGTAATGTATTTTAAGCTGAACAGAAACTATTAACACTAATCCACTTATGAGAAATGCTTTTGTTTAACAGATAGGGTTAAATAGCATGTGCCTTGGGATGCCAGTGTGGCGAAATGTATTTTAAGCTGAACAGAAACTATTAACACTAATCCAATTATGAGACATGCTTTTGTTTAAAAGATAGGGTTAAATAGCATGTGCCTTGGGATGCCAGTGTGGCGTAATGTATTTTAAGCTGAACAGAAACTATTAACACTAATCCACTTATGAGAAATGCTTTTGTTTAACAGATAGGGTTAAATAGCATGTGCCTTGGGATGCCAGTGTGGCGAAATGTATTTTAAGCTGAACAGACACTATTAACACTAATCCAAGTATGACAAATGCTTTTGTTTAACAGATAGGGTTAAATAGCATGTGCCTTGGGATGCCAGTGTGGTGTAATGTATTTTAAGCTGAACAGAAACTATTAACACTAATCCAAGTATGAGAAATGCTTTTGTTTAACAGATAGGGTTAAATAGCATGTGCCTTGGGATGCCAGTGTGGCGTAATGTATTTTAAGCTGAACAGAAACTATTAACACTAATCCAATTATGAGAAATGCTTTTGTTTAACAGATAGGGTTAAATAGCATGTGCCTTGGGATGCCAGTGTGGTGTAATGTATTTTAAGCTGAACAGAAACTATTAACACTAATCCAAGTATGAGAAATGCTTTTGTTTAACAAATTGGGTTAAATAGCATGTGCCTTGGGATGCCAGTGTGGCGTAATGTATTTTTAGCTGAACAAAAACTATTAACACTAATCCAAGTATGAGAAATGCTTTTGTTTAACAGATAGGGTTAATTAGCATGTGCCTTGGGATGCCAGTGTGGCGTAATGTATTTTAAGCTGAACAGAAACTATTAACACTAATCCACTTATGAGAAATGCTTTTGTTTAACAGATAGGGTTAAATAGCATGTGCCTTGGGATGCCAGTGTGGCGAAATGTATTTTAAGCTGAACAGACACTATTAACACTAATCCAAGTATGAGAAATGCTTTTGTTTAACAGATAGGGTTAAATAGCATGTGCCTTGGGATGCCAGTGTGGCGAAATGTATTTTAAGCTGAACAGAAACTATTAACACTAATCCAAGTATGAGAAATGCTTTTGTTTAACAGATAGGGTTAAATAGCATGTGCCTTTGGGATGCCAGTGTGGTGTAATGTATTTTAATCTGAACAGAAACTATTAACACTAATCCAAGTATGAGAAATGCTTTTGTTTAACAGATAGGGTTAAATAGCATGTGCCTTGGGATGCCAGTGTGGCGTAATGTATTTCAAGCTAAACAGAAACTATTAACACTAATCCAATTATGAGACATGCTTTTGTTTAAAAGATAGGGTTAAATAGCATGTGCCTTGGGATGCCAGTGTGGCGTAATGTATTTTAAGCTGAACAGAAACTATTAACACTAATCCACTTATGAGAAATGCTTTTGTTTAACAGATAGGGTTAAATAGCATGTGCCTTGGGATGCCAGTGTGGCGAAATGTATTTTAAGCTGAACAGACACTATTAACACTAATCCAAGTATGAGAAATGCTTTTGTTTAACAGATAGGGTTAAATAGCATGTGCCTTGGGATGCCAGTGTGGTGTAATGTATTTTAAGCTGAACAGAAACTATTAACACTAATCCAAGTATGAGAAATGCTTTTGTTTAACAGATAGGGTTAAATAGCATGTGCCTTGGGATGCCAGTGTGGCGTAATGTATTTTAAGCTGAACAGAAACTATTAACACTAATCCAATTATGAGAAATGCTCTTGTTTAACAGATAGGGTTAAATAGCATGTGCCTTGGGATGCAAGTGTGGCGTAATGTATTTTAAGCTGAACAGAAACTATTAACACTAATCCAATTATGAGAAATGCGTTTGTTTAACAGATAGGGTTAAATAGCATGTGCCTTGGGATGCCAGTGTGGCGTAATGTATTTTAAGCTGAACAGAAACTATTAACACTAATCCAATTATGAGAAATGCTTTTGTTTAACAGATAGGGTTAAATAGCATGTGCCTTGGGATGCCAGTGTGGTGTAATGTATTTTAAGCTGAACAGAAACTATTAACACTAATCCAAGTATGAGAAATGCTTTTGTTTAACAAATTGGGTTAAATAGCATGTGCCTTGGGATGCCAGTGTGGCGTAATGTATTTTTAGCTGAACAAAAACTATTAACACTAATCCAAGTATGAGAAATGCTTTTGTTTAACAGATAGGGTTAAATAGCATGTGCCTTGGGATGCCAGTGTGGCGTAATGTATTTTAAGCTGAACAGAAACTATTAACACTAATCCACTTATGAGAAATGCTTTTGTTTAACAGATAGGGTTAAATAGCATGTGCCTTGGGATGCCAGTGTGGCGAAATGTATTTTAAGCTGAACAGACACTATTAACACTAATCCAAGTATGAGAAATGCTTTTGTTTAACAGATAGGGTTAAATAGCATGTGCCTTTGGGATGCCAGTGTGGTGTAATGTATTTTAATCTGAACAGAAACTATTAACACTAATCCAAGTATGAGAAATGCTTTTGTTTAACAGATAGGGTTAAATAGCATGTGCCTTGGGATGCCAGTGTGGCGTAATGTATTTTAAGCTGAACAGAAACTATTAACACTAATCCAATTATGAGAAATGCTTTTGTTTAACAGACAGGGTTCAACAGCATGTGCCTTGGGATGCAAGTGTGGCGTAATGTATTTTAAGCTGAACAGAAACTATTAACACTAATCCAAGTATGAGAAATGCTTTTGTTTCACAGATAGGGTTAAATAGCATGTACCTTGGGATGCCAGTGTGGTGTAATGTATTTTAAGCTGAACAGAAACTATTAACACTAATCCAAGTATGAGAAATGCTTTTGTTTAACAGATAGGGTTAAATAGCATGTGCCTTGGGATGCCAGTGTGGCGTAATGTATTTTAAGCAGAACAGAAACTATTAACACTAATCCAAGTATGAGAAATGCTTTTGTTTAACAGATTGGGTTAAATAGCATGTGCCTTGGGATGCCAGTGTGGTGTAATGTATTTTAATCTGAACAGAAACTATTAACACTAATCCAAGTATGAGAAATGCTTTTGTTTAACAGATAGGGTTAAATAGCATGTGCCTTGGGATGCCAGTGTGGCGTAATGTATTTTAAGCTGAACAGAAACTATTAACACTAATCCAATTATGAGAAATGCTTTTGTTTAACAGATAGGGTTAAACAGCATGTGCCTTGGGATGCAAGTGTGGCGTAATGTATTTTAAGCTGAACAGAAACTATTAACACTAATCCAAGTATGAGAAATGCTTTTGTTTAACAGATAGGGTTAAATAGCATGTACCTTGGGATGCCAGTGTGGTGTAATGTATTTTAAGCTGAACAGAAACTATTAACACTAATCCAAGTATGAGAAATGCTTTTGTTTAACAGATAGGGTTAAATAGCATGTGCCTTGGGATGCCAGTGTGGCGTAATGTATTTTAAGCAGAACAGAAACTATTAACACTAATCCAATTATGAGAAATGCTTTTGTTTAACAGATTGGGTTAAATAGCATGTGCCTTGGGATGCCAGTGTGGCGTAATGTATTTTAAGCTGAACAGAAACTATTAACACTAATCCAATTATGAGAAATGCTTTTGTTTAACAGATAGGGTTAAATGGCATGTGCCTTGGGATGCCAGTGTGGCGTAATGTATTTTAAGCTGAACAGAAACTATTAACACTAATCCAATTATGAGAAATGCTTTTGTTTAACAGATAGGGTTAAATAGCATGTGCCTTGGGATGCCAGTGTGGCGTAATGTATTTTAAGCTGAACAGAAACTATTAACACTAATCCACTTATGAGAAATGCTTTTGTTTAACAGATAGGGTTAAATAGCATGTGCCTTGGGATGCCAGTGTGGCGAAATGTATTTTAAGCTGAACAGACACTATTAACACTAATCCAAGTATGAGAAATGCTTTTGTTTAACAGATAGGGTTAAATAGCATGTGCCTTTGGGATGCCAGTGTGGTGTAATGTATTTTAATCTGAACAGAAACTATTAACATTAATCCAAGTATGAGAAATGCTTTTGTTTAACAGATAGGGTTAAATAGCATGTGCCTTGGGATGCCAGTGTGGCGTAATGTATTTTAAGCTGAACAGAAACTATTAACACTAATCCAATTATGAGAAATGCTTTTGTTTAACAGATAGGGTTAAATAGCATGTGCCTTGGGATGCAAGTGTGGCGTAATGTATTTTAAGCTGAACAGAAACTATTAACACTAATCCAAGTATGAGAAATGCGTTTGTTTAACAGATAGGGTTAAATAGCATGTGCCTTGGGATGCCAGTGTGGCGTAATGTATTTTAAGCTAAACAGAAACTATTAACACTAATCCAATTATGAGACATGCTTTTGTTTAAAAGATAGGGTTAAATAGCATGTGCCTTGGGATGCCAGTGTGGCGTAATGTATTTTAAGCTGAACAGAAACTATTAACACTAATCCACTTATGAGAAATGCTTTTGTTTAACAGATAGGGTTAAATAGCATGTGCCTTGGGATGCCAGTGTGGCGAAATGTATTTTAAGCTGAACAGACACTATTAACACTAATCCAAGTATGAGAAATGCTTTTGTTTAACAGATAGGGTTAAATAGCATGTGCCTTGGGATGCCAGTGTGGTGTAATGTATTTTAAGATGAACAGAAACTATTAACACTAATCCAAGTATGAGAAATGCTTTTGTTTAACAGATAGGGTTAAATAGCATGTGCCTTGGGATGCCAGTGTGGCGTAATGTATTTTAAGCTGAACAGAAACTATTAACACTAATCCAATTATGAGAAATGCTTTTGTTTAACAGATAGGGTTAAATAGCATGTGCCTTGGGATGCAAGTGTGGCGTAATGTATTTTAAGCTGAACAGAAACTATTAACACTAATCCAATTATGAGAAATGCGTTTGTTTAACAGATAGGGTTAAATAGCATGTGCCTTCTGATGCCAGTGTGGCGTAATGTATTTTAAGCTGAACAGAAACTATTAACACTAATCCAATTATGAGAAATGCTTTTGTTTAACAGATAGGGTTAAATAGCATGTGCCTTGGGATGCCAGTGTGGTGTAATGTATTTTAAGCTGAACAGAAACTATTAACACTAATCCAAGTATGAGAAATGCTTTTGTTTAACAGATAGGGTTAAATAGCATGTGCCTTGGGATGCCAGTGTGGCGTAATGTATTTTAAGCTGAACAGAAACTATTAACACTAATCCACTTATGAGAAATGCTTTTGTTTAACAGATAGGGTTAAATAGCATGTGCCTTGGGATGCCAGTGTGGCGAAATGTATTTTAAGCTGAACAGACACTATTAACACTAATCCAAGTATGAGAAATGCTTTTGTTTAACAGATAGGGTTAAATAGCATGTGCCTTTGGGATGCCAGTGTGGTGTAATGTATTTTAATCTGAACAGAAACTATTAACACTAATCCAAGTATGAGAAATGCTTTTGTTTAACAGATAGGGTTAAATAGCATGTGCCTTGGGATGCCAGTGTGGCGTAATGTATTTTAAGCTAAACAGAAACTATTAACACTAATCCAATTATGAGACATGCTTTTGTTTAAAAGATAGGATTAAATAGCATGTGCCTTGGGATGCCAGTGTGGCGTAATGTATTTTAAGCTGAACAGAAACTATTAACACTAATCCACATATGAGAAATGCTTTTGTTTAACAGATAGGGTTAAATAGCATGTGCCTTGGGATGCCAGTGTGGCGAAATGTATTTTAAGCTGAACAGACACTATTAACACTAATCCAAGTATGAGAAATGCTTTTGTTTAACAGATAGGGTTAAATAGCATGTGCCTTGGGATGCCAGTGTGGTGTAATGTATTTTAAGCTGAACAGAAACTATTAACACTAATCCAAGTATGAGAAATGCTTTTGTTTAACAGATAGGGTTAAATAGCATGTGCCTTGGGATGCCAGTGTGGCGTAATGTATTTTAAGCTGAACAGAAACTATTAACACTAATCCAATTATGAGAAATGCTTTTGTTTAACAGATAGGGTTAAATAGCATGTGCCTTGGGATGCCAGTGTGGCGTAATGTATTTTAAGCTGAACAGAAACTATTAACACTAATCCAATTATGAGAAATGCGTTTGTTTAACAGATAGGGTTAAATAGCATGTGCCTTGGGATGCCAGTGTGGCGTAATGTATTTTAAGCTGAACAGAAACTATTAACACTAATCCAATTATGAGAAATGCTTTTGTTTAACAGATAGGGTTAAATAGCATGTGCCTTGGGATGCCAGTGTGGTGTAATGTATTTTAAGCTGAACAGAAACTATTAACACTAATCCAAGTATGAGAAATGCTTTTGTTTAACAAATTGGGTTAAATAGCATGTGCCTTGGGATGCCAGTGTGGCATAATGTATTTTTAGCTGAACAAAAACTATTAACACTAATCCAAGTATGAGAAATGCTTTTGTTTAACAGATAGGGTTAAATAGCATGTGCCTTCGGATGCCAGTGTGGCGTAATGTATTTTAAGCTGAACAGAAACTATTAACACTAATCCACTTATGAGAAATGCTTTTGTTTAACAGATAGGGTTAAATAGCATGTGCCTTGGGATGCCAGTGTGGCGAAATGTATTTTAAGCTGAACACACACTACTAACACTAATCCAAGTATGAGAAATGCTTTTGTTTAACAGATAGGGTTAAATAGCATGTGCCTTTGGGATGCCAGTGTGGTGTAATGTATTTTAATCTGAACAGAAACTATTAACACTAATCCAAGTATGAGAAATGCTTTTGTTTAACAGATAGGGTTAAATAGCATGTGCCTTGGGATGCCAGTGTGGCGTAATGTATTTTAAGCTGAACAGAAACTATTAACACTAATCCAATTATGAGAAATGCTTTTGTTTAACAGATAGGGTTAAACAGCATGTGCCTTGGGATGCAAGTGTGGCGTAATGTATTTTCAGCTGAACAGAAACTATTAACACTAATCCAAGTATGAGAAATTCTTTTGTTTAACAGATAGTGTTAAATAGCATGTAGCTTGGGATGCCAGTGTGGTGTAATGTATTTTAAGCTGAACAGAAACTATTAACACTAATCCAAGTATGAGAAATGCTTTTGTTTAACAGATAGGGTTAAATAGCATGTGCCTTGGGATGCCAGTGTGGCGTAATGTATTTTAAGCAGAACAGAAACTATTAACACTAATCCAATTATGAGAAATGCTTTTGTTTAACAGATTGGGTTAAATAGCATGTGCCTTGGGATGCCAGTGTGGCGTAATGTATTTTAAGCTGAACAGAAACTATTAACACTAATCCAATTATGAGAAATGCTTTTGTTTAACAGATAGGGTTAAATGGCATGTGCCTTGGGATGCCAGTGTGGCGTAATGTATTTTAAGCTGAACAGAAACTATTAACACTAATCCAATTATGAGAAATGCTTTTGTTTAATAGATAGGGTTAAATAGCATGTGCCTTGGGATACCAGTGTGGTGTAATGTATTTTAAGCTGAACAGAAACTATTAACACTAATCCAAGTATGAGAAATGCTTTTGTTTAACAAATAGGGTTAAATAGCATGTGCCTTGGGATGCCAGTGTGGCGTAATGTATTTTAAGCTAAACAGAAACTATTAACACTAATCCAATTATGAGACATGCTTTTGTTTAAAAGATAGGGTTAAATAGCATGTGCCTTGGGATGCCAGTGTGGCGTAATGTATTTTAAGCTGAACAGAAACTATTAACACTAATCCACTTATGAGAAATGCTTTTGTTTAACAGATAGGGTTAAATAGCATGTGCCTTGGGATGCCAGTGTGGCGAAATGTATTTTAAGCTGAACAGACACTATTAACACTAATCCAAGTATGAGAAATGCTTTTGTTTAACAGATAGGGTTAAATAGCATGTGCCTTGGGATGCCAGTGTGGTGTAATGTATTTTAAGATGAACAGAAACTATTAACACTAATCCAAGTATGAGAAATGCTTTTGTTTAACAGATAGGTTTAAATAGCATGTGCCTTGGGATGCCAGTGTGGCGTAATGTATTTTAAGCTGAACAGAAACTATTAACACTAATCCAATTATGAGAAATGCTTTTGTTT
Organism: Gastrophryne carolinensis; assembly: GCA_027917425.1. Classification (NCBI taxonomy): domain Eukaryota; kingdom Metazoa; phylum Chordata; class Amphibia; order Anura; family Microhylidae; genus Gastrophryne; species Gastrophryne carolinensis. Next base: position 45,539,610 of record CM051237.1, on the reverse strand, counting down.
AACAGATAGGGTTAAATAGCATGTGCCTTGGGATGCAAGTGTGGCGTAATGTATTTTAAGCTGAACAGAAACTATTAACACTAATCCAGTTATGAGAAATGCGTTTGTTTAACAGATAGGGTTAAATAGCATGTGCCTTCTGATGCCAGTGTGGCGTAATGTATTTTAAGCTGAACAGAAACTATTAACACTAATCCAATTATGAGAAATGCTTTTGTTTAACAGATAGGGTTAAATAGCATGTGCCTTGGGATGCCAGTGTGGTGTAATGTATTTTAAGCTGAACAGAAACTATTAACACTAATCCAAGTATGAGAAATGCTTTTGTTTAACAAATAGGGTTAAATAGCATGTGCCTTGGGATGCCAGTGTGGCGTAATGTATTTTTAGCTGAACAAAAACTATTAACACTAATCCAAGTATGAGAAATGCTTTTGTTTAACAGATAGGGTTAAATAGCATGTGCCTTGGGATGCCAGTGTGGCGTAATGTATTTTAAGCTGAACAGAAACTATTAACACTAATCCACTTATGAGAAATGCTTTTGTTTAACAGATAGGGTTAAATAGCATGTGCCTTGGGATGCCAGTGTGGCGAAATGTATTTTAAGCTGAACAGAAACTATTAACACTAATCCAAGTATGAGAAATGCTTTTGTTTAACAGATAGGGTTAAATAGCATGTGCCTTGGGATGCCAGTGTGGCGTAATGTATTTCAAGCTAAACAGAAACTATTAACACTAATCCAATTATGAGACATGCTTTTGTTTAAAAGATAGGGTTAAATAGCATGTGCCTTGGGATGCCAGTGTGGCGTAATGTATTTTAAGCTGAACAGAAACTATTAACACTAATCCACTTATGAGAAATGCTTTTGTTTAACAGATAGGGTTAAATAGCATGTGCCTTGGGATGCCAGTGTGGCGAAATGTATTTTAAGCTGAACAGACACTATTAACACTAATCCAAGTATGAGAAATGCTTTTGTTTAACAGATAGGGTTAAATAGCATGTGCCTTGGGATGCCAGTGTGGTGTAATGTATTTTAAGCTGAACAGAAACTATTAACACTAATCCAAGTATGAGAAATGCTTTTGTTTAACAGATAGGGTTAAATAGCATGTGCCTTGGGATGCCAGTGTGGCGTAATGTATTTTAAGCTGAACAGAAACTATTAACACTAATCCAATTATGAGAAATGCTTTTGTTTAACAGATAGGGATAAATAGCATGTGCCTTGGGATGCCAGTGTGGTGTAATGTATTTTAAGCTGAACAGAAACTATTAACACTAATCCAAGTATGAGAAATGCTTTTGTTTAACAAATTGGGTTAAATAGCATGTGCCTTGGGATGCCAGTGTGGCGTAATGTATTTTTAGCTGAACAAAAACTATTAACACTAATCCAAGTATGAGAAATGCTTTTGTTTAACAGATAGGGTTAAATAGCATGTGCCTTGGGATGCCAGTGTGGCGTAATGTATTTTAAGCTGAACAGAAACTATTAACACTAATCCACTTATGAGAAATGCTTTTGTTTAACAGATAGGGTTAAATAGCATGTGCCTTGGGATGCCAGTGTGGCGAAATGTATTTTAAGCTGAACAGAAACTATTAACACTAATCCAAGTATGAGAAATGCTTTTGTTTAACAGATAGGGTTAAATAGCATGTGCCTTGGGATGCCAGTGTGGCGTAATGTATTTTAAGCTGAACAGAAACTATTAACACTAATCCAATTATGAGAAATGCTTTTGTTTAACAGATAGGGTTAAATAGCATGTGCCTTGGGATGCCAGTGTGGTGTAATGTATTTTAAGCTGAACAGAAACTATTAACACTAATCCAAGTATGAGAAATGCTTTTGTTTAACAAATTGGGTTAAATAGCATGTGCCTTGGGATGCCAGTGTGGCGTAATGTATTTTTAGCTGAACAAAAACTATTAACACTAATCCAAGTATGAGAAATGCTTTTGTTTAACAGATAGGGTTAAATAGCATGTGCCTTGGGATGCCAGTGTGGCGTAATGTATTTTAAGCTGAACAGAAACTATTAACACTAATCCACTTATGAGAAATGCTTTTGTTTAACAGATAGGGTTAAATAGCATGTGCCTTGGGATGCCAGTGTGGCGAAATGTATTTTAAGCTGAACAGACACTATTAACACTAATCCAAGTATGAGAAATGCTTTTGTTTAACAGATAGGGTTAAATAGCATGTGCCTTGGGATGCCAGTGTGGCGAAATGTATTTTAAGCTGAACAGAAACTATTAACACTAATCCAAGTATGAGAAATGCTTTTGTTTAACAGATAGGGTTAAATAGCATGTGCCTTTGGGATGCCAGTGTGGTGTAATGTATTTTAATCTGAACAGAAACTATTAACACTAATCCAAGTATGAGAAATGCTTTTGTTTAACAGATAGGGTTAAATAGCATGTGCCTTGGGATGCCAGTGTGGCGTAATGTATTTCAAGCTAAACAGAAACTATTAACACTAATCCAATTATGAGACATGCTTTTGTTTAAAAGATAGGGTTAAATAGCATGTGCCTTGGGATGCCAGTGTGGCGTAATGTATTTTAAGCTGAACAGAAACTATTAACACTAATCCACTTATGAGAAATGCTTTTGTTTAACAGATAGGGTTAAATAGCATGTGCCTTGGGATGCCAGTGTGGCGAAATGTATTTTAAGCTGAACAGACACTATTAACACTAATCCAAGTATGAGAAATGCTTTTGTTTAACAGATAGGGTTAAATAGCATGTGCCTTGGGATGCCAGTGTGGTGTAATGTATTTTAAGCTGAACAGAAACTATTAACACTAATCCAAGTATGAGAAATGCTTTTGTTTAACAGATAGGGTTAAATAGCATGTGCCTTGGGATGCCAGTGTGGCGTAATGTATTTTAAGCTGAACAGAAACTATTAACACTAATCCAATTATGAGAAATGCTTTTGTTTAACAGATAGGGTTAAATAGCATGTGCCTTGGGATGCAAGTGTGGCGTAATGTATTTTAAGCTGAACAGAAACTATTAACACTAATCCAATTATGAGAAATGCGTTTGTTTAACAGATAGGGTTAAATAGCATGTGCCTTGGGATGCCAGTGTGGCGTAATGTATTTTAAGCTGAACAGAAACTATTAACACTAATCCAATTATGAGAAATGCTTTTGTTTAACAGATAGGGTTAAATAGCATGTGCCTTGGGATGCCAGTGTGGTGTAATGTATTTTAAGCTGAACAGAAACTATTAACACTAATCCAAGTATGAGAAATGCTTTTGTTTAACAAATTGGGTTAAATAGCATGTGCCTTGGGATGCCAGTGTGGCGTAATGTATTTTTAGCTGAAAAAAAACTATTAACACTAATCCAAGTATGAGAAATGCTTTTGTTTAACAGATAGGGTTAAATAGCATGTGCCTTGGGATGCCAGTGTGGCGTAATGTATTTTAAGCTGAACAGAAACTATTAACACTAATCCACTTATGAGAAATGCTTTTGTTTAACAGATAGGGTTAAATAGCATGTGCCTTGGGATGCCAGTGTGGCGAAATGTATTTTAAGCTGAACAGACACTATTAACACTAATCCAAGTATGAGAAATGCTTTTGTTTAACAGATAGGGTTAAATAGCATGTGCCTTTGGGATGCCAGTGTGGTGTAATGTATTTTAATCTGAACAGAAACTATTAACACTAATCCAAGTATGAGAAATGCTTTTGTTTAACAGATAGGGTTAAATAGCATGTGCCTTGGGATGCCAGTGTGGCGTAATGTATTTTAAGCTGAACAGAAACTATTAACACTAATCCAATTATGAGAAATGCTTTTGTTTAACAGACAGGGTTCAACAGCATGTGCCTTGGGATGCAAGTGTGGCGTAATGTATTTTAAGCTGAACAGAAACTATTAACACTAATCCAAGTATGAGAAATGCTTTTGTTTCACAGATAGGGTTAAATAGCATGTACCTTGGGATGCCAGTGTGGTGTAATGTATTTTAAGCTGAACAGAAACTATTAACACTAATCCAAGTATGAGAAATGCTTTTGTTTAACAGATAGGGTTAAATAGCATGTGCCTTGGGATGCCAGTGTGGCGTAATGTATTTTAAGCAGAACAGAAACTATTAACACTAATCCAATTATGAGAAATGCTTTTGTTTAACAGATTGGGTTAAATAGCATGTGCCTTGGGATGCCAGTGTGGCGTAATGTATTTTAAGCTGAACAGAAACTATTAACACTAATCCAATTATGAGAAATGCTTTTGTTTAACAGATAGGGTTAAATGGCATGTGCCTTGGGATGCCAGTGTGGCGTAATGTATTTTAAGCTGAACAGAAACTATTAACACTAATCCAATTATGAGAAATGCTTTTGTTTAACAGATAGGGTTAAATAGCATGTGCCTTGGGATACCAGTGTGGTATAATGTATTTTAAGCTGAACAGAAACTATTAACACTAATCCAAGTATGAGAAATGCTTTTGTTTAACAAATAGGGTTAAATAGCATGTGCCTTGGGATGCCAGTGTGGCGTAATGTATTTTTAGCTGAACAGAAACTATTAACACTAATCCAAGTATGAGAAATGCTTTTGTTTAACAGATAGGGTTAAATAGCATGTGCCTTGGGATGCCAGTGTGGCGTAATGTATTTTAAGCTGAACAGAAACTATTAACACTAATCCACTTATGAGAAATGCTTTTGTTTAACAGATAGGGTTAAATAGCATGTGCCTTGGGATGCCAGTGTGGCGAAATGTATTTTAAGCTGAACAGACACTATTAACACTAATCCAAGTATGAGAAATGCTTTTGTTTAACAGATAGGGTTAAATAGCATGTGCCTTTGGGATGCCAGTGTGGTGTAATGTATTTTAATCTGAACAGAAACTATTAACACTAATCCAAGTATGAGAAATGCTTTTGTTTAACAGATAGGGTTAAATAGCATGTGCCTTGGGATGCCAGTGTGGCGTAATGTATTTTAAGCTGAACAGAAACTATTAACACTAATCCACTTATGAGAAATGCTTTTGTTTAACAGATAGGGTTAAATAGCATGTGCCTTGGGATGCCAGTGTGGCGAAATGTATTTTAAGCTGAACACACACTACTAACACTAATCCAAGTATGAGAAATGCTTTTGTTTAACAGATAGGGTTAAATAGCATGTGCCTTTGGGATGCCAGTGTGGTGTAATGTATTTTAATCTGAACAGAAACTATTAACACTAATCCAAGTATGAGAAATGCTTTTGTTTAACAGATAGGGTTAAATAGCATGTGCCTTGGGATGCCAGTGTGGCGTAATGTATTTTAAGCTGAACAGAAACTATTAACACTAATCCAATTATGAGAAATGCTTTTGTTTAACAGATAGGGTTAAACAGCATGTGCCTTGGGATGCAAGTGTGGCGTAATGTATTTTAAGCTGAACAGAAACTATTAACACTAATCCAAGTATGAGAAATTCTTTTGTTTAACAGATAGTGTTAAATAGCATGTACCTTGGGATGCCAGTGTGGTGTAATGTATTTTAAGCTGAACAGAAACTATTAACACTAATCCAAGTATGAGAAATGCTTTTGTTTAACAGATAGGGTTAAATAGCATGTGCCTTGGGATGCCAGTGTGGCGTAATGTATTTTAAGCAGAACAGAAACTATTAACACTAATCCAATTATGAGAAATGCTTTTGTTTAACAGATTGGGTTAAATAGCATGTGCCTTGGGATGCCAGTGTGGCGTAATGTATTTTAAGCTGAACAGAAACTATTAACACTAATCCAATTATGAGAAATGCTTTTGTTTAACAGATAGGGTTAAATGGCATGTGCCTTGGGATGCCAGTGTGGCGTAATGTATTTTAAGCTGAACAGAAACTATTAACACTAATCCAAGTATGAGAAATGCGTTTGTTTAACAGATAGGGTTAAATAGCATGTGCCTTGGGATGCCAGTGTGGCGTAATGTATTTTAAGCTAAACAGAAACTATTAACACTAATCCAATTATGAGACATGCTTTTGTTTAAAAGATAGGGTTAAATAGCATGTGCCTTGGGATGCCAGTGTGGCGTAATGTATTTTAAGCTGAACAGAAACTATTAACACTAATCCACTTATGAGAAATGCTTTTGTTTAACAGATAGGGTTAAATAGCATGTGCCTTGGGATGCCAGTGTGGCGAAATGTATTTTAAGCTGAACAGACACTATTAACACTAATCCAAGTATGAGAAATGCTTTTGTTTAACAGATAGGGTTAAATAGCATGTGCCTTGGGATGCCAGTGTGGTGTAATGTATTTTAAGATGAACAGAAACTATTAACACTAATCCAAGTATGAGAAATGCTTTTGTTTAACAGATAGGGTTAAATAGCATGTGCCTTGGGATGCCAGTGTGGTGTAATGTATTTTAAGCTGAACAGAAACTATTAACACTAATCCAAGTATGAGAAATGCGTTTGTTTAACAGATAGGGTTAAATAGCATGTGCCTTGGGATGCCAGTGTGGCGTAATGTATTTTAAGCTAAACAGAAACTATTAACACTAATCCAATTATGAGACATGCTTTTGTTTAAAAGATAGGGTTAAATAGCATGTGCCTTGGGATGCCAGTGTGGCGTAATGTATTTTAAGCTGAACAGAAACTATTAACACTAATCCACTTATGAGAAATGCTTTTGTTTAACAGATAGGGTTAAATAGCATGTGCCTTGGGATGCCAGTGTGGCGTAATGTATTTTAAGCTGAACAGAAACTATTAACACTAATCCAATTATGAGAAATGCTTTTGTTTAACAGATAGGGTTAAATAGCATGTGCCTTGGGATGCAAGTGTGGCGTAATGTATTTTAAGCTGAACAGAAACTATTAACACTAATCCAATTATGAGAAATGCGTTTGTTTAACAGATAGGGTTAAATAGCATGTGCCTTGGGATGCCAGTGTGGCGTAATGTATTTTAAGCTGAACAGAAACTATTAACACTAATCCAATTATGAGAAATGCTTTTGTTTAACAGATAGGGTTAAATAGCATGTGCCTTGGGATGCCAGTGTGGTGTAATGTATTTTAAGCTGAACAGAAACTATTATCACTAATCCAAGTATGAGAAATGCTTTTGTTTAACAAATAGGGTTAAATAGCATGTGCCTTGGGATGCCAGTGTGGCGTAATGTATTTTTAGCTGAACAAAAACTATTATCACTAATCCAAGTATGAGAAATGCTTTTGTTTAACAAATAGGGTTAAATAGCATGTGCCTTGGGATGCCAGTGTGGCGTAATGTATTTTTAGCTGAACAAAAACTATTAACACTAATCCAAGTATGAGAAATGCTTTTGTTTAACAGATAGGGTTAAATAGCATGTGCCTTGGGATGCCAGTGTGGCGTAATGTATTTTAAGCTGAACAGAAACTATTAACACTAATCCACTTATGAGAAATGCTTTTGTTTAACAGATAGGGTTAAATAGCATGTGCCTTGGGATGCCAGTGTGGCGAAATGTATTTTAAGCTGAACAGACACTATTAACACTAATCCAAGTATGAGAAATGCTTTTGTTTAACAGATAGGGTTAAATAGCATGTGCCTTTGGGATGCCAGTGTGGTGTAATGTATTTTAATCTGAACAGAAACTATTAACACTAATCCAATTATGAGAAATGTGTTTGTTTAACAGATAGGGTTAAATAGCATGTGCCTTGGGATGCCAGTGTGGCGTAATGTATTTTAAGCTAAACAGAAACTATTAACACTAATCCAATTATGAGACATGCTTTTGTTTAAAAGATAGGGTTAAATAGCATGTGCCTTGGGATGCCAGTGTGGCGTAATGTATTTAAGCTGAACAGAAACTATTAACACTAATCCAATTATGAGAAATGCTTTTGGTTAACAGATAGGGTTAAAATAGCGTTCAGGGCTAAATAGCAGAAAGGGTTAAATAGCATGTGCATTGCAAGCACAGTGTGCAGCTGTATTTAAACCAAACCAAATATATTAACAGTAACCCAGTTATTATGAAATATGAATCATAGGCAGCACTAGGCACCCTGTCAATGTGACTTGTATGCTGCTGGATTGTTCCAGTTTTAAACCTATCTTTCCCTAGCTCTGTCTACCACTCTAAATCTCCCTAACTATCTGTCTCTCTCTTTACCTATCTGTAACTGTCTCTAGCTATTGCTCTCACCTAACTATGACTAACTGTCTGTCCGTGACTGCAGCTAGCTCCGGTCTGTCTGCAATGCCAGTCTCAACTGCGCAAAAGGAAAATGGCCGCCGCTTTATATAGCACGGTGACGTCACCGGGCTTCCTGGCTGCTGATAGGCTGCATGTGACTGTCCCATCGTCACTTGCCCCTGGGGACATGTCTGAACATGTCCGTCCACCATCTTAGAATGCCTGTCATTGAGTTTAAAGGAAAATTTCGATCGATCGAATCGCCGGGAAATTCGGATTCGTTCAAAATCAAATTTTTCATGAAATTCGGAACGAATCCGGGTTCGTCCGGATCGATTCGCTCATCCCTACCGCCAACTTGCACAAAAAAGCAAGAGCCGCCAGTTTTTTGTCTATTACCGCCGGGGACTCCTCCCCTGCTAATAGCTCCCCCACATACCCGATGAACAGGTCCTGCCTCTCTCCCTCCATGAGCGGAACACCAAACTCTCTTTCCAGCTCGAACCAGCTCCTCCACACCTTAAAGTAGCCCCCCCCCCACGTAGAAGGCGCGACCGACCTCTGAATCAGCTCGAACCACCGGCTCAAACGATCTCCCTCAACCACTCCGGGCACACTTCGCCGACCGCGCTCGCCTTGGGCACCAAGCTCCGAAACCGATCCCACTGCAAACGAGAGAGAGCATAAGCCACCCCGTTCTCAACCCCCGGCACGTGTACCGCCCTGAACCATATGTTACACCGCAGACATGCCAGCACCAACTGACGCAACAGCACGACGACCGGGGAGATGATGACGTTTGAGAATTAACCGCCGCCACTACCGCCATATTGTCTGAGTGGAAACACACTGCCTTGTTCCTTAAAGACTCCCCCCACAAGACCATCGCCACCACCAGCGGTAACAACTCCAAAAAGGCCAGGTTCCTGATCAGCTCTGACTCCGCCCACCTCTCCGGCCATGATCCAGCACACCACCTCCCCTTCAAATAGGCCCCCGAAACCTACCGAACCTGCCGCATCCGTAAATAGCTCCACCTCCTCGTTCGATCTCATGGGATCCAACCAGTACCCCAGCCCGTTGAATGATTTTAGGAAGGAAACCCACATCCTCACATCCTCCTTCAGTTCCGCCGTTAGCCGAATAAAGTGATGCGGCTCCTTGATCCCAACTGTCGCCAATGACAACCGGCGCATAAAAAACCCGTCCCATCGGCAAAACTCTGCAGGCAAAATTCAGCTTGCCCAGCACAGACTGGAGCTGCTTCAACCAAATCTTCCTAAGCCCAAGGATCCCTTCCAGCCCCGTTTCCAAATCCCGCACCTTGTCCGTCGGCAACCTGCAAACCCTTCCACCGTGTCGATCTCGATCCCGAGAAACTTGATGGACGTCGCCGGGCCCTCAGTTTTTTTGTGCGCCACCGGCACTCCGAATCCTCGAAATACCTCCAGCATGCATGCCAGGATGAGCTCGCACTCCCTTGATTCCGCTGCCCCCACACAAAGAAAATCATTCAAGTAATGCGTTATGGACGCCCCCCCCCGGCCTTCTCCTTCACCACCCACTCCAAAAACGAGCTGAATGCCTCGAAGTATGAGCATGAGATTGAACATCCCATCGGGAGACAGCAGTCCACGTAATACCCCCCCTCGAATAAACACCCCAATAAGTACACACTCTTCGGGTGCACTGGCAACAACCTAAACGGCGCTTCAATATCTGTTTTGGCCATGAGCGCCCCCGGGCCAGCGTCCCGCACCATTGCCAGTGCAAAGTCGAATGACGTGTACGCCACCGACGACAACTCCCAGTCAATGCCATCGTTGACCGATCCCCCCTTTGGAAAGGACAAGTGGTGAATCAGGCGAAACTTCCCCTTTTCCTTTTTTGGCACTGCGCCCAATGGGGACACCACCAATTCCTCCACCGGTGGATCGGTAAACGGCCCCGACATCCGCCCCAATAAAATTTCCTTTTCCAGCTTCTGCCTCACCACATCCGGGTGTAGCTGGGCTGACTTCAAATTTTTTACCGCCCCCCTTGACATGGAATCCTAAAACCCTCCCTAAAACCCTCTGCCAGCAACTGTGCAGCCCGCCGATTCGGATATTTACTTAGCCACGGGAGCATCACCTCTCCTTTCACCAGCGTTATCCCTCTTTGCAAAACCTTCCGGGAACCTCCTGAACCCCCCCGTCCTTTCCTGAAACAGCGCCCAATGGAGTGATTACCCCCGCAGGCTGAGCATCCGCGCCGGAATTTACATCCTGTCCCGAATTTACACTGGGAATCATTAATTCCCCCTGGACCGTGGCCGCGCCGCCGCAGCAGGTAGGCCACCTTGCGCCGCGCGGGGGGGGGGGCTCACAGGAAGACCCCCCTCGGGAAGCGGGTGGTCGGGGGGGAACACGGGCCCCCGCAGCCCGGCGGGAGCGGGAGGGGCCCGCGCCGGCCGACACAGGGGGCCCCACCGGCAAAGCCCGTGTTAGAGGGGGGCTCCCTTGCCGCATGGTGCGGCAAGGGGGCGACCCGTCGAGACCGCCCAGGAGGAGGGGGCGGCGAGTCGGGGCTGGGGGCAACAAACTCCTTACCCAGTCCTCGCCCCGCCGCTCCACCTCCCGGCGCAGTAAATTCATTAAAGCTTCCATGGGGTCTGGCCGGGCGTCAGTCCTGACGCACGTTCCAGCGGAGAGATCGGGGGCCAAAGAGGAAGAGGAGGGGGGAACCAGCCCCTTTATACTCCCCCCTCCCCCTCCCCTGAGGTCACTTCCCCCAATCTCTTCCCCTAATCCCATGGCTGGTCAGCTTCCAGCAGGAAGTGCAGGCCAGTCATGGGGCTGCCGGCCTTAAAGTGCCGGCGCCCTTCTTTCCCTTCTTTAGTGAGTACAAACAGTAACCAACTGTATTAAGGATCAATACACCACGGCCTCTATCTGATCAACAAATTCAGATCACTTACAGTGACTAGATATGCAGATTTTGAGAAGTTACCAACTCCTCTCACCTCAAAAAATAATATTCAAAAAGCAAACACATTTGCAGAGTGTAAGTGGATGCCACCCCCATACCATAACCACAGATAGGGAGAGGTAATCGAGCAAGGGGTACCGACAAGCTACCCTAATTGGTATAGGGGTCTGTGCCTCACTGTGAGGGGAAGATCAGGAAGGGGAAACACCATGGAATCCCCTTCATAAGCGTCCCCCTAGCAGTGAGTCACAGTCACATGGAGGAACGTCACCAGAGGCCGTCTTTGGTGTATCAAAGGCTCCCTACCTGCCAACCATTGCTCCCCCTGGAAGGTTGCCATGGTACAAGCATAGGGGACCCTTGTCCTCCAAATCTACATATGTCTGTATCAGAAGACATGCTGATGAACTTCGAGTGACTCAATACTGGAGCCCATTAGAGTACATGTTGCCTGGTGCTGGAATGTGCAAAGGACAATAGTGGTGTCTGAAGTTTTATATATATAATACTCCCGCCGGCTCTGGGTCAACTGTAATTACACTCCTGGCCAGGCCGGGAGTGGCTTGCTTTCACCCATTTACCTGCACCCCCACCAGCCAGGGGAATATAGAAAAAGCCTGCTGCCCATCGACACCCCTGGAGGAACACTAGACCTAGGGGCTGGTAACCTGCAGGTCCAGGGGGCGGACTCTTAGCCTCTGATGTCTGGGCATACCTTTTTATTTATTAAAAACATTTAAAAAAGGGCAAACAATTTGAAGTATATATTGCAGATTTATGCTAAATTTAATCCTGTCCCATACCACTGTTTATTTAGTTGTGTCATACAGCGGTCAGATTGTAAAGCATAAAGTTACTCTAAAGGTCACATAGATCGAAAAGCTCTTGCTGAAATAAAAGTTAAACACCAACATATTGTATACCAACAAGTATACAGCACGTCCTGTTCCAAAAGATATTCCTTACACTTGGGTTATACCTCTAGTAGATGGCGCTGGACTGCAGAGACAGAAAAGTGGCTCCTCCCGGCCATATATACCAGGGACCTCCCACAAAATCCCCAGTTCTTCTCTGCAGTCCTGGCTGCGATGACTAGAAGATGTCTCTCTCTACTCGCAGGTGAGCGGGGCTATTAGCCTGCGGCCCTGTAGGACTATTCCCACCCGTTTCCTTTTACTGCCTCCCAGCTCAGGCTGCTCTGGTTCGGTTGATGGTAGGCAGCACCGCTGTCAGGTGCTAAGGAGCGCTGCTCCAACCGCAGTCCCCCACCAAAGGGTAGGCGGTATAGGCCTATGGTGAGCTTTATGGGATGCCCCTCCCGCGTCTTATGCCCCTCGCCCCCTGTCCCCGCAGTTGGCTCCCTTTAGGCTGGCCGTCGCTTCCCCTTCGCTCTCCCTGGTAGATCTCGGGGGGGGGGGGTGTATGTCTTTACTATATGATGTGTTTGATCCCTTTTGATTTGCTTGCACTGGTTTCTTTTGCCGCCGCCACCACACTCTTGTACTACGCTCCACGGTCGGCGGCGACATCGCCTCAGGTGCTACTGCGCCATCATTGGCTGGACTTGTCAGGTGGCCGCGTTTTCGCGCTTTTCGGGGGGGGGGCCTTGCGGCCTATGCATTCTGCTTCACTGTCTCCGCGGCCGGCCCCTCGAGATATATGCAGGCGCCATTTTAGTTCTCTGCTGCGTGTGCCTGGCGTCTCCCTATCGCGGTCCGTAAGTGCCCCTGCGCGCTGATTTATTTTGTTTTTTTCTCTGTATTGCATATTGCTTATGGGATCTTTTTGCTTATGTCTTGCAGGCGGGTCAAACTTTGTGGTTTCTCCCGGTCCTATCCCTCTATTTAGCGCTAACTCTTATTGGAGGGCTATTATATTCCCCTACTCCCACTTCCCTAGCGGGTAATTGGGGCATCCCGGGTTGCTATTATTTAGCATCAATCCCTATTGGCCTGTTGTGCCGTGATAATCACCATATGGAGGCTTCTCAGGATAATGTGCTTGGGGTTCCTTCGGGACAAGCCCGGCTGTGTGTGGCGTGTGTGGTATCCCCTATAAGTGATGATGTCAGGGTGTGTGTACCCTGCACCAAGCAGGTACTTGCGTTGCAGTCTGGGTTACCTGCGGCTGGGCCTAGTGCTGTGCCCCCTCTGGCTTCGCCTACCCCGGGTAGCCAGCATTGAAAGGCATATTGCCGGGTCTGGTCCGCGTAAGGCTCCTGCCAAGCGGCGCATCTGGCACCCGGTGTTACTCTCTTTCCTGTGGAAGCTGAGGAGTTTTTTGATATTACTGGATATACCCCTTGGAAGAAGGGGAATTATTCTCTGATTCAGAATCATCTGAGGATCAGCCTAGGGCTTATGCTGAGTCTTGGTCTGACCCATGGGCTTCAGATGATACTGACAGACTTTTGGCTCACATTTTTGAAGTGCTCTGTATCTCTCCTCCTGCCGTGGCCCCCCAGCAGCAGGGGAAGCTGTATCATACTGTTAAACCACGCTTGCAATTTCCTGAGCAAGCTCACTTTAATAATCTGGTGCTCAAAGAGTGGGAACGACCTAGCCGGCTTCCCGGGGTACCAAAGAATTGGGATAAGCGGTATCCCTTTCCTGCTGAAATGGTTAAAAGGTGGTCATGTCCTCCCGAGGTGGATGCTCCAGTTCTGGGGTTGTCTAACACATCCGTCATGCATTCCCCTGACTCTACTACACTGAGAGATGGGGAGGATGGGCGCATTGATCAGCTGGCTTGCCATGCCTTTGCCCATGTGGGGCCGCGCTCTGTCCGGTCTGTGCCTCTGCTATTACTGCTGTTGTTATTAAAAGCCTGCTCAGGGCTCTCTTAGATGGGGCCCCTGACGATGCTGGTAGTGAAGAGTATAGAGCTCTTCTGGGTTGTGAGGAATTTGTTGCATATGTTCTCTCTGCCTTGGATGATACCATTAGAATGTGTGGCAGGGCTTCTGCCTTGTTGGTGGCAATACCCCGCTCGGTCTGGCTGCGCCAGTGGGCAGCAGACAATGCTGCTAAGAAGGCTCTCACTGGGTTTCCCTTCAAGGGGCTGCACCTCTTTGGGGAACATTTGGACTTGTTTGCTAAAGGAGGCAGGTTACCTCAGCGTTAAAGGCAGCCCCGGTCCTTTTGGGGTTCAGGTGCCTTTTCTCCTTCCTTAAGGGGCTCCAGAATTGGACGGGGAGCTTCATTTGCTGGAGCCCGTGGAGATTTTTGGCCCCACCTGGGGTCCCAAGACTAAGTCCTCCCCCAAGCCCCCTCAGGCATGAAGGGGCGCCCTCACCCATCCAGGTGGGGGGACGGCTTCGGCTCTTGGCTCATGTCTGGAGGCGTCATGTCTCAGACCGGTGGATTCAGGAGGTAGTATACTCCAGTTACAAGATAGAGTTTGCAGCCTGGCCGCCCCCAAGATTCATCAAATCTCGGTTAGCTCAAAAACCCTTGTCAGCTCAGTGTCTCTCCCTGGCTGTCCAAGGCCTTCTAGATCTAGATGTCATCTGCCGGGTGCCTTTGAAGGAAAGGGGCAAAGGCTATTATTCCAATCTTTTCATTGTGCCCAAAAAGGATGGGTCCATCAGACCTATCCTGGATTTAAAGCTTCTCAACAAATTTGTCAGATTCAGACACTTTCGCATGGAGACTCTGCGCTCAGCTGTGACTTTCTTACGCCCAGGGGACTTCATGACTTCTGTAGACATCAAGGATGCTTACCTTCACGTACCTATCTTTCCAGGTCATCAGAGATTCCTCAGGTTCGCTCTGGAGGATCAGCACTAACAATTTGTGGCCTTGCCCTTCGGTCTCACCTCGGCTCCCACGGTATTCACCAATGTGCTGGCAGGAGTGATGGTCCTGCTGAGATCTCAGGACATTCACATTCTTCCCTACCTGGACGACATGCTTATCGCTTCTCAGTCCTTCCATCAGGCAGAGCTGGACACTCAGCGGGTGGTGTCCACACTGGAATCATTCGGCGGGGTGATCAATCACCCCAAATCTTCCCTGTCTCCTTCCATGGTGAAGTCTTTTCTGGGCATGATTCTGGATTCAGATCAGGTCAAGATCTTTCTTCCTCAGCGGAAGGTGGAGGTCCTTCAAGAGAAAGCTCAGCTCCTGCTGTCTTGTCCTCATCCATCCATCAGGCAGGGAATGCAGCTGGTGGGCCTGATGGTGTCCTGCTTTGAGGCGGTTCCATATGCTCAGTTCCACATGAGGCCTCTTCAGCTTCACCTCTTGTCAGTATGGGATCAGGACCCTGTGTCCCTGGATCAGGTGTTTGTCTTGTCCCCTCTGGTCAGGCTGTCTCTAGTGTGGTGGCTAGACTCAAGGAACCTGCTGGGGGGCAGGTCCTTTCTGGCCCCCTGCTGGGAGACTGTCACCATGGATGCCAGCCTGACAGGTTGGGGGGGATTCTGGAAGTCCCTGAAGTTCCAGGGTCAGTGGGGCCCTCAGGAGGCCCATGCCCCTATCAACATTCTGGAATTGAGGGCGATCAGGTTGGTTCTTGCCCACTTAACCCCACACCTGAGGGGTTGGGCTGTTCAGGTCCGCTCGGACAACCAGACGGTGGTTGCCTACATCAATCATCAGGGAGGGACCCGGAGCAAGAGGGCCCTCAAGGAAGTGTCCCTGATACTGTCCTAAGCAGAGGAAAATGTTCCCTGCATCTCAGCTGTGTACATCCCAGGGGTGGAGAATCTGGAGGCAGACTCTCTGAGCAGGGGGACCTCTCGTCTGGGAGAATGGTCCCTCAGCAGTAGGATGTTTCGCTCCCTGTGCCACCGCTGGGGTCAGCCAGATGTGGATCTGTTTGCGTCCCGTCACAATCACAAGCTTCCAGTCTTTGTGTCTCTCTGTCCCAGGATCCTCTGGCCTTGGCCACGGATGCCCTGGCAATGTCTTGGATGAGGTTCCAGCTCCTGTATGTGTTTCCCCCGTTTCCACTGCTGGGCAGGGTGCTGCGCAAGATATTTCAGGAAGGGGTGCCAACCATCCTGGTGGCCCCCTGTTGGCCAAGAAGAGTGTGGTTTGCAGACATCGTGCAGCTGGCAGTAGATCAGTACGCCCTGCCATGGGTTCCAGATCTGCTCACTCAGGGACACCTACTCCACCCCAATTTACAAACGCTGGCTTTGACTGCCTGGCTGTTGAAACCTCCATCTTGATGGAAAAAGGGCTGCCTGCTTTGGTGGTGAATACCATGATTAGGGCTAGGAAGAGGTCCTCTTCTTCCATCTATTACAGGATTTGGTGTACCTGCATTGAATGGTGTGAGTCTCACTCGCTTCCCTGTCATGTGTTTTCTATTCCTAGGATTCTGGAGTTTCTCCAACATGGTTTGGATCTGGGTCTTCAGCTCAGTACTTCAGTCAGTAGAAAAAAAATAGCCAAAGCAGAAACATGGCCTTTCAAAGATCCTTTGCTCAGCATCCCTTGGTCAAGATTTCCAGGGGGTTACTCACGTGCGTCCCCCATGTAAGACTATGTTACCAGTCTGGGACTTGAACTTGGTCTTATCTGCCCTGTCGGGGTCTCCTTTTGAGCACTTGCAAGGGGCTCCTTTGTCCATTCTCATGCTTAAGGTAGTCTTTTTGGTGGCTATCACTTCTTTTAGGCGTGTTTCTGTGTTGGCTGTGCTTTCCATCAAGCCTCCTTGTTTTGAGAGACACCAGGATAAGGTGGTGTTTCGTTTTAAGCCAGATTTTCTGCCTAAGGTTGTTTCTGCCTTTCATCTTAATCAGGACATTGTTTTGCCTTCTCTGTGTCCTAATCCCAGTAACCCTAAGGAGAGGGTTTTGCATTCTCTGGACGTAGTCAGAACTCTGAAGTTCTATTTGGTGGCTACTGAATCCTTCAGGAGGACTGATGCTCTTTTTGTGCTTCCGTCTGGACTAGGGATGAGCGAATCGATCCGGACGAACCCGGATTCGATCCGAATTTCATGAAAAATTCGATTCGGATCGAATCCGAATTTCCCAGTGCTTCGATCGCTCGAAGTTTTCCTTTAACATCCATTCATTTACATTACAGGCATTCTAAGATGGCGGACGGGACATGTCCAGACATCTACCCCGCACCAGTGCATGCTGGGGCAGTCACATGCAGCCTATGAGCAGCCAGCAAGCCCGGTGACGTCACAGCGCTATTTAAGGCGGCGGACATCTTGCTTTTCCTCATTTCTCTATTGCATTTGTGAGAGACAGGACGCTGCTGTAGTCAGGGAGAGACAGTTAGAGAGACAGGGACAGACAGGGACAGGCAGGAGACAGGCAGGAAGTCAGCGAGAAGCAGGGAAAGTTAGGAAAAATCGGAGGAAGTCACAGGGAGATTTTTTTTTTTTTCATCCAGCCTGAGTGTTACTGCCTGGGTCACTGGCTTTGTTAGCTGTTTCACCCTGGTTAACCACTGTTGCTTTGCAAAGTACTACTGCTCCCAGGCGCACTCCGGTTGGGGCATCCCATTCTGTGACTACACCAGCCTCTATTTACTATAACCCTTTGCACTTATTCTAAAAATAATTTGGCCTGATAAAGACACTTTTGCTGTGCATAGTACTACTGCTCCCAGGTGCACTCCGGTTGGGGCATCCCATTCTGTGACTACACCAGCCTCTATTTACTATAACCCTTTGCACTTATTCTAAAAGTAATTTGGCCTGATAAAGACACTTTTGCTGAGCATAGTACTACTGCTCCCAGGTGCACTCCGGTTGGGGCATCCCATTCTGTGACTACACCAGCCTCTATTTACTATAACCCTTTGCACTTATTCTAAAAGTAATTTGGCCTTATAAAGACACTTTTGCTGTGCATAGTACTACTGCTCCCAGGTGCACTGCGGTTGTGGCATCCCATTCTGTGACTACACCAGCCTCTATTTACTATAACCCTTTGCACTTATTCTAAAAGTAATTTGGCCTGATAAAGACACTTTTGCTGTGCATAGTACTACTGCTCCCAGGTGCACTGCGGTTGGGGCATCCCATTCTGTGACTACACCAGCCTCTATTTACTATAACCCTTTGCACTTATTCTAAAAGTAATTTGGCCTGATAAAGACACTTTTGCTGTGCATAGTACTACTGCTCCCAGGTGCACTGCGGTTGGGGCATCCCATTCTGTGACTACACCAGCCTCTATTTACTATAACCCTTTGCACTTATTCTAAAAGTAATTTGGCCTGATAAAGACACTTTTGCTGTGCAT
Organism: Gastrophryne carolinensis; assembly: GCA_027917425.1. NCBI lineage: Eukaryota > Metazoa > Chordata > Amphibia > Anura > Microhylidae > Gastrophryne > Gastrophryne carolinensis. The sequence goes on along the minus strand of CM051237.1, from coordinate 45,521,210 downwards.
AGTACTACTGCTCCCAGGTGCACTGCGGTTGGGGCATCCCATTCTGTGACTACACCAGCCTCTATTTACTATAACCCTTTGCACTTATTCTAAAAGTAATTTGGCCTGATAAAGACACTTTTGCTGTGCATGGTACTACTGCTCCCAGGTGCACTGCGGTTGGGGCATCCCATTCTGTGACTACACCAGCCTCTATTTACTATAACCCTTTGCACTTATTCTAAAAGTAATTTGGCCTGATAAAGACACTTTTGCTGTGCATAGTACTACTGCTCCCAGGTGCACTGCGGTTGGGGCATCCCATTCTGTGACTGCACTAGCCTCTATTTACTATAACCCTTTGCACTTATTCTAAAAGTAATTTGGCCTGATAAAGACACTTTTGCTGTGCATAATACTACTGCTCCCAGGTGCACTGCGGTTGGGGCATCCCATTCTGTGACTACACCAGCCTCTATTTACTATAACCCTTTGCACTTATTCTAAAAGTAATTTGGCCTGATAAAGACACTTTTGCTGTGCATAGTACTACTGCTCCCAGGTGCACTGCGGTTGTGGCATCCCATTCTGTGACTACACCAGCCTCTATTTACTATAACCCTTTGCACTTATTCTAAAAGTAATTTGGCCTGATAAAGACACTTTTGCTGTGCATAGTACTACTGCTCCCAGGTGCACTGCGGTTGGGGCATCCCATTCTGTGACTACACCAGCCTCTATTTACTATAACCCTTTGCACTTATTCTAAAAGTAATTTGGCCTGATAAAGACACTTTTGCTGTGCATGGTACTACTGCTCCCAGGTGCACTGCGGTTGGGGCATCCCATTCTGTGACTACACCAGCCTCTATTTACTATAAACCTTTGCACTTATTCTAAAAGTAATTTGGCCTGATAAAGACACTTTTGCTGTGCATAGTACTACTGCTCCCAGGTGCACTGCGGTTGGGGCATCCCATTCTGTGACTACACCAGCCTCTATTTACTATAACCCTTTGCACTTATTCTAAAAGTAATTTGGCCTGATAAAGACACTTTTGCTGTGCATAATACTACTGCTCCCAGGTGCACTGCGGTTGGGGCATCCCATTCTGTGACTACACCAGCCTCTATTTACTATAACCCTTTGCACTTATTCTAAAAGTAATTTGGCCTGATAAAGACACTTTTGCTGTGCATAGTACTACTGCTCCCAGGTGCACTGCGGTTGTGGCATCCCATTCTGTGACTACACCAGCCTCTATTTACTATAACCCTTTGCACTTATTCTAAAAGTAATTTGGCCTGATAAAGACACTTTTGCTGTGCATAGTACTACTGCTCCCAGGTGCACTGCGGTTGGGGCATCCCATTCTGTGACTACACCAGCCTCTATTTACTATAACCCTTTGCACTTGTTCTAAAAGTAATTTGGCCTGATAAAGACACTTTTGCTGTGCATGGTACTACTGCTCCCAGGTGCACTGCGGTTGGGGCATCCCATTCTGTGACTACACCAGCCTCTATTTACTATAAACCTTTGCACTTATTCTAAAAGTAATTTGGCCTGATAAAGACACTTTTGCTGTGCATAGTACTACTGCTCCCAGGTGCACTGCGGTTGGGGCATCCCATTCTGTGACTACACCAGCCTCTATTTACTATAACCCTTTGCACTTATTCTAAAAGTAATTTGGCCTGATAAAGACACTTTTGCTGTGCATAATACTACTGCTCCCAGGTGCACTGCGGTTGGGGCATCCCATTCTGTGACTACACCAGCCTCTATTTACTATAACCCTTTGCACTTATTCTAAAAGTAATTTGGCCTGATAAAGACACTTTTGCTGTGCATAGTACTACTGCTCCCAGGTGCACTGCGGTTGGGGCATCCCATTCTGTGACTACACCAGCCTCTATTTACTATAACCCTTTGCACTTATTCTAAAAGTAATTTGGCCTGATAAAGACACTTTTGCTGTGCATAGTACTACTGCTCCCAGGTGCACTGCGGTTGGGGCATCCCATTCTGTGACTACACCAGCCTCTATTTACTATAACCCTTTGCACTTATTCTAAAAGTAATTTGGCCTGATAAAGACACTTTTGCTGTGCATAGTACTACTGCTCCCAGGTTCATTCCCGTTGGGGCATCCCATTCTGTGACTACACCAGCCTCTATTTACTATAACCCTTTGCACTTATTCTAAAAGTAATTTGGCCTGATAAAGACACTTTTGCTGTGCATAGTACTACTGCTCCCAGGTGCACTGCGGTTGGGGCATCCCATTCTGTGACTACACCAGCCTCTATTTACTATAACCCTTTGCACTTATTCTAAAAGTAATTTGGCCTGATAATGACACTTTTTCTGTGCATAGTACTACTGCTCCCAGGTGCACTCCGGTTGGGGCATCCCATTCTGTGACTACACCAGCCTCTATTTACTATAACCCTTTGCACTTATTCTAAAAGTAATTTGGCCTGATAAAGACACTTTTGCTGTGCATAGTACTACTGCTCCCAGGTGCACTGCGGTTGGGGCATCCCATTCTGTGACTACACCAGCCTCTATTTACTATAACCCTTTGCACTTATTCTAAAAGTAATTTGGCCTGATAAAGACACTTTTGCTGTGCATAGTACTACTGCTCCCAGGTGCACTCCGGTTGGGGCATCCCATTCTGTGACTACACCAGCCTCTATTTACTATAACCCTTTGCACTTATTCTAAAAGTAATTTGGCCTGATAAAGACACTTTTGCTGTGCATAGTACTACTGCTCCCAGGTGCACTGTGGTTGTGGCATCCCATTCTGTGACTACACCAGCCTCTATTTACTATAACCCTTTGCACTTATTCTAAAAGTAATTTGGCCTGATAAAGACACTTTTGCTGTGCATAGTACTACTGCTCCCAGGTGCACTGCGGTTGGGGCATCCCATTCTGTGACTACACCAGCCTCTATTTACTATAACCCTTTGCACTTATTCTAAAAGTAATTTGGCCTGATAAAGACACTTTTGCTGTGCATAGTACTACTGCTCCCAGGTGCACTGCGGTTGGGGCATCCCATTCTGTGACTACACCAGCCTCTATTTACTATAACCCTTTGCACTTATTCTAAAAGTAATTTGGCCTGATAAAGACACTTTTGCTGTGCATAGTACTAGTGCTCCCAGGTGCACTGCGGTTGGGGCATCCCATTCTGTGACTACACCAGCCTCTATTTACTATAACCCTTTGCACTTATTCTAAAAGTAATTTGGCCTGATAAAGACACTTTTGCTGTGCATAGTACTACTGCTCCCAGGTGCACTGTGGTTGGGGCATCCCATTCTGTGACTACACCAGCCTCTATTTACTATAACCCTTTGCACTTATTCTAAAAGTAATTTGGCCTGATAATGACACTTTTTCTGTGCATAGTACTACTGCTCCCAGGTGCACTCCGGTTGGGGCATCCCATTCTGTGACTACACCAGCCTCTATTTACTATAACCCTTTGCACTTATTCTAAAAGTAATTTGGCCTGATAAAGACACTTTTGCTGTGCATAGTACTACTGCTCCCAGGTGCACTGCGGTTGGGGCATCCCATTCTGTGACTACACCAGCCTCTATTTACTATAACCCTTTGCACTTATTCTAAAAGTAATTTGGCCTGATAAAGACACTTTTGATGTGCATAGTACTACTGCTCCCAGGTGCACTGCGGTTGGGGCATCCCATTCTGTGACTACACCAGCCTCTATTTACTATAACCCTTTGCACTTATTCTAAAAGTAATTTGGCCTGATAAAGACACTGTTGCTGTGCATAGTACTACTGCTCCCAGGTGCACTGCGGTTGGGGCATCCCATTCTGTGGCTACACCAGCCTCTATTTACTATAACCCTTTGCACTTATTCTAAAAGTAATTTGGCCTGATAAAGACACTTTTGCTGTGCATAGTACTACTGCTCCCAGGTGCACTGCGGTTGGGGCATCCCATTCTGTGACTACACCAGCCTCTATTTACTATAACCCTTTGCACTTATTCTAAAAGTAATTTGGCCTGATAAAGACACTTTTGCTGTGCATAGTACTACTGCTCCCAGGTGCACTGCTGTTGGGGCATCCCATTATGTGACTACACCAGCCTCTATTTACTATAACCCTTTGCACTTATTCTAAAAGTAATTTGGCCTGATAAAGACACTTTTGCTGTGCATAGTACTACTGCTCCCAGGTGCACTGCGGTTGGGGCATCCCATTCTGTGACTACACCAGCCTCTATTTACTATAACCCTTTGCACTTATTCTAAAAGTAATTTGGCCTGATAAAGACACTTTTGATGTGCATAGTACTACTGCTCCCAGGTGCACTGCGGTTGTGGCATCCCATTCTGTGACTACACCAGCCTCTATTTACTATAACCCTTTGCACTTATTCTAAAAGTAATTTGGCCTGATAAAGACACTTTTGCTGTGCATAGTACTAGTGCTCCCAGGTGCACTGCGGTTGGGGCATCCCATTCTGTGACTACACCAGCCTCTATTTACTATAACCCTTTGCACTTATTCTAAAAGTAATTTGGCCTGATAAAGACACTTTTGCTGTGCATAGTACTACTGCTCCCAGGTGCACTGTGGTTGGGGCATCCCATTCTGTGACTACACCAGCCTCTATTTACTATAACCCTTTGCACTTATTCTAAAAGTAATTTGGCCTGATAAAGACACTTTTGCTGTGCATAGTACTGCTGCTCCCAGGTGCACTGCGGTTGTGGCATCCCATTCTGTGACTACACCAGCCTCTATTTACTATAACCCTTTGCACTTATTCTAAAAGTAATTTGGCCTGATAAAGACACTTTTGCTGTGCATAGTACTACTGCTCCCAGGTGCACTTCGGGTTTGGGCATCCCATTCTGTGACTACACCAGCCTCTATTTACTATAACCCTTTGCACTTATTCTAAAAGTAATTTGGCCTGATAAAGACACTTTTGCTGTGCATAGTACTACTGCTCCCAGGTGCACTCCGGTTGGGGCATCCCATTCTGTGACTACACCAGCCTCTATTTACTATAACCCTTTGCACTTATTCTAAAAGTAATTTGGCCTGATAAAGACACTTTTGCTTTGCATAGTACTACTGCTCCCAGGTGCACTTCGGGTTTTGGCATCCCATTCTGTGACTACACCATCCTCTATTTACTATAACCCTTTGCACTTATTCTAAAAGTAATTTGGCCTGATAAAGACACTTTTGCTGTGCATAGTACTACTGCTCCCAGGTGCACTGCGGTTGTGGCATCCCATTCTGTGACTACACCAGCCTCTATTTACTATAACACTTTGCACTTATTCTAAAAGTAATTTGGCCTGATAAAGACACTTTTGCTGTGCATAGTACTACTGCTCCCAGGTGCACTGCGGTTGTGGCATCCCATTCTGTGACTACACCAGCCTCTATTTACTATAACCCTTTGCACTTTTTCTAAAAGTAATTTGGCCTGATAAAGACACTGTGCTGTGCATAGTACTACTGCTCCCAGGAGCTCTGCTGTTGGGGCATCCCATTCTGTAACATATCATACCCCTCTTTATTTACACTAAGCAGCTCTTTTATTTACACTAAGCAGGCCTGTTGGAGGCTGAGTGTTACTGCTCACTTTTGGTGTGCATTATATTCTGTTTCATATAGACCCACCGCTGCCTGGGGGTTCTTAAAATATCACCTACTACCACGCCAGTTATGTTGGGCAGACAAGTGCCTGGAAGTGAAAAGAGGAGTGGCAGAGGCCAAGATTCCGCAGGCAGAGGTCGCAGCAGACTCGGGGCCAGTAGCAGCAGGAGTCACGCTGAGAGACCTAATCTGCCAGTATCTGCTAGCGGTCGGGTCTCCACCAGTAACGCATCTGCCGTGGTAGATTGGTTAACGCGCTCATCAACAACATCATCACAACTTACGTCTGAGACCCCCAGTCTAGGGTCGGTAGCTTCCTCTGACACAACCCTGAGTTGGCATGCCCCGAGAGCAGTCCCTGTCTTCACATTGCCTCTGTCCTACGCCGTTCCCTCCCCCAGCGACGTATCCTATGCTTTGGGTTCAGCTCCACTCTTTAGTGAGGAGGACGATCAGATAGAGGACAGTCAGCAGCTACTGCCCAGCCAAGAAATGGAGCTGGCTTCTTTAGCTAGGCAGACAAATAGTGATGTGGACAGTGTCGTGGGTGCTGCGAGCGTTCCAGCTCCTGCGCCAGACACTGTTGACGAATCCACGAACATCAGTGACGTACAGCCACAACAAGGTGATAATGATGATGACGATGAAGCCGATCGCACTTGGGAGCCGGGTGATTAAGGGGCTTCATCGTCATCATCAGGAGAAGAGGGGCGCAGGTTGCCCCGGAGTCAGCAGCTCAGGCAGCAAGGTGTTAGCAGCATGGTTGGCAGGCAGCATGGGGGCACAATTGTAAAGCCTGGAGCCAAACGGGGCCGGGGCCCGGGTAGAGCACCTGCTGCGCGGCAGGCTACCTTATCGGGAGGTAGTGGGGCAAGGGTTCCTGGAGTTGGCGACAATAGCAGCGAATCAGTGAGGCCTGTTGGTGGGAAAAGTAGCTACTCGGCAGTGTGGCAGTTTTTCCTGAAGCATCCGCAGGAGGGTAACATGGCCACATGCAAGATATGTAGGCAGAAGGTGAAGCGTGGCCAGGGTCCAAATGTTGGCACCACGGCCCTGCGTCAACATATGCAGCGTCACCATAAAGCGGCCTGGGAGAACCTAGACTCCAGAGAGGTGGGACAGACTGCTTCCTCACCGAGTGGCACGCCGCTCCCAATTTCTGCCAGCCAAGGCTCCAGCACCTCAGCCGAAGGCAGCTGTGCGTCATACCCATCCTCTGTTGCTCCTGCTCCTCCTTCCTCCTCCTCCAAGTCATGCATCCCGCCAGCAATCCATCAGCGAAGCCATGTCCAGGAGACAGCAGTATGCGCCCACTCATCCTATGGCGCAGAAGCTGAATGTGCTCCTGTCCAAGTTGCTGGTGCTGCAGTCGCTCCCTTTTCAGGTGGTGGACTCTGCACCTTTCAGAGAACTGATGACTTGTGCCGAGCCGAGGTGGAGAGTCCCAAGCCATCATTTCTTTGCCAAGAAGGCAGTACCAGCGCTGCACACTTTTGTTGAACAGAAGGTGGGCCAGTCCTTGAGCCTGTCGGTGTGTAGCAAAGTGCATGGCAGTGCCGACGTCTGGAGCTGTAACTACGGTCAGGGACAGTACATGTCGTTTACGGCCCACTGGGTGAATGTGGTCCCTTTGCAGCAGCAACTTGGACAGGTCACGCCGCTTCGGCCTCCGCGTTCCCTGCCCGTTGGGCCTGTGACACTGTGCGACTCGGCCTCCTCATCCTCCGCCATCTCCTCACCCTCCACTGTAGGCTCAAGTCTCAGTGCCCCTCCAGTCTACCATGTGTGCAGGGCACGGAGGTGTCACGCAGTGCTTCACATGGTTTGTCTTGGCGAACGGAGTCACACAGGGGAGGAACTGCTTAAATTTATTCATCAGGAAATCCAAACATGGCTTACTCCAAGAAAACTTAAAATGGGAATCATGGTTACCGACAATGGGAAGAACATTTTGTCTGCGCTGCGCCAAGGAAGGCTGACCCATGCCCCCTGCATGGCTCATGTCTTCAATCTGGTTGTCAAGCGGTTTCTGAAGTGGAGAGAAAAGCCATCACGGATTTCCTGATGATCCAAGCAGATAGGGGGACTCCCCTGTGTAACTTCAATGTCAACCAGTGGCAGCTCATACGTGACACCTGCCGTTTGCTCAGGCCCTTTGAGGAAGCCACTTTATTTGTCAGTCGGCAGGATTACGGGATGAACGACGTGATTCCACTGCTTCATGTACTACAGCACATGTTGGAAACCATGGCTGGTCAGGGCACTGGAGACATGGCGTTTACATCTTACAGCCACATGAACCCCGTTGGAGCTGAACTGGAGGAGGAGGAGGAAGAGGAGGAGGAGTTGCCCAGTGAAACACAGTTTAGGCTTGGCGAAATGGCTGGTTTATCTAGTCAGCGGACAGGAGAGGAGGAGCAGGAGCAGCCAGAGGAGCTAGAGGTTTTTGAGGAAGGCGAGACAGAGGACCCGGGCACACCGTGGCAGTATGCAGTGGAGATGGAGACAGGTAGTCCATCCGAGTCACTTGCGCAAATGGCAGGAAGCATGCTCACGTGCTTGCGTAGTGACCCCAGAATTGTTTCCATCTGTCGGCGGGATGACTTCTGGCTGTCCACCTTATTGGACCCTCGCTTCCGGCACAAAATGGGGGCATTTTTTAAACCCACCGAGAGGGAGGACAAACTGAACTACTACAAAGACATTCTACGTAGGCAGTTGGCCGATGCCTATCTGCGCCATGGTCCATACTCTCGCAGGTCTGACTCGAGGGGACCTCTGCGCTCACCTTCCACTGCCATGGCTGGGGGGGTTGGCAGGAGCAGCAGCAGCAGCTCCATCAGCAGCAGCCTCAGTCTTCAGTCGCTAATGAGTAGCTTTCTACACCCGCATAGTGAGGCTACTCATGAGCAGCAGGAAGACCTGGAGCAGGACCTGAACCAGCAGGTCATGTCATACTTTGACATGACCATGCCAACACACCTTGAGGATCCGCTGGACTTCTGGGCAGCCAAACTTGATTTGTGGCCGCAACTAGCAGAGTTTGCCCTGGAAAAGCTGTCCTGCCCGGCAAGTAGCGTGCCATCTGAGCGGGTGTTTAGTGCGGCGGGGCCATAGTTACGGCGAGGAGAACTCGTCTGTCAACTAAAAATGTGGAGAGACTCACCTTTGTCAAAATGAATCAGGGATGGATCAGCCAGAATTTCCACCCACCAATGCCTGATGCATGCGACTAGATTCAGCATGGTGCCACGTTTTACACTTTCCAAATGGTGCAAAACATATTTATGTCTTTAGGCCAATTTTTGGGCTCCTGCTGCTGCCAACTCCAGGGTGTGATTCATCCAATTTTTGGGCTCCTGAAGCCAACTCCAGTGTCTCTTTAAAGTAATATTTGGGCTCCTGCTGCTGCTGCTGCTGCCAACTCCAGGGTGTGAATCATCCAATTTTTGGGCTCCTGAAGCCAACCCCAGTGTCTCTTTAAAGTAATGTTTGGGCTCCTGCTGCTGCTGCTGCCAACTCCAGGGTGTGATTCATCCAATCTTTGGGCTCCTGCTGCAAACCCCAGTGTCTCTTTAGAGCAATGTTTGGGCTCCTGCTGCTGCTGCTGCTGCCAACTCCAGGGTGTGACTCATCCAATTTTTGGGCTCCTGAAGCCAACCCCAGTGTCTCTTTAAAGTAATGTTTGGGCTCCTGCTGCTGCTGCCAACTCCAGGGTGTGATTCATCCAATTTTTGGGCTCCTGAAGCCAACTCCAGTGTCTCTTTAAAGTAATATTTGGGCTCCTGCTGCTGCTGCTGCCAACTCCAGGGTGTGAGTCATCCAATATTTGGGCTCCTGAAGCCAACTCCATTGTCTCTTTAAAGTAATATTTGGGCTCCTGCTGCTGCTGCTGCCAACTCCAGGGTGTGATTCATCCAATTTTTGGGCTCCTGAAGCCAACTCCAGTGTCTCTTTAAAGTAATATTTGGGCTCCTGCTGCTGCTGCTGCTGCCAACTCCAGGGTGTGAATCATCCAATTTTTGGGCTCCTGAAGCCAACCCCAGTGTCTCTTTAAAGTAATGTTTAGGCTCCTGCTGCTGCTGCCAACTCCAGGGTGTGATTCATCCAATTTTTGGGCTCCTGAAGCCAACTCCAGTGTCTCTTTAAAGTAATATTTGGGCTCCTGCTGCTGCTGCTGCTGCCAACTCCAGGGTGTGAATCATCCAATTTTTGGGCTCCTGAAGCCAACCCCAGTGTCTCTTTAAAGTAATGTTTGGGCTCCTGCTGCTGCTGCCAACTCCAGGGTGTGATTCATCCAATTTTTGGGCTCCTGAAGCCAACTCCAGTGTCTCTTTAAAGTAATATTTGGGCTCCTGCTGCTGCTGCTGCCAACTCCAGGGTGTGATTCATCCAATTTTTGGGCTCCTGAAGCCAACTCCAGTGTCTCTTTAAAGTAATATTTGGGATCCTGCTGCTGCTGCTGCCAACTCCAGGGTGTGATTCATCCAATTTTTGGGCTCCTGAAGCCAACTCCAGTGTCTCTTTAAAGTAATATTTGGGCTCCTGCTGCTGCTGCTGCCAACTCCAGGGTGTGAATCATCCAATTTTTGGGCTCTTGAAGCCAACTCCAGTGTCTCTTTAAAGTAATGTTTGGGCTCCTGCTGCTGCTGCTCCCAACTCCAGGGTGTGATTCATCCAATCTTTGGGCTCCTGCTGCCAACTCCAGTGTCTCTTTAAAGTAATGTTTGGGCTCCTGCTGCTGCTGCTGCTGCCAACTCCAGGGTGTGAATCATCCAATTTTTGGGCTCCTGAAGCCAACTCCAGTGTCTCTTTAAAGTAATGTTTGGGCTCCTGCTGCTGCTGCTGCCAACTCCAGGGTGTGATTCATCCAATTTTTGGGCTCTTGAAGCCAACTCCAGTGTCTCTTTAAACTAATATTTGGGCTCCTGCTGCTGCTGCTGCCAACTCCAGGTTGTGAATCATCCAATTTTTGGGCTCCTGAAGCCAACCCCAGTGTCTCTTTAAAGTAATGTTTGGGCTCCTGCTGCTGCTGCCAACTCCAGGGTGTGATTCATCCAATTTTTGGGCTCCTGAAGCCAACTCCAGTGTCTCTTTAAAGTAATATTTGGGCTCCTGCTGCTGCTGCTGCTGCCAACTCCAGGGTGTGATTCATCCAATTTTTGGGCTCCTGAAGCCAACTCCAGTGTCTCTTTAAAGTAATATTTGGGCTCCTGCTGCTGTTGCTGCCAACTCCAGGGTGTGAATCATCCAATTTTTGGGCTCCTGAAGCCAACTCCAGTGTCTCTTTAAAGTAATGTTTGGGCTCCTGCTGCTGCTGCCAACTCCAGGGTGTGATTCATCCAATCTTTGGGCTCCTGCTGCCAACTCCAGTGTCTCTTTAAAGTAATGTTTGGGCTCCTGCTGCTGCCAACTCCAGGGTGTGATTCATCCAATCTTTGGGCTCCTGAAGACAACTCCAGTGTCCCTTTAAAGTAATGTTTGGGCTCCTGCTGCTGCTGCTGTTGCCAACTCCAGGGTGTGATTCATCCAATTTTTGGGTTCCTGAAGCCAACTCCAGTGTCTCTTTAAAGTAATGTTTGGGCTCCTGCTGCTGCTGCTGCTGCCAACTCCATGGTGTGATTCATCCAATTTTTGGGCTCCTGAAGCCAACTCCAGTGTCTCTTTAAAGTAATATTTGGGCTCCTGCTGCTGTTGCTGCCAACTCCAGGGTGTGAATCATCCAATTTTTGGGCTCCTGAAGCCAACTCCAGTGTCTCTTTAAAGTAATGTTTGGGCTCCTGCTGCTGCTGCCAACTCCAGGGTGTGATTCATCCAATCTTTGGGCTCCTGCTGCCAACTCCAGTGTCTCTTTAAAGTAATGTTTGGGCTCCTGCTGCTGCCAACTCCAGGGTGTGATTCATCCAATTTTTGGGCTCCTGAAGACAACTCCAGTGTCCCTTTAAAGTAATGTTTGGGCTCCTGCTGCTGCTGCTGTTGCCAACTCCAGGGTGTGATTCATCCAATTTTTGGGTTCCTGAAGCCAACTCCAGTGTCTCTTTAAAGTAATGTTTGGGCTCCTGCTGCTGCTGCTGCTGCCAACTCCATGGTGTGATTCATCCAATTTTTGGGCACCTGCTGCCAACCCCAGTGTCTCTTTAAAGTAATATTTGGGCTCCTGCTGCTGCTGCTGCCAACTCCAGGGTGTGATTCATCCAATTTTTGGGCTCCTGAAGCCAACTCCAGTGTCTCTTTAAAGTAATATTTGGGCTCCTGCTGCTGCTGCCAACTCCAGGGTGTGATTCATCCAATTTTTGGGCTCCTGAAGCCAACTCCAGTGTCTCTTTAAAGTAATATTTGGGCTCCTGCTGCTGCTGCCAACTCCAGGGTGTGAATCATCCAATTTTTGGGCTCCTGAAGCCAACCCCAGTGTCTCTTTAAAGTAATGTTTGGGCTCCTGCTGCTGCTGCTGCCAACTCCAGGGTGTGATTCATCCAATTTTTGGGCTCCTAAAGCCAACTCCAGTGTCTCTTTAAAGTAATGTTTGGGCTCCTGCTGCTGCTGCTGCCAACTCCAGGGTGTGATTCATCCAATTTTTGGGCTCCTGAAGCCAACTCCAGTGTCCCTTTAAAGTAATATTTGGGCTCCTGCTGCTGCCAACTCCAGGGTGTGAATCATCCAATTTTTGGGCTCCTGAAGCCAACTCCAGTGTCTCTTTAAAGTAATGTTTGGGCTCCTGCTGCTGCTGCCAACTCCAGGGTGTGATTCATCCAATCTTTGGGCTCCTGCTGCCAACTCCAGTGTCTCTTTAAAGTAATGTTTGGGCTCCTGTTGCTGCTGCTGCCAACTCCAGGGTGTGATTCATCCAATTTTTGGGCTCCTGAAGCCAACTCCAGTGTCTCTTTAAAGTAATGTTTGGGCTCCTGCTGCTGCTGCTGCTGCTGCCAACTCCAGGGTGTGATTCATCCAATTTTTGGGTTCCTGAAGCCAACTCCAGTGTCTCTTTAAAGTAATGTTTGGGCTCCTGCTGCTGCTGCTGCTGCCAACTCCAGGGTGTGATTCATCCAATTTCTGGGCTCCTGCTGCCAACCCCAGTGTCTCTTTAAAGTAATATTTGGGCTCCTGCTGCTGCTGCCAACTCCAGGGTGTGATTCGTCCAATTTTTGGGCTCCTGAAGCCAACTCCAGTGTCTCTTTAAAGTAATATTTGGACTCCTGCTGCTGCTGCTGCCAACTCCAGGGTGTGAATCATCCAATTTTTGGGCTCCTGAAGCCAACCCCAGTGTCTCTTTAAAGTAATGTTTGGGCTCCTGCTGCTGCTGCCAACTCCAGGGTGTGATTCATCCAATCTTTGGGCTCCTGAAGCCAACTCCAGTGTCTCTTTAAAGTAATATTTGGGCTCCTGCTGCTGCTGCTGCTGCTGCCAACTCCAGGGTGTGAATCGTCCAATTTTTGGGCTCCTGAAGCCAACTCCAGTGTCTCTTTAAAGTAATGTTTGGGCTCCTGCTGCTGCTGCTGCTGCTGCCAACTCCAGGGTGTGATTCATCCAATTTTTGGGCTCTTGAAGCCAAGTCCAGTGTCTCTTTAAAGTAATATTTGGGATCCTGCTGCTGCTGCTGCTGCCAACTCCAGGTTGTGAATCATCCAATTTTTGGTCTCCTGAAGCCAACCCCAGTGTCTCTTTAAAGTAATGTTTGGGCTCCTGCTGCTGCTGCCAACTCCAGGGTGTGAATCATCCAATTTTTGGGCTCCTGAAGCCAACTCCAGTGTCTCTTTAAAGTAATGTTTGGGCTCCTGCTGCTGCTGCTGCTGCTGCTGCCAACTCCAGGGTGTGATTCATCCAATCTTGGGCTCCTGCTGCCAACTCCAGTGTCTCTTTAAAGTAATGTTTGGGCTCCTGCTGCTGCTGCTGCTGCTGCCAACTCCAGGGTGTGATTCATCCAATTTTTGGGCTCTTGAAGCCAAGTCCAGTGTCTCTTTAAAGTAATATTTGGGATCCTGCTGCTGCTGCTGCTGCCAACTCCAGGTTGTGAATCATCCAATTTTTGGTCTCCTGAAGCCAACCCCAGTGTCTCTTTAAAGTAATGTTTGGGCTCCTGCTGCTGCTGCCAACTCCAGGGTGTGAATCATCCAATTTTTGGGCTCCTGAAGCCAACTCCAGTGTCTCTTTAAAGTAATGTTTGGGCTCCTGCTGCTGCTGCTGCTGCTGCTGCCAACTCCAGGGTGTGATTCATCCAATCTTGGGCTCCTGCTGCCAACTCCAGTGTCTCTTTAAAGTAATGTTTGGGCTCCTGCTGCTGCTGCTGCTGCTGCCAACTCCAGGGTGTGATTTATCCAATTTTTGGGCTCCTGAAGCCAACTCCAGTGTCTCTTTAAAGTAATGTTTGGGCTCCTGCTGCTGCTGCTGCTGCTGCTGCCAACTCCAGGGTGTGATTCATCCAATCTTGGGCTCCTGCTGCCAACTCCAGTGTCTCTTTAAAGTAATGTTTGGGCTCCTGCTGCTGCTGCTGCTGCTGCCAACTCCAGGGTGTGATTCATCCAATTTTTGGGCTCTTGAAGCCAACTCCAGTGTCTCTTTAAAGTAATGTTTGGGCTCCTGCTGCTGCTGCTGCTGCTGCCAACTCCAGGGTGTGATTCATCCAATTTTTGGGCTCCTGAAGCCAACTCCAGTGTCTCTTTAAAGTAATATTTGGGATCCTGCTGCTGCTGCCAACTCCAGGTTGTGAATCATCCAATTTTTGGTCTCCTGAAGCCAACCCCAGTGTCTCTTTAAAGTAATGTTTGTGCTCCTGCTGCTGCTGCCAACTCCAGGGTGTGATTCATCCAATTTTTGGGCTCTTGAAGCCAACTCCAGTGTCTCTTTAAAGTAATATTTGGGATCCTGCTGCTGCTGCTGCTGCCAACTCCAGGTTGTGAATCATCCAATTTTTGGTCTCCTGAAGCCAACCCCAGTGTCTCTTTAAAGTAATGTTTGGGCTCCTGCTGCTGCTGCCAACTCCAGGGTGTGATTCATCCAATTTTTGGGCTCCTGAAGCCAACTCCAGTGTCTCTTTAAAGTAATATTTGGGCTCCTGCTGCTGCTGCTGCCAACTCCAGGGTGTGAATCATCCAATTTTTGGGCTCCTGAAGCCAACTCCAGTGTCTCTTTAAAGTAATGTTTGGGCTCCTGCTGCTGCTGCTGCTGCTGCCAACTCCAGGGTGTGATTCATCCAATCTTGGGCTCCTGCTGCCAACTCCAGTGTCTCTTTAAAGTAATGTTTGGGCTCCTGCTGCTGCTGCTGCCAACTCCAGGGTGTGATTTATCCAATTTTTGGGCTCCTGAAGCCAACTCCAGTGTCTCTTTAAAGTAATGTTTGGGCTCCTGCTGCTGCTGCCAACTCCAGGGTGTGATTCATCCAATTTTGGGTTCCTGAAGCCAACTCCAGTGTCTCTTTAAAGTAATGTTTGGGCTCCTGCTGCTGCTGCTGCTGCCAACTCCAGGGTGTGATTCATCCAATTTTTGGGCTCCTGCTGCCAACCCCAGTGTCTCTTTAAAGTAATATTTGGGCTCCTGCTGCTGCTGCTGCCAACTCCAGGGTGTGATTCAGCCAATTTTTGGGCTCCTGAAGCCAACTCCAGTGTCTCTTTAAAGTAATATTTGGGCTCCTGCTGCTGCTGCTGCCAACTCCAGGGTGTGAATCATCCAATTTTTGGGCTCCTGAAGCCAACTCCAGTGTCTCTTTAAAGTAATGTTTGGGCTCCTGCTGCTGCTGCTGCTGCTGCCAACTCCAGGGTGTGATTCATCCAATCTATGGGCTCCTGAAGCCAACTCCAGTGTCTCTTTAAAGTAATATTTGGGCTCCTGCTGCTGCTGCTGCCAACTCCAGGGTGTGAATCATCCAATTTTTGGGCTCCTGAAGCCAACTCCAGTGTCTCTTTAAAGTAATGTTTGGGCTCCTGCTGCTGCTGCCAACTCCAGGGTGTGATTCATCCAATCTTTGGGCTCCTGCTGCCAACTCCAGTGTCTCTTTAAAGTAATGTTTGGGCTCCTACTGCTGCTGCCAACTCCAGGGTGTGATTCATCCAATTTTTGGGCTCCTGAAGCCCACTCCAGTGTCTCTTTAAAGTAATGTTTGGGCTCATGTTGCTGCTGCTGCTGCCAACTCCAGGGTGTGATTCATCCAATTTTTGGGATCCTGCTGCCAACCCCAGTGTCTCTTTAAAGTAATGTTTGGGCTCCTGTTGCTGCTGCTGCCAACTCCAGGGTGTGATTCATCCAATTTTTGGGCTCCTGAAGCCAACTCCAGTGTCTCTTTAAAGTAATGTTTGGACTCCTGCTGCTGCTGCCAACTCCAGGGTGTGATTCATCCAATCTTTGGGCTCCTGAAGCCAACTCCAGTGTCTCTTTAAAGTAATATTTGGGCACCTGCTGCTGCTGCTGCTGCTGCTGCCAACTCCAGGGTGTGAATCGTCCAATTTTTGGGCTCCTGAAGCCAACTCCAGTGTCTCTTTAAAGTAATGTTTGGGCTCCTGCTGCTGCTGCTGCTGCCAACTCCAGGGTGTGATTCATCCAATTTTTGGGCTCTTAAAGCCAACTCCAGTGTCTCTTTAAAGTAATATTTGGGATCCTGCTGCTGCTGCTGCTGCCAACTCCAGGTTGTGAATCATCCAATTTTTGGTCTCCTGAAGCCAACCCCAGTGTCTCTTTAAAGTAATGTTTGTGCTCCTGCTGCTGCTGCCAACTCCAGGGTGTGATTCATCCAATTTTTGGGCTCCTGAAGCCAACTGCAGTGTCTCTTTAAAGTAATATTTGGGCTCCTGCTGCTGCTGCTGCCAACTCCAGGGTGTGATTCATCCAATTTTTGGGCTCCTGAAGCCAACTCCAGTGTCTCTTTAAAGTAATATTTGGGCTCCTGCTGCTGCTGCTGCCAACTCCAGGGTGTGAATCATCCAATTTTTGGGCTCCTGAAGCCAACTCCAGTGTCTCTTTAAAGTAATGTTTGGGCTCCTGCTGCTGCTGCTGCTGCTGCCAACTCCAGGGTGTGATTCATCCAATCTTGGGCTCCTGCTGCCAACTCCAGTGTCTCTTTAAAGTAATATTTGGGCTCCTGCTGCTGCTGCTGCTGCTGCCAACTCCAGGGTGTGATTCATCCAATTTTTGGGCTCCTGAAGCCAACTCCAGTGTCTCTTTAAAGTAATATTTGGGCTCCTGCTGCTGCTGCTGCCAACTCCAGGGTGTGAATCATCCAATTTTTTGGCTCCTGAAGCCAACTCCAGTGTCTCTTTAAAGTAATGTTTGGGCTCCTGCTGCTGCTGCTGCTGCTGCCAACTCCAGGGTGTGATTCATCCAATTTTTGGGTTCCTGAAGCCAACTCCAGTGTCTCTTTAAAGTAATATTTGGGCTCCTGCTGCTGCTGCCAACTCCAGGGTTTGATTCATCCAATTTTTGGGCTCCTGAAGCCAACTCCAGTGTCTCTTTAAAGTAATATTTGGGCTCCTGCTGCTGCTGCTGCCAACTCCAGGGTGTGAATCATCCAATTTTTGGGCTCCTGAAGTCAACTCCAGTGTCTCTTTAAAGTAATGTTTGGGCTCCTGCTGCTGCTGCTGCTGCTGCCAACTCCAGGGTGTGATTCCTCCAATCTTTGGGCTCCTGAAGCCAACTCCAGTGTCTCTTTAAAGTAATATTTGGGATCCTGCTGCTGCTGCCAACTCCAGGGTGTGAATCATCCAATTTTTGGGCTCCTGAAGCCAACTCCAGTGTCTCTTTAAAGTAATGTTTGGGCTCCTGTTGCTGCTGCTGCTGCTGCCAACTCCAGGGTGTGGTTCATCCAATTTTTGGGCTCTTGAAGCCAACTCCAGTGTCTCTTTAAAGTAATATTTGGGCTCCTGCTGCTGCCAACTCCAGGTTGTGAATCATCCAATTTTTGGGCTCCTGAAGCCAACCCCAGTGTCTCTTTAAAGTAATGTTTGGGCTCCTGCTGCTGCTGCCAACTCCAGGGTGTGATTCATCCAATCTTTGGGCTCCTGGTGCCAACTCCAGTGTCTCTTTAAAGTAATGTTTGGGCTCCTGCTGCTGCTGCCAACTCCAGGGTGTGATTCATCCAATTTTTGGGCTCCTGAAGCCAACTCCAGTGTCTCTTTAAAGTAATGTTTGGGCTCCTGCTGCTGCTGCTGCTGCTGCTGCCAACTCCAGGGTGTGATTCTTCCAATTTTTGGGTTCCTGAAGCCAACTCCAGTGTCTCTTTAAAGTAATGTTTGGGCTCCTGCTGCTGCTGCTGCTGCCAACTCCAGGGTGTGATTCATCCAATTTTTGGGCTCCTGCTGCCAACCCCAGTGTCTCTTTAAAGTAATATTTGGGCTCCTGCTGCTGCCAACTCCAGGGTGTGATTCATCCAATTTTTGGGCTCCTGAAGCCAACTCCAGTGTCTCTTTAAAGTAATATTTGGGCTCCTGCTGCTGCTGCTGCCAACTCCAGGGTGTGAATCATCCAATTTTTAGGCTCCTGAAGCCAGCTCCAGTGTCTCTTTAAAGTAATGTTTGGGCTCCTGCTGCTGCTGCTGCCAACTCCAGGGTGTGATTCATCCAATCTTTGGGCTCCTGAAGCCAACTCCAGTGTCTCTTTAAAGTAATATTTGGGCTCAGGCTGCTGCTGCCAACTCCAGGGTGTGAATCATCCAATTTTTGGGCTCCTGAAGCCAACTCCAGTGTCTCTTTAAAGTAATGTTTGGGCTGCTGCTGCTGCTGCTGCTGCCAACTCCAGGTTGTGAATCATCCAATTTTTGGGCTCCTGAAGCCAACCCCAGTGTCTCTTTAAAGTAATGTTTGGGCTCCTGCTGCTGCTGCCAACTCCAGGGTGTGATTCATCCAATTTTTGGGCTCCTGAAGCCAACTCCAGTGTCTCTTTAAAGTAATATTTGGGCTCCTGCTGCTGCTGCTGCCAACTCCAGGGTGTGATTCATCTAATTTTTGGGCTCCTGAAGCCAACTCCAGTGTCTCTTTAAAGTAATATTTGGGCTCCTGCTGCTGCTGCTGCCAACTCCAGGGTGTATATCATCCAATTTTTGGGCTCCTGAAGCCAACTCCAGTGTCTCTTTAAAGTAATGTTTGGGCTCCTGCTGCTGCTGCTGCTGCCAACTCCAGGGTGTGATTCATCCAATCTTTGGGCTCCTGCTGCCAACTCCAGTGTCTCTTTAAAGTAATGTTTGGGCTTCTGCTGCTGCTGCTGCCAACTCCAGGGTGTGATTCATCCAATTTTTGGGCTCCTGAAGCCAACTTCAGTGTCTCTTTAAAGTAATGTTTGGGCTCCTGCTGCTGCTGCTGCTGCCAACTCCAGGGTGTGATTCATCCAATTTTTGGGTTCCTGAAGCCAACTCCAGTGTCTCTTTAAAGTAATGTTTGGGCTCCTGCTGCTGCTGCTGCTGCCAACTCCAGGGTGTGATTCATCCAATGTTTGGGCTCCTGCTGCCAACCCCAGTGTCTCTTTAAAGTAATATTTGGGCTCCTGCTGCTGCTGCTGCCAACTCCAGGGTGTGATTCATCCAATTTTTGGGCTCCTGAAGCCAACTCCAGTGTCTCTTTAAAGTAATATTTGGGCTCCTGCTGCTGCTGCTGCCAACTCCAGGGTGTGAATCATCCAATTTTTGGGCTCCTGAAGCCAACTCCAGTGTCTCTTTAAAGTAATGTTTGGGCTCCTGCTGCTGCTGCTGCTGCTGCCAACTCCAGGGTGTGATTCATCCAATTTTTGGGCTCCTGAAGCCAACTCCAGTGTCTCTTTAAAGTAATATTTGGGCTCCTGCTGCTGCTGCTGCCAACTCCAGGGTGTATATCATCCAATTTTTGGGCTCCTGAAGCCAACTCCAGTGTCTCTTTAAAGTAATGTTTGGGCTCCTGCTGCTGCTGCTGCTGCTGCCGCCAACTCCAGGGTGTGATTCATCCAATCTTTGGGCTCCTGCTGCCAACTCCAGTGTCTCTTTAAAGTAATGTTTGGGCTCCTGCTGCTGCTGCTGCCAACTCCAGGGTGTGATTCATCCAATTTTTGGGCTCCTGAAGCCAACTCCAGTGTCTCTTTAAAGTAATGTTTGGGCTCTTGCTGCTGCTGCTGCCAACTCCAGGGTGTGATTCATCCAATTTTTGGGTTCCTGAAGCCAACTCCAGTGTCTCTTTAAAGTAATGTTTGGGCTCCTGCTGCTGCTGCTGCTGCCAACTCCAGGGTGTGATTCATCCAATTTTTGGGCTCCCGCTGCCAACCCCAGTGTCTCTTTAAAATAATATTTGGGCTCCTGCTGCTGCTGCTGCCAACTCCAGGGTGTGATTCATCCAATTTTTGGGCTCCTGAAGCCAACTCCAGTGTCTCTTTAAAGTAATATTTGGGCTCCTGCTGCTGCTGCTGCCAACTCCAGGGTGTGAATCATCCAATTTTTGGGCTCCTGAAGCCAACTCCAGTGTCTCTTTAAAGTAATGTTTGGGCTCCTGCTGCTGCTGCTGCTGCTGCCAACTCCAGGGTGTGATTCATCCAATCTTTGGGCTCCTGAAGCCAACTCCAGTGTCTCTTTAAAGTAATATTTGGGCTCCTGCTGCTGCTGCTGCCAACTCCAGGGTGTGAATCATCCAATTTTTGGGCTCCTGAAGCCAACTCCAGTGTCTCTTTAAAGTAATGTTTGGGCTGCTGCTGCTGCTGCTGCCAACTCCAGGGTGTGATTCATCCAATCTTTGGGCTCCTGCTGCCAACTCCAGTGTCTCTTTAAAGTAATGTTTGGGCTCCTGCTGCTGCTGCCAACTCCAGGGTGTGATTCATCCAATTTTTGGGCTCCTGAAGCCAACTTCAGTGTCTCTTTAAAGTAATGTTTGGGCTCATGCTGCTGCTGCTGCTGCCAACTCCAGGGTGTGATTCATCCAATTTTTGGGCTCCTGAAGCCAACTTCAGTGTCTCTTTAAAGTAATGTTTGGGCTCCTGCTGCTGCTGCCAACTCCAGGGTGTGATTCATCCAATTTTTGGGCTCCTGAAGCCAACCCCAGTGTCTCTTTAAAGTAATGTTTGGGCTCCTGCTGCTGCTGCCAACTCCAGGGTGTGATTCATCCAATTTTTGGGTTCCTGAAGCCAACTCCAGTGTCTCTTTAAAGTAAAGTTTGGGCTCCTGCTGCTGCTGCCAACTCCAGGGTGTGATTTATCCAATCTTTGGGCTCCTGCTGCCAACTCCAGTGTCTCTTTAAAGTAATGTTTGGGCTCCTGCTGCTGCTGCTGCTGCCAACTCCAGGGTGTGATTCATCCAATTTTTGGGCTCCTGAAGCCAACTCCAGTGTATATTTGGGCTCCTGCTGCTGCCAACTCCAGGGTGTGATTCATCCAATTGTTGGCCTCCTGAAGCCAACCCCAGTGTCTCTTTAAAGTAATATTTGGGCTCCTGCTGCTGCTGCTGCCAACTCCAGGGTGTGATTCATCCAATTTTTGGGCTCCTGAAGCCAACTCCAGTGTATATTTGGGCTCCTGCTGCTGCTGCTGCCAACTCCAGGGTGTGAATCATCCAATTTTTGGGCTCCTGAAGCCAACCCCAGGGTCTCTTTAAAGTAATATTTGGGCTCCTGCTACTGCTGCTGCTGCCAACTCCAGGGTGTGATTCATCCAATTTTTGGGCTCCTAAAGCCAACTCCAGTGTCTCTTTAAAGTAATGTTTGGGCTCCTGCTGCTGCTGCCAACTCCAGGGTGTGATTCATCCAATTTTTGGGCTCCTGAAGCCAACTCCAGTGTCTCTTTAAAGTAATATTTGGGCTCCTGCTGCTGCTTGCAACTCCAGGGTGTGATTCATCCAATTTTTGGCCTCCTGAAGCCTATCCCAGTGTCTCTTTCAGCCAATGTTTGGGCTCCTGCTGCTGCTGCTGCCAACTCCAGGGTGTGATTCATCCAATTTTTGGGCTCCTGCTGCTGCCAACTCCAGTGTCTCTTTAAAGCAATGTTTGGGCTCCTGCCCCTCATAGTGATGCCACTTCAACTCTCTTGAATTCAATTGTGCCGCTCTGCACATTAGCGATGCCTCTGATCTGCATGTGATATTTATTCAAAGTATTATTTAACTAACCCAGCACGCATCCTGTGCGTGTTACAGCAAGGCAGAATGGTTTACAACCCTAATGAGGCTCTAGGAGGCTCAGAAATAGCCGTTTTTAATAGCGATTTGTCGCAAATAAATTCGGGTCGAAACGATTTTTGTCGGAAAATTCGGCGAATCAGTCGAATCGAATTTTTCAAAAGTTCGCTCATCTCTAGTGATAAACATTTGGCTATGATGGAATATGAATGAATATAGATGTGGTTCTGAGTAGTGGGTTAAAGGTTACTGTGAGTTACACAGAGATATATACTAGTCAGTTACCTTAAGAAACAGTTGTAGAGTGGTGATGAAGAGCTCCCCCAAGGGGTATGTCAAGAGCTTACAGATGGTTTGGACACCTCCAGCACGCTGCCGCGTGCCCCCTATCCAGCGACGTTGTTCTCGTCTCCTTGGTCTACCTTTAAGCACGGTCTCTGCCTTTCCACCCCCCCCTCCTCCCAGACACAGATCCTGAATCATTCTTTTGAAGCCCCATGCTATCACACCTCCCCAGCGAAGATGCATGTTGGATCCTCTGTGTCTCAGTAAGGTGCTAGGAGAGCCCAGGGGGGCTGTGATCCTCAAACTGCCTTTTCTGAAGTGTCAGAACCTCATTGTAAGGGTGACATGTGCTACATACAGAGAATATTAAAGGGTCATGCCGGGCATCAGTGATAAAATGAAATGTAATATTAACCCTATTCCTCACACCTCCCCCTCTAAAAGGGCGCTAAGGCTGCACTTCCTGGTGCTGACCCGTGCACCCATGTGCAATCTATCCCTGTCTGGAGAACTCAGCGGCAGCACCACGGCTCGTGCTGATGATTTTGGGCAAGGTCCAATTGCTGTGGGACCTTGAGGGGGGTTTCCGCTCCCGGCCTTGCACTGCTGCCCTAGAAGGGAGGCCCGAACAATACATGGAGAGTTTTGGGGGTCCCCTCCAGGGTTTATGTGCCAAACTGCAGTCCACATCCCCCCAGAGTAATGGTTGAACCACTCCCAGGAGGGGTGTAGGGTGGCCTATAACTGGGACCGTGAGACCACAGTCTGCCAATAGCAACTCATCCCTTTCTGCTTTACCTGAGAGCAGCAGGAGCCCAAATATACACTGGAGTTGGCTTCAGGAGCCCAAAAATTGGATGAATCACACCCTGGAGTTGGCAGCAGCAGCAGGAGCCCCAATATTACTTTAAAGAGACCCTGGGGTTGGCTTCAGGAGCCCAAAAATTGGATGATTCACACCCTGGAGTTGACATCAACAGGAGCCCAAAAATTGGCCTAAAGACATAAATATGTTTTGCACCATTTGGAAAGTGTAAAACGTGGCACCATGCTGAATCTAGTCACATGCATCAGGCATTGGTGGGTGGAAATCCTGGCTGATCCATCCCTGATTCATTTTGACAAAGGTGAGTCTCTCCACATTTTTAGTTGACAGACGAGTTCTCCTCGCCGTAACTATGGCCCCCGCCGCACTAAACACCCGCTCAGATGGCACGCTACTTGCCGGGCAGGACAGCTTTTCCAGGGCAAACTCTGCTAGTTGCGGCCACAAATCAAGTTTGGCTGCCCAGAAGTCCAGCGGATCCTCAAGGTGTGTTGGCATGGTCATGTCAAAGTATGACATGACCTGCTGGTTCAGGTCCTGCTCCAGGTCTTCCTGCTGCTCATGAGTAGCCTCACTATGCGGGTGTAGAAAGCTACTCATTAGCGACTGAAGACTGAGGCTGCTGCTGCTGATGGAGCTGCTGCTGCTGCTCCTGCCAACCCCCCCAGCGGCCATGGCAGTGGAAGGTGAGCGCAGAGGTCCCCTCGAGTCAGACCAGTGAGAGTATGGACCATGGCGCAGATAGGCATCGGCCAACTGCTTACGTAGAATGTCTTTGTAGTAGTTCAGTTTGTCCTCCCTCTCGGTGGGTTTAAAAAATGCCCCCATTTTGTGCCGGAAGCGAGGGTCCAATAAGGTGGACAGCCAGAAGTCATCCCGCCGACAGATGGAAACAATTCTGGGGTCACTACGCAAGCACGTGAGCATGCTTCGTGCCATTTGCGCAAGTGACTCGGATGGACTACCTGTCTCCATCTCCACTGCATACTGCCACGGTGTGCCCGGGTCCTCTGTCTCGCCTTCCTCAAAAACCTCTAGCTCCTCTGGCTGCTCCTGCTCCTCCTCTCCTGTCCGCTGACTAGATAAACCAGCCATTTCGCCAAGCCTAAACTGTGTTTCGCTGGGCAACTCCTCCTCCTCCTCTTCCTCCTCCTCCTCCAGTTCAGCTCCAACGGGGTTCATGTGGCCGTAAGATGTAAACGCCATGTCTCCAGTGCCCTGACCAGCCATGGTTTCCAACATGTGCTGTAGTACATGAAGCAGTGGAATCACGTCGGTCATCCCGTAATCCTGCCGACTGACAAATAAAGTGGCTTCCTCAAAGGGCCTGAGCAAACGACAGGTGTCACGTATGAGCTGCCACTGGTTGACATTGAAGTTACACAGGGGAGTCCCCCTATCTGCTTGGATCATCAGGAAATCCGTGATGGCTTTTCTCTGTTCATATAATCGGTCCAACATGTGAAGGGTGGAATTCCAACGGGTGGAAACATCGCAAATCAGACTATGTTGGGGGATACCATTCTGACGCTGTAGCTCAAGAAGGGTGTGTTTGGCGGTGTATGAGTGGCTGAAGTGCATGCAAAGTTTCCTTGAAGTTGTTAGGATGTCTTGCAGATGGGGGGAACACTTCAGAAACCGCTTGACAACCAGATTGAAGACGTGAGCCATGCAGGGGGCATGGGTCAGGCTTCCTTGGCGCAGCGCAGACAAAATGTTCTTCCCATTGTCGGTAACCATGATTCTCATTTTAAGTTTTCTTGGAGTATGCCATGTTTGGATTTCCTGATGAATACATTTAAGCAGTTCCTCCCCTGTGTGACTCCGTTCGCCAAGACAAACCATGTGAAGCACTGCGTGACACCTCCGTGCCCTGCACACATGGTAGACTGGAGGGGCACTGAGACTTGAGCCTACAGTGGAGGGTGAGGAGATGGCGGAGGATGAGGAGGCCGAGTCGCACGGTGTCACAGGCCCAACGGGCAGGGAGCGCGGAGGCCGAAGCAGCGTGACCTGTCCAAGTTGGTGCTGCTGCTGCAAAGGGACCACATTCACATTCATTCTATCAGTAATCAGTAGCCCTAAATCTCTCTCCTCCGAGGTCCTGGATAACACAGTGCTGCCCATACGGTACTCAGAGCAGGGATTCCTTCTACCCAAGTGCATGATTTTACATTTAAACTTTAGTTTCCACATTTTTAACAATCTATCCAGTAAAGCTAAATCATTTTCCATGTTGCAGACACCTCCAGGAATATCCACCCTATTACTAACCTTTGTATCATCAGCAAACAGACAAACTTTTCCTACCAAGCCTTCTCCTATGTCACTTACAAATATATTAAAAAGAATGGGGCCCAGGATAGAGCCTTGCGGTACAACACTTGTAACTCGCCTTTGTTCAGATTGCACACCATTTACAACAACACTCTGATACCGATCCCTCAGCCAACTGGAAATCCACTGAACTATCCAGGGATTGAGTCCTACCTTCAATAACTTATCTATGAGCTCCTTATGTGGTACAGTGTCAAAGGCTTTGCTAAAATCCAGATAGGCGATATCCACAGCACCACCTTCATCTAACACTTTAGTGACATTGTCAAAGAAATCAATAAGATTGGTCTGACATGATCGGCCCTCAGTAAAGCCGTGCTGTTTTGGGTCCAATAGGTCATTAATTTTTAGATGGGAAATTATCTGTTTTTTTAAGAGTGTTTCCATTAATTTGACCACTATAGATGTTAAACTAACTGGCCTCTAATTACTGGCTTCTTCTCTACTCCCCTTTTTATGGATTGGTACGACATTGAATTGAAGATCTTTTGTTTGTTTCCTTTGAATTATTAATAACCCCCCCCCCCCCCCCCCCCCCGTTTACAGCATTTCCTTTGTCTGTGTCTTTGCTCTGGCCGAACCCTCTGCTCCCCTGGCGGAGAGTTCATGTTGGAGAACTCTCCGGCCTGACATAATCCTGCTGCCGACCCAAACTCTACCTGGCCAGAGCATTGCGCATGCTGGGACCTGTAGTCCCTCTAGCTATTGCCAAAGTCTCCATTCCTAGCCCCCTAAAATGGATCTGTCAGACCCTCCGAGAATACCTGTCTTCGTCGTGAGCATGCAACCCCCAATTTCCACAGCCAGCTTCACCTATAGACAAGCCCTCGTTTACCGGGACGTATATATGGCTCGCCTGACACGGTTGCCTCCAGGACTTGATGGCTCAAAGATTGTAGGCTCACGGGGAGTGAAGACAGATAAACCGAAGGTCAGACTGGGCAAAGTAGGTAAGTTCTGGAAACAGTTTGGGTGCTTCATAAACAGGTAAGTACTGGAAGCAATTCGGGTGCTCAGGGGGAAATCAAGCAAAGTCAGACATCAAGTCACACCAGGAGGTCAGAGAGCTGCATGGTACAAAGGGATAAGAAAAACCAAAAAGATAGAATTCCACAAACTGGGCACTCCACCAGGAAAACATCTATGAAAAGTTTATTGTTGGCGCAATTAAAACCACATATAATACACACTGTAGGGATCTTCCCGGGGGATGGTGTGTTTGGACACAGTTCACGACAGACTTAGGTGTTATAAAAGCAGGTCTTGGCGTTTATTCATGGCATAAACAGTCCAGTAAACAAAACATACAGCAGCAGCGTGCTTCTTTAGTGTACAAAACAAAATAAAGACCTAGCCCGTCTGGGCGCTTACTAGCAGGTTCTTCTCACCTAGCTGACACTTTTAAAACACAGCGTTCGCCTGGACATCGCAGGGTGAGTTTTTAGCTCCAGCAGTGGCTGCGTTCGCAGCTTCCTTCACACACACACACAGGCTGTTCATTTCAGGCTGAGAGCAATAGCCTGCAGCTCTGCAGAGCTTTTACCTCCCAGGCTAATTAGGATCAGAGCTCACCTGATTCAAAACCCAAACAGGATCGGAGGGGTGTGGAATGACAGGTCCCTCTACCAAACCTACCTGCCATTCCATATAAATCCAGGCCCGGCAAAATTGAACAACACCTCAGCAGCATACCACTGCTGGGAAACAAATCAATCCTGGACTTACCATCTCACCCAGCGTAGTAACCTAGGTGAAATGTACACCCCCTCGACCACTTCTCCAGTGACATGTCTACATATCCCCCCCCTCTTTTTCAGACCGGAGGGCTGAGCATTTTGTCCCCACAGACAATGTACCCTCGACAATGCGTCAGCATTTGCTTGTAATTTCCCTGGCCTGTGTTCCACAGTGAAATTAAAGTTTTGTAGGGACAGAAACCATCTAGTCACTCTTGCGTTTCTCTCCTTGTTTAACTTCATCCATGTTAGGGGGGCATGGTCTGTCACTAACTTGAATTTCCTGCCTAGTAAGTAATATTTTAGGGATTCGAGGGCCCACTTCACTGCCAAACACTCTCGCTCCACAATGGCATAATTTTTTTCGGCCGGGGTTAGCTTTCTACTCAAGTACATCACCGGATGCTCCTCACCATTTACTACTTGTGAGAGTACTGCACCTAAGCCTGTGTTAGAAGCATCTGTCTGGACCAGAAATTCTCGCCTGAAATCGGGGGTAACTAACACAGGTTGTTGGCACAAGGCAGATTTAAGGCTTTGGAAAGCCTTCTCGGCCTCTGGAGTCCACGTGATCATGGCTCTCTTTCCGCCCTTGGTCAAGTCAGTTAGGGGAGCAGCAACTGAGGCAAAGTTCGGCACAAATCTACGGTAATAGCCCGTAATACCAAGGAAAGCTCTGACCTGTTTCTTTGTCAGGGGTTTTGGCCAATTCTGTATTGCCTCCACTTTATTTAGCTGTGGCTTAATCAACCCTCTTCCAATAATGTAGCCCAGATACTTGGCCTCTTCTAGGGCTACTGCACACTTCTCGGCATTTATGGTCAATCCTGCATCACTTATGGTATCCAATACGGCCTGTACCTTACAGAGGTGACTTTCCCAATCAGGGCTAAAAATGACCACATCATCGAGGTAGGCAGCTGAGTAATCACGATGTGGTCGCAAAATCAAGTCCATCAACCTCTGGAAAGTCGCAGGTGCTCCATGTAACCCGAACGGCATCACTACATACTGGAATAGCCCATCAGGGGTGGAGAATGCAGTTTTCTCTTTAGCCTCATTAGTAAGTGGAATCTGCCAGTAGCCCTTTGTGAGATCGAGGGTGGTTATGTACCTGGCATTACCCAACTTCTCAATCAACTCATCTACCCTGGGCATAGGATAGGCATCAAATTTTGAGATCTCATTCAACTTTCTGAAATCGTTACAGAACCTCCAAGTTCCATTAGGCTTTGGGATTAATACAATCGGGCTGGACCATTCACTCTGTGACACCTCAATTACTCCCAGATCAAGCATACGTTTTACCTCGGCAGATACGGCTTCCCTACGGGCTTCTGGGATCCTATAGGGCTTGAGGTTTACTCTGCTTCTAGGCTCAGTTTCAATGTGATGACAGATGAGGTGTGTACGCCCTGGAAGGTCAGAAAACTTGTCTTTGTTTTTCTGTAAAAATTCCTGAACCTCCTGTTTCTGTGACACTGATAGGGTATCACCAACCTTGACTGGAGGGATTGGTTGTGACAAATTATTAACAGTATTTGTCGCCCCCAAGGATTCCCTGTCTTTCCAGGGCTTAATCAAGTTTACGTGGTAAACTTGGAAAGGCTTCCTTCTACCTGGTTGGTGCACCTTGTAGTTCACCTCACTGACCTTTTCCACAATCTCATAGGGACCTTGCCACTTCGCCAGGAATTTACTCTCAACAGTGGGAACTAGTATAAGGACCCTATCGCCTGGGTTAAATGTCCTGATTCTTGCAGACCGGTTGTAGATTCTACTTTGGGCCTCTTGCGCCCTCTGGAGGTGTTCCCTTACTAGGGGCATTACAGCGGCTATACGGTCCTGCATTTGTGCTACATGTTCAATAACGCTCTTGTATGGGGTGGACTCGCTCTCCCATGTCTCTTTTGCAATGTCCAGTAGACCCCTAGGGTGACGGCCATAGACCAACTCGAATGGTGAGAACCCTGTGGACGCTTGGGGGACTTCCCTAATAGCAAACATGAGGTAGGGTAACAAATGATCCCAGTCACGGCCATCTTTTTCCACCACTTTTTTCAACATATGTTTCAAAGTTTTGTTAAATCTCTCCACCAATCCGTCCGTCTGGGGGTGGTATACAGAGGTACGGATGGGTGAGATTTTAAATAGTTTGCATAACTCCTTCATCACCTTTGACATAAAGGGTGTACCTTGGTCAGTCAGGATTTCTTTGGGGATTCCAGTCCTAGAGAACATATAAAACAACTCACGTGCAATTGTTTTAGATGCGGTGTTTCTTAAGGGCACAGCTTCAGGATAGCGGGTCGCATAATCCATGACCACCAGAATATACTGGTGTCCCCTAGCGGATTTTACAATGGGACCCACTAAATCCATGGCTATACGCTCAAAAGGCACCTCTATAATAGGGAGCGAAATCAAAGGACTGCGAAAATGTGACACTGGGGCACTAAGCTGACATGTGGGGCACGACTCGCAGTGCTTTTTAATATCATTATATATCGCCGGCCAGTAGAACCTCTGGAGAACCCTCTCCTGCGTTTTGTCAGTCCCCAAGTGTCCCCCAAGAACATGGTTATGTGCCATGTCAAGCACCTGACGCCGGTACGGCTTAGGCACCAGAAGCTGTTCCACAATCTCATCCTTAATCTTAGTGACTCTATAGAAAAGATCATTAGTCACAGAAAAATGTGGAAATCTTTTCTCAGCATCTGGTTCCTGAGGTACCCCATTCATGACAGAAACCTGCTCTCTCGCATTTTTGAGAGTGGGGTCCTGTAACTGTGCAGTCCCAAAATTATCCCTAGACACCTCTAAGTCGGGTATATTTTGCTCAGTGGGAGGAGCCTCCTCCTCTCCAGCCAGGACCTGCAAAGGAAAACAATTATTTTCATCCTGCACACTTTTATCATTTACAGGGGGCAATGCAACAACCTTAGGAGTATCCTCACTCCTTTCGGGGGATTTTCTTTTTCCCCAGAGAGCCCAGAATAATGGAAAATCGCGCCCCAATATTACGTTATGCATGAGGTTTTTAACCACACCCACTTCATATTGTACGGTGCCTTGTTCAGTCCCGACTTCAGCCAGCACTATAGGGTACACTTTTGTATCCCCATGTATACAAACAACACTCATATGCTTTTTACACTCAAAGTCGCCAACCACCAGGCTGGCATGCACCAAGGTTACGAGGCTTCCTGAGTCCAGCAACGCCTTAACAGGAAAATCATTAATTGTAACGTTGCAGATTTGCGGTTCAGTCTCTAGTCCAGGAACTGCAACACAAGATGGTTCCGCAAATAGCGACGGACGTCGATTAGCCTCACATTCCATGGGCTCAGTGGTAAGAGGGCAATGGGCAGACACGTGTCCCATCTCATGGCATCTCCAGCACTGGATAGAGCCTGGTCTCCTTGGCAAGGAGTCCTTTTTAGGGCCACTTAGCCACCCGGGACCATCCCCAGTCTTTTGCCCCTGAGACACCACTTGAGCCCTTTTTCCTCCCTCAGCACCCCTCCACACTCCCCCAATAGATGGAAGTCTCTTACCAGCTGATGGCACAGATCTGGCACTCCGGGAAGGTGAGGGGGCTGCAGAAACATCACGGAGGTAGTCCTCAGTCGCCTGGAATCTCTCCACAAGGTTGACAAGTTCGTTTGCATTCTTAGGGTCACCTTGTCCCACCCAGCGTTGCAGGTCAGCAGGAAGTGCTCGGAGGTAGCGGTCCATCACAACCCTCTCTAGGATCTGTGCAGGAGTAGAAGTGTCTGGCTCCAACCACTTCCTCGCCAAATGGATCAGGTCATACATCTGGGACCTCGCCGATTTGTCCAAACTGTAGCTCCAGTTGCGTACCCTCCTGGCACGGACCGCAGTAGTAACGCCTAGCCGGGCAAGTATCTCCGCTTTTAGCCGAGTATAGTCCTTAACCTCTTGCTCACTGAGGTCATAGTAGGCCTTTTGAGGTTCCCCTGTTAAATAGGGCGCAATTACCTCTGCCCACTCAGCGACGGGTAACTTCTCTCGCTCAGCCGCACGCTCAAACCCAGTTAGGAAGGCCTCAACATCATCCTCAGCAGTCATCTTTTGCAGCGCTCGCTGCACAGCTCTTTTCACATCAAAAGTCTCTGGAGCGGCTCGCACCACTGTGTGGGGGTTAGCAACCACAGGCGCCTCTTGTTTTGCAATCAGGTGTTCAATAAGTTGTTGTTGGGCAGCCATGGTCTGTTCATGGCGTCTATTAGCCTCTATCTGAGCCTGTTGTTGTTGCAAACTTACTTGCATAAACTGCTTCAGCATCTCCTCCATGTTGCCCGACTGTTCTTGGAGTGTAGTTGCAGCTTTCACCCAAGACATAGGCAGCTGTAGCCAAGTCTGTCCACACCGTTGCCCCTAGCAACCGTTTTGCCCGCTCCGCAGCACCAATTGTAGGGATCTTCCCGGGGGATGGTGTGTTTGGACACAGTTCACGACAGACTTAGGTGTTATAAAAGCAGGTCTTGGCGTTTATTCATGGCATAAACAGTCCAGTAAACAAAACATACAGCAGCAGCGTGCTTCTTTAGTGTACAAAACAAAATAAAGACCTAGCCCGTCTGGGCGCTTACTAGCAGGTTCTTCTCACCTAGCTGACACTTTTAAAACACAGCGTTCGCCTGGACATCGCAGGGTGAGTTTTTAGCTCCAGCAGTGGCTGCGTTCGCAGCTTCCTTCACACACACACACAGGCTGTTCATTTCAGGCTGAGAGCAATAGCCTGCAGCTCTGCAGAGCTTTTACCTCCCAGGCTAATTAGGATCAGAGCTCACCTGATTCAAAACCCAAACAGGATCGGAGGGGTGTGGAATGACAGGTCCCTCTACCAAACCTACCTGCCATTCCATATAAATCCAGGCCCGGCAAAATTGAACAACACCTCAGCAGCATACCACTGCTGGGAAACAAATCAATCCTGGACTTACCATCTCACCCAGCGTAGTAACCTAGGTGAAATGTACACCCCCTCGACCACTTCTCCAGTGACATGTCTACAACACACATAACAGAAATTAAAACCAAAACCACCCCTGGATGATAACAATTAATATTAAAGTACCAATTGATAAAACACAGTTTCAAAAAATATGTATCTCAGATAATATATGTGGAAATGGATTGCTCACAGACTAGCTATGGCCCTTATTTAACAAGGGATAGCGCCAGGTAGCGAATGGTGAGCGAACGGTAATGACGCTCACCACCACGAGAACGCCGGCTCCCCTCCGCAATCACACATTTATCAAGCCGATCCTGCTTAGCGACTGACAGAGCGCCAGATAGCGAATCATTCATCATTATTCCAGCCTCACCCCACAGCGCCAGCGAGCGACCTTGAACAGCGACAGGTATGACCTCTCGCTACCTGGCGCTCTCCAATGCATTTCAATGGAGCAATCTTTAAATATTCATAATTAATTGCTATTAATTTATTTATTTATTTTTTTTTTTTTTTAAATGTCATAAATTCTGTGGCCACTTCTGCAATGTTAGATTTTTTTTTTAAGGTAAAAAAAATAAATAAATACATTTGTGCAGAATTGATATTACAGGTCTGATATTAATGTATTCATATTACAAAATGTTTTGAAAAACATGTTTTTTTTTTTTACTAAAAATATGGTTGTTTGGGGGTTAAAAAACTACTTTTAACCCATCGCCGCCAGCGCTCTGGGGTTTAAACAAGCATTTCACAGCGCGAGAATTTTTGGAGCGTGATTTGTTAATGAATATGCTGGGAGCCGTTCGCTATGGCCGTTCGCTGTCATGCGCTCCCATACAGCGCGGAACCTGTCAAACAGCGACTCCTAACGCCGTATTCAACATTACCGCACACCGACCACCGAGTCGCTGTCAACAGCCGAACAACGGCCAAGCACAGCGAATACTAGCGGGCGCTGTGAAAATAACCCTACTGTCGCTCATCTGTCGCTACCTGGCGCTATTAATGAATCGGCCTCCCCATCTACCACAAGAAAATGTATAGAGATTGCTCCTGCCCCCCGCTGGTAAACAATAGAAATTGCTCTCAAATTGATTCTCCTAAATAAATTAATATATCACTTGAATTATCAACATCAATAAACCTACCAAAACTACCTACAAGTGCTCAATATAAATAACTATCCTAAAAACAAAATATATATATGTGCAAAAAATATGAAGAACATAGTTAGATAAAGTGCATAGTGCTTAATCACCTTTTTCCCAATGAAATGGATGAGTGTCTATTAAACCTACCATCAAAAAGTGCCAAGTGCCAAATAACATTTATATGTGTCTGCACAAATACATACAAGATTATATTGGGGATATGCAAGAAAGAGAAAAACGTAATCAATGCATGTCAAAACATCATCAACAGTGAGCAATCAAATTACCACCAAAATGACTCATCCAGGGGTGTACAACGCGTTATATATATTTTTTTGAAACTGTGTTTTATCAATTGGTACTTTAATATTAATTATCATCCAGGGGTGGTTTTGGTTTTAATCCCTGTCATGTGTGTGTATTATATGTGGTTTTTAATTGCGCCATAAAGTACATATAGGGCCTTATTTATCAAGGAATAGTAACAGATAGCGACAGATAGCGACTGGGGAGCCGGCCAGTAAAGCCAGGTACCGCAACTAGAACGCCGGCTCCCCTCCACAATCACATATTTATCAAGCCGATACTGCTTAGCGACTGAGATAGCGCCACCTAGCAACTCATTCATCATTATCCCAGCCTCATCCCACAGCGCCAGCGAACATCCTTGAACAGCGACAGGTATGACCTCTCACTACCTGGCGCTCTCCAATGCATTTCAATGGCAGAATGTATTTTACTTAATAATTATTTTTTTAATTTTTTTTTTTTTTTTAATTTCCAAAAACAAATCTGTGAACACTTCTTCCTTTGAAAATGTATTTTTTGGGGATTTAAAAAAAAAAAATTTTTTTTTGCAGAATTGATATTACAGGTCTGATTTTAAACTATTCAGGTTTGAATATTATTTCAAAATCATTCCATTTTTTTTTTTGGGTGGTTAGGGGGTTAAAAAACGACTTTTAACACATTGCCTACTGCGCTCTGGGATTTAAACATGCATTTCACAGTACTAGGAATTTTTAAGGCTGATTTTTTAATGAATATGGTGGGTGCCGGTCGCTATGTCCAGTCGCTATCATGCGCTCCCATACAACAGCGAACAAGTCAAATAGCGACTCAGCATCTTGTATTCAACATTACGGCACACCGACTGAGTCGCTATCATCCACCGAACAATGGCCAAGCACAGCGACTACTAGCGGTCGCTGTCAAAATTCCGCTACAGTCGCTCAACAGTCGCTATCTGTCGATATATGTCGCTATTAATGAATCAGCCTCCCAGACACCTTTAAAAAAACCTTTAAAAAACACATAACATAAATGACCAAATGAGCACTGTGAGCTGACTGATCCTCCTATATACATTTACTGTAACCCAATATATACTGTGATTTCGATCATAATATTGGACATATATCAATAAAAAAGTAAAGTGCAAGGTTAATCCTCATAGATAACATATATAAATAAAGTGCAATGGTAATCAATATGCAAAATTTATGCAATAAAATGATCTAACAGGCTTCCCTCACTACAATGCCTATGAGGACCGCCAAGTGGAGAAAAAGAGAATCAAAGTCATCAACACATATACCATGTATATTACCCAAAGGGGGACAGTCACCTCAGCGCCTCTCCCCGCCCCAGCCATGTGAAGAATAGCAAGTGCCATTTGCATAGCACATGTCTTTGTGTGGCAACAACCTTTTAATATTTCCAGAATGATGTCACAAGTCAAAATGTCCGGTATTATATATTCAGAATGAATTGGTGCAGTCTGTGTCAGATTTAAAAACACCAGTAAGCGCTAATTCTGCCAAATTACGGAGGGCGCATGCCATATTTTCTAACCTTTAACACAGAAAAGATTGGTTGTGTATTTACAAGGTCACTTCAAGGCCTAGAGCAACATTAAAAGAGCTGCAGGAACCCCCACCAGACACTGGTTTTGCACTGCATTACTCTGTGGGGTAGGGTGGAAAGATGGAAAAGTGCATAAACTGTCATTCAGCAGCTCACCTCATCATGGCTGAGCTCTCCCTTGCTGTTAGAATGCAGCTGCTTCCTAAAGTAGAAACATGGCAAAGAGTAGTGACACACCCCCATGAACTGCTTTGCCATAGACCACCAATAATGGGACTAAGCTGGTGGTCTAAAGCTCTGCATCATCAGACTGTAGACACTGGGAGAGAGGGAGAACAGCCAGGGTGATGAGAATATGTCTTACAGACACCGCCCATTATGTTGATTAGTATGCAGCATCACAGAGCCAAAGGCCAGGCCCAAATATTTGAAATGATAAATCATAAGGTAAATCTGTAAACGTTGATATCTCAGCCATTTCTTCAATTTCAAAATGTTAAACAGTTTAGGACAGTGCCAAATGTTAACACATACAACAAACTAACAATTGCCTGCTGTACCTCTTTAATAGTGTATCCAGATATATATTAAAAAGTATAAGCGACAAGGGGTTGTGTTCCCTAAGTTAAAAGTTCCACAAAACTTTTATCTGCCTGTAATATAAGGTCATTTGGGGAAGCTTCGTGAACATATTGGGTTAGTAAAGGTTATTTACTGTGCTGGTAAGTTAAACCCATTTTAATTTATACATCTTACTGTGTGTGGTGGATAATTTCTCACACAATAGATTGTAGTTGCAAAGTATTTAAGGTAATAAATATATTTCTTCTTAGGACATTTCACTGGATGTATAGGGAAAGCCTTAGCGGCCATCGGTTTGTATCAGATTAGTGGCCGCTGGTAGTATTTGCGATATTTATAGTATTAATCTCTATTTCTATAGAAATATTGGAGATTGATGTGCAGCAAATATTAATAGAAGTCATATGTTCCCCTATTTCACTAGGTGCCTCTGGGCATCCCAACTCAGGATGTATGTATGAACCCCTCAGATGCCACAAACCCCTTTTCGTCAGTCCCTCACTGCATCCCCAGCATCCCTGCTGCTGTACACGCTCCTGCACCCAGCCATTCATCTAGGCCACATGCATTGGCGTTCCCTATGCCGATGCACAGTCCAAAGCAATAGCTTTATGTCTGGGCATTAGTATGCATGGCAAAGGTGAAGATTGGACCAGCGACCGCGCATGCGCTGTGGAAACAACGGAAAGGGGAGTTGAAAGGGTGATCTCGGGTGTTTCACCCAGCAGTGCATCCCATATCAGGATGCCCCCGGGGCTGGGACCAATTGTAAACAAATATATCTAATAACTAAAATTATAACTATTATATTTATAATACTCCCACCGGGCTCTGGGACAACTGTAATTAAATACACTCCCGGCTTGCCTCCACCCATTTACCTGCTCCTCCACCAGCCAGGGGGATATCGACACCCCTGGAAGAACACTAGACCTAGGGGCTGGTAACCTGCAGGTCCGGGGGGCGGACGCTTAGCCTCTGATCCCTGGGCATACATTTTTATTTATTGAAAACATTTAAAAAAGGTCCGAACAATTGGACTTATATATTGCAGATTTATTCTGAATTTAATCCTGTCCCATGCCAAGGTTTATTAAGTTGTGTCATACAGCGGCCAGATCGGAAGGCATAACGTTTAAAAATTCCTGGCTCAGGCACACTCCTTGTTAGAGGGTAGTGGGGGATGCAGCCACAGCTCACACATGCGCCGGATGAGAAGGTAAGTGTATGGGTTACCTGGGGGTTTCACACAGGGCCCCATTCCAATTTTGGATGCCAGGGAGGAAATTGATCGTCCAGGGAAACTTATAGATTCCAGGCTGATCACCGTGGGTTCTGGCCCACTTTAAACTCAACCACGAATCAGAGCCCTGCATTGATCTGGGACCATGTCCCCCTGCCACCTTGTTGTCAGCTCCTGGATCTGTTAAGTGGACAATGTCTTCAAGGCTGTTACTTCCTCTGCACTGCTGGCTTAATATCATTTTCCCCACTCATCTCAGACCAGAAGAGCACCCCCTGGTGTTGTCCCCAATAGGAAAAACAAGGCGCTGCACCTTGGCAAGTCAAAAGCTTTCAGTCTCTACCATGCTGACCTAGCCCACTGGCTGCATCCCCAGTTATGCTGGAGCCACAATGTGAATGGCTTGATCCGTGAACCCGTCACAGCTACAGGGAAGCCATTGATCTGGCTACCAGCAGCTACAGCACCGTGTAAGCTGCTGGGAAAGGAATGAATATTATAAAACTTAAAACTCCAGCACTCATACAGTAAGTAAAATTTCAATCATGTACAGTAGTCAGGTGCTGCATCCTTAACAGGGATATTCATTACAATCCCACCTAGTACCAAAATAAGTTAATTTAAGCTGCGCACCCCAATTTTATATCAAGGAAAAATAATTTTTGTTGCATAAAAAAAAAGAAAAAATAATTTTTAAATTGATGTATCTAGAAACTATGATGCATCATACATATACAGAAATACAATCACAAAATCACGATCACCCTAATTCTGGGTAATGCAATAGGCAGAATTATGTGCAAAATTGTGCAATTAATATAATCTCAGCAGCACTTCATGTAATTATATATCAGTAAATCATTTGAATTCTACAGCAGTCAAAACATTATAGTCTCTTAAAGTGCTTAGTGCTAAAGAGATCAATTTAGTTCAGCTTAATAAATCCGCTATACTATATTGCCATTAAGGGAACCTATTTTTTCCATCCCCGAACAGGAAAAAAGTATGAGATTAAGGAATTTGTAAACTGTTCATTAACCTTTGTAATTTACTTGTTGAAATGCCCATGTGGGTTGGTTTACATTGGAAAAACTATAAGAGAAGTGAGGCAGAGGGTCTCCAAACATATGAGCTGTATAAGAAGGGGTGATACTGTATCTCCAGTCGCTAGGTATTTAATGAGCGCTGAACATAATGTTGCCCAACTGAGATGTATGGTAATAGAAAAAAAAAAACCTGTGAAGAGAGGAGGGGATATAAAGCGGAGATTATCCCAAAGGGAATTATTTTGAATTTATAAATACTGTAGCCCCTTGAACGAAGAGAATATAAAAGGTTTAAGGGGACTTTTTGTGATGTATTTGGAAATATATTTGAAATGTATTACTTCTTTAGGTGGTTTAGGTCCTCTTTAGGGATGGGGAACGTGTGGGTGTGTGGAGATGGATAGGATTGGGCCATATGGTCCGTGCACTGTATATGTATGGCTTTATAAGAAATAAAAAGACATTTATTGTTTAATGAACATCGTTTTGAGGGCATTGTAAATATTGCTATGTGATTGTCTTGTATATTTTATAGGTACAGCAGAATATGAGGCGATACTCCTCATATAACTAGAGGAAGTCTGGAAGAGTACTCCCTAAGATCGTCTGTTATGTGCATCTGACATGGTCGCTTTTGTAAACAGAATGACAGCTGAGTTTGTAAGCTGTGTGGTAAGGTGTATGGGAAAGTAGTGAATGGTATCTATTTTTCCCCTGCTATGCTGTATCAGGCACGATCCATGCTGGGTTTTCAGGACCCAGTTCACATTCCCCAGCCCTCTACAAGTCTGATTGCGGGGAAGCCTAAATAAAAGGAGCCGCTGAGCCTTTCAGTTTGCTATTGAGCAGCCTGGAGTAAGGAGCCCAGGCCGTACTGCTCAAAGTGAGCAACAGAATTGTATGCAGCCGAAAGACTTTGCTTGTGTCCCTGAACTTGGACTTCTGGATGAGCAGCATGGCCTGGTATGCCCTGTAACCTGGACTTGTAGTTTGCTGAACTATCAAACCCGTGAAGTAACCGCTTGATATACTGTGTTGTGTGCTGCAACCATCTGTGACGTAAGAAATATGTTTTTTTTGCTGGTGAATATTTTACTTTCAATAAAATTGCCTTTGCTTTTGAAGAACTGTCGTCCGTGTCACTGCCGTTCGCCCCAATCCCTGACAGCTGTTAATGATGATGACAAGCAAGGTGCGGCCCCGTGCGCATGCTCGCCGCCGTGTCTTGGTTGGTTCGAACTTTGACCTCCATGCGAAAACACCTGTTGATTACCTGAGGTCTAGACGAATTCCGAGAGTTTTAAGGATAAATATTAAACTCACGTTTTGTAAAGAGGGTACTGAATTCTATGAGAAATGGTTCCAGATACTCAACAAGTGTAGCCTTGACCTAATGACTCGGACGGTACAGAGTTTACAAACACAGACTAAAGAACTGGATCAGGAGATTACACAGACACGAGAAAAATTAGTAATGACACATGAGATAGGTGAATTTAAAGCATACCTGGAGTCACTTGATGTTTCGTTGAAACAGTATCAGACAGGTACTTTAACAATTAAATTAAATAAATATAAAAGGGATATTTTAGATTATGAATCGAATAAAGTTTATAATTGGAGGGGTTATAGGACCTATATGCATCCCAATAGACAGTGGCGTCAAAATCCTGCGAACTCTGAATCTAGTAGTTCATCAGGGAGCGACTCCAGAAGTTTTTTTAGACACCAAGGAATTCAGATCACATGGAAAAGGCCAACGAGAAGGGGCCAAAGAGGAAGGGGGAGACCAAAGGATAACAAGGAGAAAGACCAAAACGGGACACATAGCCTGATAGTAAATATTTCTAATGGGACCCTTACAGATGATGAAATAAAAGTCTTGAATAAAGGTTTAGGCTTTGTTGCTACATATTTTGGTAACCCATTGGAGTTGGAAGTTGAGATACAAAATTTTTTCAGAAATATTAGAACCAGGGCTTTTTTTGATTCA
Organism: Gastrophryne carolinensis; assembly: GCA_027917425.1. Classification (NCBI taxonomy): domain Eukaryota; kingdom Metazoa; phylum Chordata; class Amphibia; order Anura; family Microhylidae; genus Gastrophryne; species Gastrophryne carolinensis. The sequence goes on along the minus strand of CM051237.1, from coordinate 45,481,468 downwards.
GCACAACAACAGTCTCCTGCACAAACAACCCCAAATATTGGTCTACAAACAGGATTACCAATGGGGGTTGATTTAACAGGGAGTAGACCGAAGAGAAAATCTCCACCACAACACCTTCATGTGATACAAACCTTTATAAAACTTGTCCAGAGAGACGTCTCCATGATCAAGTGGCGCCTCCCAGCTGGGAAGTATAAGAATAATTTGTGCAAGGAAGAGCGAATAGCACTTCATGAACTAGAAAAAGAACCATCAATAATAATTAAACCAGCTGATAAAGGGGGTGCCACTGTGATCATGGATAGGTCCTTCTATGAAGGTGTCATTAATGGTTTACTAGCAGATGAGGAAGTATACTGTAAATTAAGGAAGGATCCATTATCCGAAATTAAGGAACATATTGATTCTATAGTTTCAGTAGCTTTTGAACAAGGTTTGATTGACAAAAAGCAAAGAGACTTTTTAATTACGGCTTTCCCTATGACGCGGCTTTTCTACATCTTGTCTAAAATCCATAAAAACTCAACCAACCTGCCGGGGAGTCCCATAGTGGCAGGAACCCAATCGGTATTTCAAGCATTGCCCGTAAATCTAGATAAAATCTTACAGACGAGTAATATGCCAATTCCATCTTTTTTATTGGATACGGGCGAATTCTTGAATAAAATCACAGACTTAGGACAATTACCATTAGGATGTGTCCTCTGCTCAATGGATGTTAATAGTCTGTATACCGCTATACCACATAATTTGGGCATTGAACTGGTGAATGAGGTTTTAAAGTCACTGGGACTGACCGATCAATTTAAGATTTTTTTCAGTGGAGTTGCACAAAATTGTGTTGACAAAAAATTATTTTTACTATAATGGGACTTACTATCAGCAGCTCCAGGGAACGGTGATGGGTCCAATGTATGCCATATGCCAACCTGTTTATGGCTTGGTTTGAGAAAAGATTTCTTTATGTCCACCCTCTGTATGAGGATTCTGTATTATTATGGTATAGATACATGGATGATGTATTTTTGATTTGGAAGGGCCCAGTAGAAACTTTATTGGAATGTAAGAAATCCTTGGATGTTTGTCTACCCTCGATATTTTTCATTATTGAATATAGTGAGACAAATGTGCATTTTCTAGATGTAAATTTGGGTTTTAATAAAAATCGGATAACTACGGATGGTTTTAGAAAGTTGACCGATATACTTATCTACACTTTGAGAGTTTCCATCCCTTGGCACAAAAGAAGAGAATACCTTAAAGTCAATTTTTACGACTAAGAATTATTAGTGATGATTGTATGTTTTTGATTCAGACTCAGAAAATGGCTGACGAATTTAAGGAGAGGGGTTATCCGGAACATCTGGTGGAGGAGGCGAGGAATAGGACAATGTTAGTACAGAGGGAGTCATTATTGAGTTATCGTCCGAAGAAAAGCGGGAAATAGAATACCGACGTATAATGTACATAGTAGACATACTAGGAGGATTATTAATAAACATTGGTTAGTGTTAACCAGCGATTATATATTTACAGAAACTTTTTCCTCTCCTCCCCTATTTACCTTCAAGAGACCCAAAAACATCCGGAGTCATATTATCAGAGCGGATACCAAATTGAGTAATCCTAAAGAAGGTAATACCCTCTTAGGTTTACCTAAACCGAAAGGAAAGTTCAGTTGTGGCCATTGTGCACAATTTACTTATGCCATTAAGGGAACCCATTTTTTCCATCCCTGAACAGAGAAAAAGTATGAGATTTGTATGTAAATTTGTAAACTTTTTATCAGCCTTTGTAATTTACTTATTGAAATGCCCATGTTGGATGGTTTACATTGGACAAACTACAAAAGAAGTGAGGCAGAGGATCTCCGAACAAAGGAGCTGTATAAGAAGGGATGATACTGTATTTCCAGTCGCTAGGCATTTTATGAGCACTGGACATAATGTTGCCCAATTGAGATATATGGTGAAAGAAAAAATAAAACCTATGAAGAGGTGGAGGAGGGGATATAAAGCGGAGGTTATCCCAAAGGGAATTATTTTGGATTTATGAGCTGAATACTGTAGCCCCTTTAGGAATGAACGAAGACTGTGATTATAAAATTAGATGAAGTTGGTAGCTTTCAGAGAATATAAAAGGTTTAAGGGGACTTTCCATGATGTATTTGGAAATATATTTGAAAATTATTAGCTCTGTAGGTGGTTTAGGTCCTCTTTAGGGAAGGAGAAAGTGTGGGTGCGTGGAGATGGGTAAGATTGGGCCATATGGTCAGTGCACTGTATATGTATGGCTTTAAAATAAATAAAAAGACATTTATTGTTTATTGAACATCATTTTGAGGGCATTGTAAATAGTGTTATGTGATTGTCTTTTATATTTTATAGGTACAGCAGAATATGAGGTGATTGCTGAGTGGTCCTCCCCATATAACTAGAGGAAGTCTGGAAGAGTACTCCCAAAGATCGTCTGTTATGTGCATCTGACATGGTCGCTTCTGTAAACAGAATGACAGGTGAGTTTGTAAGCTGTTAATGGCGATGACTGGCGAGGTGCGGACCCGTGCGCATGCTCGCTGCCATTTCTTGGTTGGCTGAGAATAGCCTTTCCACGCATGGTTGGCGGACACGCCGGGACCGCTCCTCTACAGCACATCACTTCCCGCGTCACTTCCCTCCACCCGGCGCCGGGGGGAAGATGGCCAGTATTAGGTGGTTAAAGGGTCGGACGGACGCCAAACGGCCGTAAGGTGGTGATATGATGTTCATTTCGTAGATGGAGCTGTGCAGATATGCTTTCGTTCTTATTTTTTTTAAATGAGCACAATGTTTTCTTTCCTCTTGCGTTTTTTGTCAGACACTGGGGTCATTTGTATAGGATGTTAATGTTTTGTTGTGTAATAAGCTGAGGAGTTGAAATATGCTGGAATTGAGTGCAATATGATACTTTTGAGCTGCTAATAGCTGGCCATGGGGCAATATGTTACTGTTGAAGCTGCTTTTCGGGATGTGCAATATACTATAATTTGTTGGAATTAAGTGCAATATGCTACTACTGAGCTTCTTATTTTTGGCCATGGTGCAATATGTTAATATTGAAGCTGCTTATCAGGAATGTGCATTATAGTATAGAACAGGGGTACTCAAATGGCGGACCGCGGTCCGAATCCGGACCGCAGACGCCATTTGTCCGGACCGCTGCCCAGGGCTGCCACATCAGCCCGGGATCCAGCGGTGCCGGTGACAATTGCCGGCCATTGCCGGCTGGGGCTGTCAGTGCTGGGGGCGGGCACATGGGCGTGGCCAGGCCGGGGGAGGTGGAAGCGGCTCGGGCCTCGTAGACGGGCGGGGGGAGGAGTGGAGACGAAGAGGCGCGGGAGGACGAAGGAGCCGAGAGCGCGGAGCTGGCGGAGGCTTCGGCCGGCAAGCAGAGCCTGCTGCACACACCTGGAGGCCCGGCATCAGAGCACACTGCTGCGCTGGCTGGAGGAGCGGCTGGCCCGGGGCGAGGAGGCCATTACCCGGGACCAGTTCATCGAGCTGCTGAGAAAGTGCAAGGAGGTGAGATTCCTGTCCCCCATTTATTTCATGTGTAGAGTGCAAGCTCCTCAGCCAACCTGAGCAATGAGCTTTCCTGTCCCCCCACCCACCTGTCATTTACTTCCTGCTTCTCGCCCTTCTGTGTAGAGTGCAAGCTCTTCAGCTAATAACAGCTGACATGCACTCTTACTTACACCCCCCCCGGACCTTCAACCCACGGCAGACCCTGGTAAGTGGACCTCCACTGAAAGTAGTTGAGTACCCCTGGTATAGAGGATTCATTAAGCTGAATTAAATTGATCTCTTTAGCACTAAGCACTTTAATGGACTCATTTTGCCTATTGCATTACTCAGAATTAGGGTGATCGTGTTTTTGTGATTGTGTTTCTGTATATGTATGGTGCCTCATAGAATGTATATACATCAATATAAAAATTATTTTTTCTTTTTTTGTATGCAATAAAATTATTTTTCCTTGATATAAAATTGGTGTGCGCAGCTTAATTTAACTTATAAAGGAATGAATACTGGCAATCCTGGAGGTTTCACACAGCGGAGCGACACGATTTTGGATTCCCCGGGCCAGGCTAGCGGTCAGCCCTTAAATCTTTTAGACTCCTGGGCCAGCTGTTGTGGCTTTTGAGCCACTGTAGAAATTGTCAGGTTATAACCAGTAATTCTGTCCAGGGGATCTAGCCAAGTTGGACATAGGCTTCGCGCTAAGGCATATAATGGATGCAGGCTGCAGGCCACAAGGTAAAGCCCTAGTTTGCCTGATATGGTTTCACTTTGACTGTGCAGATGAGTCCTATAAATGGAACAGAAGTTATCTCTACTCATACTGCATAACCACAGAATATAGGGGTGACATTGTAGCTAACCACAACTGATTACAGTGATGATTCTATAAAGACAGAACTGGGTCATATATAAAAACTGGAAATATTATATAACTTGATTCATTTATCATCAGCTTTTTATAGGGGTGGAGTGACTGCATGTTAATGTGTATATACTGAGACATCTATGCAACACAAGCAAGACAGGACAGTTCCATAAACCTGTCATCCACAACTGTGCCAAAAAATTGCAAGCTGGTTAAACTGGATTTTGCATCACTGGTTAACCAGTCAGGCTTGACTTTAGTATAACTTAAAAATAATTTTTTACACTAGGAAGTGTAAAGCCATAAAATGGCTAAATTTATTAATGTGGGTAAATCTGATCAATAATGAATTGCAGGGAAGCTAGAGGAAATTTGACCGGATGTGGGTCTGCTGGGTAGCTGGGGAAAAAGCTGTGTCTGGAGACCCCTCTTTGGTGTGTTAAAAGGCAGGTGTGCCTCACGTGTTTTCTATTACATTTCACACAAAATGCTTATGGTTGCTGTTTTATCATCTATACTGTCTAAGCTTTGATATCACCCCTATAACAGGCAGCATGCAGGCTTCAGTTCTATTCCTGTTTCTGTGAACATTTTTTTTATCAAAATATGCAGTAGGAGACTCCCTACACACCCATCTGATTTGAAACCTCTGTTTAGAAACCTCTATTCAACCCCAAGGGCTCACTGGCTATAGGGAGAGTTGGTAGAATACCATGTGGTCTTCTTTGTGGTTGACTGGCATTTAATCTACCTCTCTTCAAGCTTTTGGCAGAATCCATTTCTACTGTCCACGCACTGCTGTTTTTAACAGCCGCTCTATTTTCTGCTTTCTGAGTTTCCACACCCCCAGACCCCTCCCACCAATGCTTGGCTCCACTTTACCCGGCAGCCAAGGCACCCTGGTCCATGATCAAATGCTGAAATTCTATAGCCTCAGCCTTATAACTATTGGGGGCTCATATCCCTCATTGCCAATATCCAATATTATCAAGGGTTGCCATATGCACTTGCCCATGAAGCACATTCAGACTGGCCAGAAAGCATTTTGCAGGCAGAACTTGCAGTGAGAAATCTTGAGCCGGTCATGGGTTCAGCATAGGCTCACCATGGTCCAGCAAATACCCAAGCTGATATGTGGCCCCAATCCTTCCCAGCTTTTTTCTTTTTCATCCTGTCCAGACAGCATGGAGAGCTTTATACAGGACCCTGCCACATGCTGGTTACATTTGGCATCCAAAGCTCGGTTGGGGCAATCATCTAATCTCTTCCGTGGAGATGTCTAGATAGGTTTGTATGCTGTTTCTTACTGATAATATGGTGCTGAGGCAGTACAAGAGGTTTAAAACAAAAATTCAGCTTACCTCTACCCAAATCTAGCGTTGTTCCCACAACCATCTTGGAAAGGCTGCAGAGATCAGCATCCTCCGCTCTGTGTGTGGCCCCACCCATCCATTCACTTGATTGGGTTACATGGGTGGGTGGGAGCACACACAGAACAGGGGATGGTGCTCTGTGCAGCCTCTGTGTGACCGCCTGTGACAGCCCTGGATTTTGGGTGAGGTAAGGAGGTATTTTTGCAACCTCCATGTCCTGAGTTTAATTTGGCACTTGCACACATTCAGAAATCAGGAATTATTGTAAGCAGGTGTATTATTAGATCCTATTATACCAAACAAATTATAATGATTCTCAGCTGCGGGAGACAATTTCCTGCCCTCACACCTTGGTGAAACTTAACACAGCAACAAGAGATAAGATAGAAATTGCACCAACATTGTAGATTCAGCACACTGCCTGTTATAGGGGTGATTGGGGTGATTCTGCATGCTGCCTGTTATGGGGTTGATTGGGGTGATTCTGCATTCTGCCTGTTATGGGGCTGATTGGGGTGATTCTGCATGCTGACTGTTATGGGGGGATTCTGCATGCTGCCTGTTATGGGGGTGATTCTGCATGCTGCCTGTTATGGGGCTGATTGGGGTGATTCTGCATGCTGCCTGTTATGGGGCTGATTGGGGTGATTCTGCCTGCTGCCTGTTATGGGGGGATTCTGCATGCTGCCTGCTATGGGGGTGATCCTGCATGCTGCCTGTTATGGGGGGTGATTCTGCATGCTGCCTGCTATGGGGGTGATCCTGCATGCTGCCTGTTATGGGGGTGATTCTGCATGCTGCCTGTATAGGGGTGATTCTGCATGCTGCCTGTTATGGGGGTGATTCTGCATGCTGCCTGTTATGGGGGGGGGATTCTGTATGCTGACTGTTATGGGGGTGATTCTGCATGCTGCCTGTATAGGGGTGATTCTACATGCTGCCTGTTATGGGGGTGATTCTGCATGCTGCCTGTTATGGGGGGGGATTCTGTATGCTGACTGTTATGGGGGTGATCCTGCATGCTGTCTGTTATGGGGGTGATTCTGCATGCTGCCTGTTATGGGGGTGATTGGGGTGATTCTGCATGCTGCCTGTTATAGGGGTGATTCTGCATGCTGCCTCTTATGGGGGTGATTCTGCATGCTGCCTGTTATGGAGATGTTTCTGCAAGCTGCCTGTTATACGGGTGATTCTGCATGCTGCCTGTTATGGGGGTGATTCTGCATGCTGCCTGTTATAAGGGTGATTCTGCATGCTGCCTGTTATGGGGGTGATTCTGCATGCTGCCTGTTATGGGGGTGATTCTGCATGCTGCCTGTTATAAGGGTGATTCTGCATGCTGCCTGTTATGGGGGTGATTCTGCATGCTGCCTGTTATGGGGGTGATTCTGCATGCTGCCTGTTATGGGGGTTATTCTGCATGCTGCCTGTTATGGGGGTGATTCTGCATACTGCCTGTTATGGGGCTGATTAGGGTTATTCTGCATGCTGCCTGTTATGAGGGTGATTCTGCATGCTGTCTGTTATGGGGGTGATTCTGCATGCTGCCTGTTATGGGGGTGATTCTGCATGCTGCCTGTTATAGGGGGGATTCTGCATGCTGCCTGTTATGGGGGTGATTCTGCATGCTGCCTGTTATGGGGGTGATTGGGGTGATTCTGCATGCTGCCTGTTATAGGGGTGATTCTGCATGCTGCCTGTTATGGGGGTGATTCTGCATGCTGCCTGTTATAGGGGTGATTCTGCATGCTGCCTGTTATGGGGGGTGATTCTGCATGCTGTCTGTTATGGGGGTGATTCTGCATGCTGCCTGTTATGGGGGATGATTCTGCATGCTGCCTGTTATGGGGGTGATTCTGCATGCTGCCTGTTATGTGGGTGATTCTGCATGCTGCCTGTTATGGGGGTGATTCTGCATGCTGCCTGTTATAGGGGGGATTCTGCATGCTGCCTGTTATGGGGGTGATTCTGCATGCTGTCTGTTATGGGGGTGATTCTGCATGCTGCCTGTTATGGGGGATGATTCTGCATGCTGCCTGTTATGGGGGTGATTCTGTATGCTGCCTGTTATAAGGGTGATTCTGCATGCTGCCTGTTATGGGGGTGATTCTGCATGCTGCCTGTTATAAGGGTGATTCTGCATGCTGCCTGTTATGGGGGTGATTCTGCATACTGCCTGTTATGGGGGTGATTCTGTATGCTGCCTGTTATAAGGGTGATTCTGCATGCTGCCTGTTATGGGGGATGATTCTGCATGCTGCCTGTTATGGGGGTGATTCTGTATGCTGCCTGTTATAAGGGTGATTCTGCATGCTGCCTGTTATGGGGGTGATTCTGCATGCTGCCTGTTATGGGAGTGATTCTGCATGCTGTCTGTTATGGGGGTGATTTTGCATGCTGCCTGTTATGGGGGTGATTCTGCATGCTGCCTGTTATGGGGGTGATTCTGCATGCTGCCTGTTATGGGGGTGATTCTGCATGCTGCCTGTTATAAGGGTGATTCTGCATGCTGCGTGTTATGGGAGTGATTCTGCATGCTGTCTGTTATGGGGGTGATTCTGCACACTGCCTGTTATAAGGGTGATTCTGCATGCTGCCTGTTATGGGGGTGATTCTGCATGCTGCCTGTTATGGGGGTGATTCTGCATGCTGCCTGTTATGGGGGTGATTCTGCATGCTGCCTGTTATGGGAGTGATTCTGCATGCTGTCTGTTATGGGGGTGATTCTGCATGCTGCCTGTTATGGGGGTGATTCTGCATGCTGCCTGTTATGGGGGTGATTCTGCATGCTGCCTGTTATGGGGGTGATTCTGCATGCTGCCTGTTATGAAAGTGATTCTGCATGCTGCCTGTTATGGGGGTGATTCTGCATGCTGCCTGTTATGGGGGTGATTCTGCACACTGCCTGTTATAAGGGTGATTCTGCATGCGGCCTGTTATGGTGGTGATTGGGGTGATTCTGCATGCTGCTTGTTATGGGAGTGATTCTGCATGCTGCCTGTTATGGGGGTGATTCTGCATGCTGCCTGTTATGGGGGTGATTCTGCACACTGCCTGTTATAAGGGTGATTCTGCATGCGGCCTGTTATGGGGGTGATTCTGCATGCTGCCTGTTATGGGGGTGATTCTGCTTGCTGCCTGTTATAAGGGTGATTCTGCATGCTGCCTGTTATGAAAGTGATTCTGCATGCTGCCTGTTATGGGGGTGATTGGGGTGATTCTGCATGCGGCCTGTTATGGGGGTGATTCTGCATGCTGTCTGTTATGGGGGTGATTCTGCATGCTGCCTGTTATGAAAGTGATTCTGCATGCTGCCTGTTATGGGGCTGATTGGGGTGATTCTGCATGCTGCCTGTTATGGGGGTGATTCTGCATGCTGTCTGTTATGGGGGTGATTCTGCATGCTGCCTGTTATGGGGGTGATTCTGCATGCTGTCTGTTATGGGGGTGATTCTGTATGCTGCCTGTTATGGGGATGATTCTGCATGTTGCCTGTTATAGGGGTGATTCTGCATGCTGCCTGTTATGGGGCTGGTTGGGGTGATTCTGCATGCGGCCTGTTATGGGGGTGACTCTGCATGCTGTCTGTTATGGGGGTGATTCTGCATGCTGCCTGTTATGGGGGTGATTCTGCATGCTGTCTGTTATGGGGGTGATTCTGCATGCTGGTTGGGGCTGGTTGGGGTGATTCTGCATGCGGCCTGTTATGGGGGTGACTCTGCATGCTGTCTGTTATGGGGGTGATTCTGCATGCTGCCTGTTATGGGGGTGATTCTGCATGCTGTCTGTTATGGGGGTGATTCTGCATGCTGCCTCTTATGGGGGTGATTCTGCATGCTGCCTGTTATGGGGGTGATTCTGCATGCTGCCTGTTATGGGGTGATTCTGCATGCAGCCTGTTATGGGGGGTGATTCTGCATGCTGCCTGTTATGGGGGTGATTCTGCATGCTGCCTGTTATGGGGGTGATTCTGCATGCTGCCTGTTATAGGGGTGATTCTGCATGCTGCCTGTTATGGGGTGATTCTGCATGCTGCCTGTTATGGGGGTGATTCTGCGTGCTGTCTGTTATGGGGTTGATTCTGTATGCTGCCTGTTATGGGAGTGATTCTGCATGCTGTCTGTTATGGGGTGATTCTGCATGCAGCCTGTTATGGGGGTGATTCTGCATGCTGCCTGTTATGGGGGTGGTTCTGCATGCTGCCTGTTATAGGGGTGATTCTCCATGCTGCCTGTTATGGGGCTGATTGGGGTGTTTCTGCATGCTGCCTGTTATGGGGTGATTCTGCATGCTGCCTGTTATGGGGGTGATTCTGCATGGTGCCTGTTATGGGGGTGATTGGGGTGATTCTGCCTGCGGCCTGTTATGGGGGTGATTCTGCATGCTGTCTGTTATGGGGGTGATTCTGCATGCTGCCTGTTATGGGGGTGATTCTGCATGCTGTCTGTTATGGGGGTGATTCTGCATGCTGCCTGTTATGGGGGTGGTTCTGCATGCTGCCTGTTATAGGGGTGATTCTGCATGCTGCCTGTTATGGGGCTGATTGGGGTGTTTCTGCATGCTGCCTGTTATGGGGTGATTCTGCATGCTGCCTGTTATGGGGGTGATTCTGCATGCTGCCTGTTATGGGGGTGATTCTGCATGCTGCCTGTTATGGGGGGTGATTCTGCATGCTGCCTGTTATAGGGGTGATTCTGCATACTGCCTGTTATGGGGCTGATTGGGGTGATTCTGCATGCTGCCTGTTATGGGGTGATTCTGCATGCGGCCTGTTATGGGGGGTGATTCTGCATGCGGCCTGTTATGGGGGGTGATTCTGCATGCTGCCTGTTATGGGGGTGATTCTGCATGCTGCCTGTTATGGGGGTGATTCTGCATGTTGCCTGTTATAGGGGTGATTCTGCATGCTGCCTGTTATGGGGCTGATTGGGGTGATTCTGCATGCTGCCTGTTATGGGGTGATTCTGCATGCAGCCTTTTATGGGGGGTATTTCTGCATGCTGCCTGTTATGGGGGTGATTCTGCATGCTGCCTGTTATGGGGGGTGATTCTGCATGCTGCCTGTTATGGGGGGTGATTCTGCATGCTGCCTGTTATGGGGGTGATTCTGCATGCTGCCTGTTATGGGGGTGATTCTGCATGCTGCCTGTTATAGGGGTGATTCTGCATGCTGCCTGTTATGGGGCTGATTGGGGTGATTCTGCATGCTGCCTGTTATGGGGTGATTCTGCATGCGGCCTGTTATGGGGGGTGATTCGGCATGCTGCCTGTTATGGGGGTTGATTCTGCATGCTGCCTGTTATGGGGGTGATTCTGCATGCTGCCTGTTATGGGGCTGATTGGGGTGATTCTGCATGCTGCCTGTTATGGGGTGATTCTGCATGCGGCCTTTAATGGGGGGTATTTCTGCATGCTGCCTGTTATGGGGGTGATTCTGCATGCTGCCTGTTATGGGGGGTGATTCTGCATGCTGCCTGTTATAGGGGTGATTCTGCATGCTGCCTGTTATGGGGGTGATTCTGCATGTTGCCTGTTATAGAGGTGATTCTGCATGCTGCCTGTTATGGGGCTGATTGGGGTGATTCTGCATGCTGCCTGTTATGGGGTGATTCTGCATGTGGCCTTTTATGGGGGGTATTTCTGCATGCTGCCTGTTATGGGGGTGATTCTGCATGCTGCCTGTTATGGGGGTGATTCTGCATGCTGCCTGTTATAGGGCTGATTCTGCATGCTGCCTGTTATGGGGCTGATTGGGGTGATTCTGCATGCTGCCTGTTATGGGGGTGATTCTGCATGCTGTCTGTTTTGGGGGTGATTCTGCATGCTGCCTGTTATGGGGGTGATTCTGTATGCTGACTGTTATGGGGGTGATTCTGCATGCTGTCTGTTATGGGGGTGATTCTGCATGCTGCCTGTTATAAGGGTGATTCTGCATGCTGCCTGTTATGGGAGTGATTCTGCATGCTGTCTGTTATGGGTTTGATTCTGCACACTGCCTGTTATAAGGGTGATTCTGCATGCTGCCTGTTATGGGGGTGATACTGCATGCTGCCTGTTATGGGGCTGATTGGGGTGATTCTGCATGCTGCCTGTTATGGGGGTGATTCTGCATGCTGTCTGTTATGGGGGTGATTCTGCATGCTGCCTGTTATGGGAGTGATTCTGCATGCTGTCTGTTATGGGTTTGATTCTGCACACTGCCTGTTATAAGGGTGATTCTGCATGCTGCCTGTTATGGGGGTGATTCTGCATGCTGCCTGTTATGGGGGTGATTAAGCATGCTGCCTGTTATGGGGGTTATTTTGCATGCTGTCTGTAATCGGGGTGATTCTGCATGCTGCCTGTTATGGGGGTGATTCTGCATGCTGCCTGTTATGGGGGTGATTCTGCATGCTGCCTGTTATAAGGGTGATTCTGCATGCTGCCTGTTATGGGAATGATTCTGCATGCTGCCTGTTATGGGGGTTATTCTGCATGCTGCCTGTTATGGGAGTGATTCTGCATGCTGCCTGTTATAAGGGTGATTCTGCATGCTGCCTGTTATAGGGGTGATTCTGCATGCTGCCTGTTATGGGGGTGATTCTGCATGCTGCCTGTTATGGGGGTGATTCTGCATGCTGTCTGTTATGGGGGTGATTGGGGTGATTCTACATGCTGCCTGTTATGGGAGTGATTCTGCATGCTGCCTGTTATGGGGGTGATTCTGCATGCTGTCTGTTATGGGGGTGATTGGGGTGATTCTACATGCTGCCTGTTATGGGGGTGATTCTGCATGCTGCCTGTTATAAGGGTGATTCTGCATGCTGCCTGTTATAGGGGTGATTCTGCATGCTGCCTGTTATGGGGGTGATTCTGCATGCTGCCTGTTATGGGGGTAATTCTGCATGCTGCCTGTTATAGGGGTGATTCTGCATGCTGCCTGTTATAAGTGTGATTCTACATGCTGCCTGTTGTAAGTGTGATTCTGCACACTGCCTGTTATAGGGGTGATTGGGGTGATTCTGCATGCTGCCTGTTATAAGGGTGATTCTGTATGCTGCCTGTTATAAGGGTGATTCTGCATGCTGCCTGTTATAAGTGTGATTCTGCATGCTGCCTGTTATGGGGGTGATTCTGCATGCTGCCTGTTATGGGGGTGATTCTGCATGCTGTCTGTTATGGGGGTGATTGGGGTGATTCTGCATGCTGCCTGTTATGGGAGTGATTCTGCATGCTGTCTGTTATGGGGGTGATTCTGCATGCTGCCTGTTATGAGGGTGATTCTGCATGCTGCCTGTTATGGGGGTGATTCTGCATGCTGCCTGTTATAGGGTGATTGGGGTGATTCTGCATGCTGCCTGTTATGGGGGTGATTCTGCATGCTGCCTGTTGTGGGGGTTATTCTGCATGCTGCCTGTTATAGGGGAGATTGGGGTGATTATCTATGCTGCCTGTTATGGGGGTGATTCTGCATGCTGCCTGTTATGGGGGTGATTCTGTATGCTGCCTGTTATAGGGTGATTGGGGTGATTCTGCATGCTGCCTGTTATGGGGGTGATTCTGCATGCTGCCTGTTATGGGGGTGATTCTGCATGCTGCCTGTTATAGGGGAGATTGGGGTGATTATCTATGCTGCCTGTTATGGGGGTGATTCTGCATGCTGCCTGTTATAGGGGTGATTGGGGTGATTAGCTATGCTGCCTGTTATGGGGGTGATTCTGCATGCTATCTGTTATGGGGGTGATTCTGCATGCTGCCTGTTATGGGGGTAATTCTGCTTGCTGCCTTTTATGGGGGTGATTCTGCATGCTGCCTGTTATGGGGGTGATTCTGCATGCTTCTGTTATAAGGATGATTCTGCATGCTGCCTGTTATGGGGGTGATTCTGCATGCTGCCTGTTATGGGGTGATCCTGCATGCTGCCTGTTATAGGGGTGATTCTGCATGCTGCCTGTTATGGGGGTGATTCTGCATGCTGCCTGTTATAGGGGTGATTCTGCATGCTGCCTGTTATGGGGGTGATTCTGCATGCTGCCTGTTATGGGGGTGATTGGGGTGATTCTGCATACTGCCTGTTATGGGGGTGATTCTGCATGCTGCCTGTTATGGGGGTGATTCTGCATGCTGCCTGTTATCGGGTGATTCTGCATGCTGCCTGTTATAGGGGTGATTCTGCATGTTGCCTGTTATGGGGGTGATTCTGCATGCTGCCTGTTATGGGGGTGATTCTGCATGCTGCCTGTTATGGGGGTGATTCTGCATGCTGCCTGTTATGGGGGTGATTGGGGTGATTCTGCATACTGCCTGTTATGGGGGTGATTCTGCATGCTGCCTGTTATCGGGTGATTCTGCATGCTGCCTGTTATAGGGGTGATTCTGCATGTTGCCTGTTATGGGGGTGATTCTGCATGCTGCCTGTTATGGGGGTGATTCTGCATGCTGCCTGTTATAGGGGTGATTCTGCGTACTGCCTGTTATGGGGGTAATTCTGCATGCTGCCTGTTATGGGGGTGATTCTGCTTGCTGCCTGTTATGGGGGTGATTCTGCATGCTGCCTGTTATGGGGGTGATTCTGTATGCTGCCTGTTATAGGGTGATTGGGGTGATTCTGCATGCTGCCTGTTATGGGGGTGATTCTGCATGCTGCCTGTTATGGGGGTGATTCTGCATGCTGTCTGTTATGGGGTGATCCTGCATGCTGCCTGTTATAGGGGTGATTCTGCATGCTGCCTGTTATGGGGTGATCCTGCATGCTGCCTGTTATAGGGGTGATTCTGCATGCTGCCTGTTATAGGGGTGATTCTGCATGCTGCCTGTTATGGGGGTGATTCTGCATGCTGCCTGTTATAGGGGTGATTCTGCATGCTGCCTGTTATGGGGGTGATTCTGAATGCTGCCTGTTATGGGGGTGATTGGGGTAATTCCGCACGCTGCCTGTTATGGGAGTGATTCTGCATGCTGTCTGTTATGGGGGTGATTCTGCATGCTGCCTGTTATAGGGGTGATTCTGCTTGCTGCCTGTTATGGGGGTGATTCTGCATGCTTCTGTTATAAGGGTGATTCTGCATGCTGCCTGTTATGGGGGTGATTCTGCATGCTGCCTGTTATGGGGTGATCCTGCATGCTGCCTGTTATGGGGGTGATTCTGCATGCTGCCTGTTATGGGGGTGATTCTGCATGCTGCCTGTTATAGGGGTGATTGGGGTGATTCTGCATACTTCCTGTTATGGGGGTGATTCTGCATGCTGCCTGTTATGGGGTGATCCTGCATGCTGCCTGTTATAGGGGTGATTCTGCATGTTGCCTGTTATGGGGTGATTCTGCATGCTGCCTGTTATGGGGGTGATTCTGCATGCTGCCTGTTATAGGGGTGATTCTGCGTGCTGCCTGTTATGGGGGTAATTCTGCATGCTGCCTGTTATGGGGGTGATTCTGCATGCGCCCTGTTATGGGGGGTGATTCTGCATGCTGCCTGTTATGGGGGTGATTCTGCTTGCTGCCTGTTATGGGGGTGATTCTGCATGCTGCCTGTTATGGGGGTGATTCTGCATGCTGCCTGTTATGGGGTGATCCTGCATGCTGCCTGTTATAGGGGTGATTCTACATGCTGCCTGTTATGGGGGTGATTCTGCATACTGCCTGTTATGGGGGTGATTCTGCATGCTTCTGTTATAAGGGTGATTCTGCTTGCTGCCTGTTATGGGGGTGATTCTGCATGCTGCCTGTTATTGGGGTGATTCTGCATGCTGCCTGTTATGGGGTGATCCTGCATGCTGCCTGTTATAGGGGTGATTCTGCATGCTGCCTGTTATGGGGTGATCCTGCATGCTGCCTGTTATAGGGGTGATTCTGCATGCTGCCTGTTATGGGGGTGATTCTGCATGCTGCCTGTTATGGGAGTGATTCTGCATGCTGTCTGTTATGGGGGTGATTCTGCATGCTGCCTGTTATGGGGGTGATTCTGCATGCTGCCTGTTATAAGTGTGATTCTGCATGCTGTCTGTTATGGGAGTGATTCTGTATGCTGCCTGTTATGGGGGTGATTCTGCATGCTGCCTGTTATGGGGGTGATTCTGCATGCTGCCTGTTATAGGGGTGATTCTGCATGCTGCCTGTTATGGGGGTGATTCTGCATGCTGCCTGTTATAGGGGTGATTCTGCATGCTGCCTGTTATGGGGGTGATTCTGCATGCTGCCTGTTATGGGGGTGATTCTGCATGCTGCCTGTTATGGGGGTGATTGGGGTGATTCTGCATACTGCCTGTTATGGGGGTGATTCTGCATGCTACCTGTTATGGGGTGATCCTGCATGCTGCCTGTTATAGGGGTGATTCTGCATGTTGCCTGTTATGGGGGTGATTCTGCATGCTGCCTGTTATAGGGGTGATTCTGCGTGCTGCCTGTTATGGGGGTAATTCTGCATGCTGCCTGTTATGGGGGTGATTCTGCATGCGGCCTGTTTTGGGGGGTGATTCTGCATGCTGCCTGTTATGGGGGTGATCCTGCTTGCTGCCTGTTATGGGGGTGATTCTGCATGCTGCCTGTTATGGGGGTGATTCTGCATGCTGCCTGTTATAGGGGTGATTCTGCATGCTGCCTGTTATGGGGGTGATTCTGCATGCTGCCTGTTATGGGGGTGATTCTGCATGCTGCCTGTTATGGGGGTGATTGGGGTGATTCTGCATACTGCCTGTTATAGGTGTGACTCTGCATGCTGCCTGTTATGGGGTGATCCTGCATGCTGCCTGTTATAGGGGTGATTCTGCATGCTGCCTGTTATGGGGGTGATTCTGCATGCTGCCTGTTGTAGGGGTGATTCTGCATGCTGCCTGTTATGGGGGTGATTCTGCATGCTGCCTGTTATGGGGGTGATTCTGCATGCTGCCTGTTATGGGGGTGATTGGGGTGATTCTGCATACTGCCTGTTATGGGGGTGATTCTGCATGCTACCTGTTATGGGGTGATCCTGCATGCTGCCTGTTATAGGGGTGATTCTGCATGTTGCCTGTTATGGGGGTGATTCTGCATGCTGCCTGTTATAGGGGTGATTCTGCGTGCTGCCTGTTATGGGGGTAATTCTGCATGCTGCCTGTTATGGAGGTGATTCTGCATGCGGTCTGTTTTGGGGGGTGATTCTGCATGCTGCCTGTTATGGGGGTGATCCTGCTTGCTGCCTGTTATGGGGGTGATTCTGCATGCTGCCTGTTATGGGGGTGATTCTGCATGCTGCCTGTTATGGGGTGATCCTGCATGCTGCCTGTTATAGGGGTGATTATGCATGCTGCCTGTTATGGGGGTGTTACTGCATGCTGCCTGTTATAGGGGTGATTCTGCATGCTGCCTGTTATGGGGGTGATTCTGCATGCTGCCTGTTATGGGGGTGATTCTGCATGCTGCCTGTTATGGGGGTGATTGGGGTGATTCTGCATACTGCCTGTTATGGGGGTGATTCTGCATGCTGCCTGTTATGGGGTGATCCTGCATGCTGCCTGTTATAGGGGTGATTATGCATGCTGCCTGTTATGGGGGTGATTCTGCATGCTGCCTGTTATAGGGGTGATTCTGCATGCTGCCTGTTATGGGGGTGATTCTGCATGCTGCCTGTTATGGGGGTGATTCTGCATGCTGCCTGTTATGGGGGTGATTCTGCATGCTGCCTGTTATAGGGGTGATTCTGCATGCTGCCTGTTATGGGGGTGATTCTGCATGCTGCCTGTTATGGGGGTGATTCTGCATGCTGCCTGTTATGGGGGTGATTGGGGTGATTCTGCATACTGCCTGTTATGGGGGTGATTCTGCATGCTGCCTGTTATGGGGTGATCCTGCATGCTGCCTGTTATAGGGGTGATTATGCATGCTGCCTGTTATGGGGGTGATTCTGCATGCTGCCTGTTATAGGGGTGATTCTGCATGCTGCCTGTTATGGGGGTGATTCTGCATGCTGCCTGTTATGGGGGTGATTCTGCATGCTGCCTGTTATGGGGGTGATTGGGGTGACTCTGCATACTGCCTGTTATGGGGGTGATTCTCCATGCTTCTGTTATAAGGGTGATTCTGCATGCTGCCTGTTATGGGGGTGATTCTGCATGCTGCCTGTTATGGGGTGATCCTGCATGCTGCCTGTTATAGGGGTGATTCTGCATGCTGCCTGTTATGGGGTAATCCTGCATGCTGCCTGTTATAGGGGTGATTCTGCATGCTGCCTGTTATGGGGGTGATTCTGCATGCTGCCTGTTATAGGGGTGATTCTGCATGCTGCCTGTTATGGGGGTGATTCTGCATGCTGCCTGTTATGGGGGTGATTGGGGTGATTCTGCATACTGCCTGTTATGGGGGTGATTCTGCATGCTGCCTGTTATGAGGTGATCCTGCATGCTGCCTGTTATAGGGGTGATTCTGCATGTTGCCTGTTATGGGGGTGATTCTGCATGCTGCCTGTTATGGGGGTGATTCTGCATGCTGCCTGTTATAGGGGTGATTCTGCGTGCTGCCTGTTATGGGGGTAATTCTGCATGCTGCCTGTTATGGGGGTGATTCTGCATGCTGCCTATTATGGGGGTGATTCTGCATGCTGCCTGTTATAAGGGTGATTCTGCATGCTGCCTCTTATGGGAGTGATTCTGCATGCTGTCTGTTATGGGGGTGATTCTGCATGCTGTCTGTTATGGGGGTGATTCTGCATGCTGCCTGTTATGGGGGTGATTCTGCATGCTGCCTGTTATAAGGGTGATTCTGCATGCTGCCTGTTATGGGGGTGATTCTGCATGCTGCCTGTTATAAGGGTGATTCTGCATGCTGCCTGTTATAAGGGTGATTCTGCATGCTGCCTGCTATGGGAGTGATTCTGCATGATGCCTGTTATGGGGTGATCCTGCATGCTGCCTGTTATAGGGGTGATTCAGCATGTTGCCTGTTATGGGGGTGATTCTGCATGCTGCCTGTTATGGGGTGATTCTGCATGCTGCCTGTTATAGGGGTGATTCTGCGTGCTGCCTGTTATGGGGGTAATTCTGCATGCTGCCTGTTATGGGGGTGATTCTGCATGCTGCCTGTTATGGGGGTGATTCTGCATGCTGCCTTTTATGGGAGTGATTCTGCATGCTGCCTCTTATGGGAGTGATTCTGCATGCTGTCTGTTATGGGGGTGATTCTGCATGCTGCCTGTTATGGGGGTGATTCTGCATGCTGTCTATTATGGGGGTGATTCTGCATGCTGCCTGTTATGGGGGTGATTCTGCATGCTGCCTGTTATAAGGGGGATTCTGCATGCTGCCTGTTATGGGGGTGATTCTGCATGCTGCCTGTTATAAGGGTGATTCTGCATGCTGCCTGTTATAAGGGTGATTCTGCATGCTGCCTGTTATGGGAGTGATTCTGCATGCTGCCTGTTATGGGGGTGATTCTGCATGCTGCCTGTTATGGGGGTGATTCTGCATGATGCCTGTTATAAGGGTGATTCTGCATGCTGCCTGTTATAAGGGTGATTCTGCATGCTGCCTGTTATGGGGGTGATTCTGCATGCTGCCTGTTATAAGGGTGATTCTGCCTGCTGCCTGTTATAAGGGTGATTCTGCATGCTGCCTGTTATGGGGGTGATTCTGCATGCTGCCTGTTATAAGGGTGATTCTGCATGCTGCATGTTATGGGGGTGATTCTGCATGCTGCCTGTTATAAGGTTGATTCTGCATGCTGCCTGTTAAGGGGGTGATTCTGCATGCTGCCTGTTAAAAGGGTGATTCTGCATGCTGCCTGTTATAAGGGTGATTCTGCATGCTGCCTGTTATGGGGGTGATTCTGCATGCTGCCTGTTATAAGGGTGATTCTGCCTGCTGCCTGTTATAAGGGTGATTCTGCATGCTGCCTGTTATGGGGGTGATTCTGCATGCTGCCTGTTATAAGGGTGATTCTGCATGCTGCATGTTATGGGGGTGATTCTGCATGCTGCCTGTTATAAGGTTGATTCTGCATGCTGCCTGTTAAGGGGGTGATTCTGCATGCTGCCTGTTAAAAGGGTGATTCTGCATGCTGCCTGTTATGGGGGTGATTTTGCATGCTGCCTGTTATGGGGGTGATTCTGCATGCTGCCTGTAATAAGGGTGATTCTGCATGCTGCCTGTTATAAGGGTGATTCTGCATGCTGCCTGTTATGGGGGTGATTCTGCATGCTGCCTGTTATGGGAGTGATTCTGCATGCTGTCTGTTATGAAGGTGATTCTGCATGCTGCCTGTTATGGGGGTTATTCTGCACACTGCCTGTTATAAGGGCGATTCTGCATGCTGCCTGTTATAGGGGTGATTCTGCATGCTGCCTGTGATGGGGGTGATTCTGCTTGCTGCCTGTTATGGGGGTTGATTCTGTATGCTGCCTGTTATGGGAGTGATTCTGCTTGCTGCCTGTTATGGGAGTGATTCTGCATGCTGCCTGTTATGGGGGTGATTCTGCATGCTGCCTGTTATGGGAGTGATTCTGCATGCTGTCTGTTATGAAGGTGATTCTGCATGCTGCCTGTTATGGGGGTTATTCTGCACACTGCCTGTTATAAGGGCGATTCTGCATGCTGCCTGTTATAGGGGTGATTCTGCATGCTGCCTGTTATGGGGGTGATTCTGCTTGCTGCCTGTTATGGGGGTTGATTCTGTATGCTGCCTGTTATGGGAGTGATTCTGCTTGCTGCCTGTTATGGGGGTGATTCTGCTTGCTGCCTGTTATGGGGGTGATTCTGCATGCTGCCTGTTATGGGGGTGATTCTGCATGCTGTCTGTTATGGGGGTGATTTTGCATGCTGCCTGTTATGGGGGTGATTCTGTATGCTGACTGTTATGGGGGTGATTCTGCATGCTGTCTGTTATGGGGGTGATTCTGCATGCTGCCTGTTATGGGAGTGATTCTGCATGCTGCCTGTTATGGGAGTGATTCTGCATGCTGCCTGTTATAAGGGTGCTTCTGCATGCTGCCTGTTATGGGGGTGATTCAGCATGCTGCCTGTTATGGGGGTGATTCTGCATGCTGCCTGTTATAAGGGTGATTCTGCATGCTGCCTGTTATGGGGGTGATTCTGCATGCTGCCTGTTATAAGGGTGATTCTGCATGCTGCCTGTTAAGGGGGTGATTCTGCATGCTGCCTGTTATAAGGGTGATTCTGCATGCTGCCTGTTATGGGGGTGATTCTGCATGCTGCCTCTTATGGGAGTGATTCTGCATGCTGCCTGTTATAAGGGTGATTCTGCATGCTGCCTGTTATAAGGGTGATTCTGCATGCTGCCTGTTATGGGGGTGATTCTGCATGCTGCCTGTAACAAGGGTGATTCTGCATGCTGCCTGTTATAAGGGTGATTCTGCATGCTGCCTGTTATGGGGGTGATTCTGCATGCTGCCTGTTATGGGGTGATTCTGCATGCTGCCTGTTATGGGAGTGATTCTGCATGCTGCCTGTTATGGGGGTGATTCTAAATGCTGCCTGTTATGGGGGTTATTCTGCACACTGCCTGTTATAAGGGCGATTCTGCATGCTGCCTGTTATGGGGGTGATTCTGCATGCTGCCTGTTATGGGGGTGATTCTGCATGCTGCCTGTTATGGGGGATGATTCTGCATGCTGCCTGTTATGGGGGTGATTCTGCATGCTGTCTTTTATGGGGGTGATTCTGCATGCTGCCTGTTATGGGGGATGATTCTGCATGCTGCCTGTTATGGGGGTGATTCTGCATGCTGTCTGTTATGGGGGTAATTCTGCATGCTACCTGTTCTGGGGGTGATTCTGCATGCTGTCTGTTATGGGGGTGATTTTGCATGCTGCTTGTTATGGGGCTGATTGGGGTGGTTCTGCATGCTGCCTGTTATGGGGGTGATTCTGCATGCTGTCTGTTATGGGGGTGATTCTGCATGCTGCCTGTTATAAGGGTGATTCTGCATGCTGCCTGTTATGGGGGTGATTCTGTATGCTGACTGTTATGGGGGTGATGCTGCATGCTGTCCGTTATGGGGGTGATTCTGCATGCTGCCTGTTATAAGGGTGATTCTGCATGCTGCCTGTTATGGGAGTGATTCTGCATGCTGCCTGTTATGGGGGTGATTATGCATGCTGCCTGTTATGCGGGTGATTCTGCATACTGCCTGTTATGGGGCTGATTGGGGTGATTCTGCATGTGGCATGTTATGGGGGTGATTCTGCATGCTGCCTGTTATGGGGGTAATTCTGCATGCTGCCTGTTATAGGGGTGATTCTGCATGCTGCCTGTTATAAGTGTGATTCTACATGCTGCCTGTTGTAAGTGTGATTCTGCATGCTGCCTGTTATGGGGGTGATTCAGCACACTGCCTGTTATAGGGGTGATTGGGGTGATTCTGCATGCTGCCTGTTATAAGGGTGATTCTGTATGCTGCCTGTTATAAGGGTGATTCTGCATGCTGCCTGTTATAAGTGTGATTCTGCATGCTGCCTGTTATGGGGGTGATTCTGCATGCTGTCTGTTATGGGGGTGATTGGGGTGATTCTGCATGCTGCCTGTTATGGGAGTGATTCTGCATGCTGTCTGTTATGGGGGTGATTCTGCATGCTGCCTGTTATGAGGGTGATTCTGCATGCTGCCTGTTATGGGGGTGATTCTGCATGCTGCCTGTTATAGGGTGATTGGGGTGATTCTGCATGCTGCCTGTTATGGGGGTGATTCTGCATGCTGCCTGTTATGGGGGTTATTCTGCATGCTGCCTGTTATAGGGGAGATTGGGGTGATTATCTATGCTGCCTGTTATGGGGGTGATTCTGCATGCTGCCTGTTATGGGGGTGATTCTGTATGCTGCCTGTTATAGGGTGATTGGGGTGATTCTGCATGCTGCCTGTTATGGGGGTGATTCTGCATGCTGCCTGTTATAGGGGAGATTGGGGTGATTATCTATGCTGCCTGTTATGGGGGTGATTCTGCATACTGCCTGTTATAGGGGTGATTGGGGTGATTAGCTATGCTGCCTGTTATGGGGGTGATTCTGCATGCTGTCTGTTATGGGGGTGATTCTGCATGCTGCCTGTTATGGGGGTAATTCTGCTTGCTGCCTGTTATGGGGGTGATTCTGCATGCTGCCTGTTATGGGGGTGATTCTGCATGCTTCTGTTATAAGGATGATTCTGCATGCTGCCTGTTATGGGGGTGATTCTGCATGCTGCCTGTTATGGGGTGATCCTGCATGCTGCCTGTTATAGGGGTGATTCTGCATGCTGCCTGTTATGGGGGTGATTCTGCATGCTGCCTGTTATAGGGGTGATTCTGCATGCTGCCTGTTATGGGGGTGATTCTGCATGCTGCCTGTTATGGGGGTGATTGGGGTGATTCTGCATACTGCCTGTTATGGGGGTGATTCTGCATGCTGCCTGTTATGGGGGTGATTCTGCATGCTGCCTGTTATCGGGTGATTCTGCATGCTGCCTGTTATAGGGGTGATTCTGCATGTTGCCTGTTATGGGGGTGATTCTGCATGCTGCCTGTTATGGGGGTGATTCTGCATGCTGCCTGTTATAGGGGTGATTCTGCATGCTGCCTGTTATGGGGGTGATTCTGCATGCTGCCTGTTATGGGGGTGATTGGGGTGATTCTGCATACTGCCTGTTATGGGGGTGATTCTGCATGCTGCCTGTTATCGGGTGATTCTGCATGCTGCCTGTTATAGGGGTGATTCTGCATGTTGCCTGTTATGGGGGTGATTCTGCATGCTGCCTGTTATGGGGGTGATTCTGCTTGCTGCCTGTTATGGGGGTGATTCTGCATGCTGCCTGTTATGGGGGTGATTCTGCATGCTGTCTGTTATGGGGTGATCCTGCATGCTGCCTGTTATAGGGGTGATTCTGCATGCTGCCTGTTATGGGGTGATCCTGCATGCTGCCTGTTATAGGGGTGATTCTGCATGCTGCCTGTTATGGGGGTGATTCTGCATGCTGCCTGTTATAGGGGTGATTCTGCATGCTGCCTGTTATGGGGGTGATTCTGAATGCTGCCTGTTATGGGGGTGATTGGGGTGATTCCGCACGCTGCCTGTTATGGGAGTGATTCTGCATGCTGTCTGTTATGGGGGTGATTCTGCATGCTGCCTGTTATAGGGGTGATTCTGCTTGCTGCCTGTTATGGGGGTGATTCTGCATGCTTCTGTTATAAGGGTGATTCTGCATGCTGCCTGTTATGGGGGTGATTCTGCATGCTGCCTGTTATGGGGGTGATTCTGCATGCTGCCTGTTATGGGGTGATCCTGCATGCTGCCTGTTATGGGGGTGATTCTGCATGCTGCCTGTTATGGGGGTGATTCTGCATGCTGCCTGTTATGGGGGTGATTCTGCATGCTGCCTGTTATAGGGGTGATTCTGCATGTTGCCTGTTATGGGGGTGATTGGGGTGATTCTGCATACTTCCTGTTATGGGGGTGATTCTGCATGCTGCCTGTTATGGGGTGATCCTGCATGCTGCCTGTTATAGGGGTGATTCTGCATGTTGCCTGTTATGGGGGTGATTCTGCATGCTGCCTGTTATGGGGGTGATTCTGCATGCTGCCTGTTATAGGGGGGGTTCTGCGTGCTGCCTGTTATGGGGGTAATTCTGCATGCTGCCTGTTATGAGGGTGATTCTGCATGCGCCCTGTTATGGGGGGTGATTCTGCATGCTGCCTCTTATGGGGGTGATTCTGCTTGCTGCCTGTTATGGGGGTGATTCTGCATGCTGCCTGTTATGGGGGTGATTCTGCATGCTGCCTGTTATGGGGTGATCCTGCATGCTGCCTGTTATAGGGGTGATTCTACATGCTGCCTGTTATGGGGGTGATTCTGCATACTGCCTGTTATGGGGGTGATTCTGCATGCTTCTGTTATAAGGGTGATTCTGCTTGCTGCCTGTTATGGGGGTGATTCTGCATGCTGCCTGTTATTGGGGTGATTCTGCATGCTGCCTGTTATGGGGTGATCCTGCATGCTGCCTGTTATAGGGGTGATTCTGCATGCTGCCTGTTATGGGGTGATCCTGCATGCTGCCTGTTATAGGGGTGATTCTGCATGCTGCCTGTTATGGGGGTGATTGGGGTGATTCCGCACGCTGCCTGTTATGGGAGTGATTCTGCATGCTGCCTGTTATGGGGGTGATTCTGCATGCTGCCTGTTATGGGGGTGATTCTGCATGCTTCTGTTATAAGGGTGATTCTGCATGCTGCCTGTTATGGGGGTGATTCTGCATGCTGCCTGTTATGGGGTGATCCTGCATGCTGCCTGTTATAGGGGTGATTCTGCATGCTGCCTGTTATGGGGTGATCCTGCATGCTGCCTGTTATAGGGGTGATTCTGCATGCTGCCTGTTATGGGGGTGATTCTGCATGCTGCCTGTTATGGGAGTGATTCTGCATGCTGTCTGTTATGGGGGTGATTCTGCATGCTGCCTGTTATGGGGGTGATTCTGCTTGCTGCCTGTTATGGGGGTGATTCTGCATGCTGCCTGTTATGGGGGTGATTCTGCATGCTTCTGTTATAAGGGTGATTCTGCATGCTGCCTGTTATGGGGGTGATTCTGCATGCTACCTGTTATGGGGTGATCCTGCATGCTGCCTGTTATAGGGGTGATTCTGCATGTTGCCTGTTATGGGGGTGATTCTGCATGCTGCCTGTTATAGGGGTGATCCTGCGTGCTGCCTGTTATGGGGGTAATTCTGCATGCTGCCTGTTATGGGGGTGATTCTGCATGCGGCCTGTTTTGGGGGGTGATTCTGCATGCTGCCTGTTATGGGGGTGATCCTGCTTGCTGCCTGTTATGGGGGTGATTCTGCATGCTGCCTGTTATGGGGGTGATTCTGCATTCTGCCTGTTATGGGGTGATCCTGCATGCTGCCTGTTATAGGGGTGATTATGCATGCTGCCTGTTATGGGGGTGATTCTGCATGCTGCCTGTTATAGGGGTGATACTGCATGCTGCCTGTTATGGGGGTGATTCTGCATGCTGCCTGTTATGGGGGTGATTCTGCATGCTGCCTGTTATGGGGGTGATTGGGGTGATTCTGCATACTTCCTGTTATGGGGGTGATTCTGCATGCTTCTGTTATAAGGGTGATTCTGCATGCTGCCTGTTATGGGGGTGATTCTGCATGCTGCCTGTTATGGGGTGATCCTGCATGCTGCCTGTTATAGGGGTGATTCTGCATGCTGCCTGTTATGGGGTAATCCTGCATGCTGCCTGTTATAGGGGTGATTCTGCATGCTGCCTGTTATGGGGGTGATTCTGCATGCTGCCTGTTATAGGGGTGATTCTGCATGCTGCCTGTTATGGGGGTGATTCTGCATGCTGCCTGTTATGGGGGTGATTGGGGTGATTCTGCATACTGCCTGTTATGGGGGTGATTCTGCATGCTGCCTGTTATGAGGTGATCCTGCATGCTGCCTGTTATAGGGGTGATTCTGCATGTTGCCTGTTATGGGGGTGATTCTGCATGCTGCCTGTTATGGGGGTGATTCTGCATGCTGCCTGTTATAGGGGTGATTCTGCGTGCTGCCTGTTATGGGGGTAATTCTGCATGCTGCCTGTTATGGGGGTGATTCTGCATGCTGCCTATTATGGGGGTGATTCTGCATGCTGCCTGTTATAAGGGTGATTCTGCATGCTGCCTCTTATGGGAGTGATTCTGCATGCTGTCTGTTATGGGGGTGATTCTGCATGCTGTCTGTTATGGGGGTGATTCTGCATGCTGCCTGTTATGGGGGTGATTCTGCATGCTGCCTGTTATAAGGGTGATTCTGCATGCTGCCTGTTATGGGGGTGATTCTGCATGCTGCCTGTTATAAGGGTGATTCTGCATGCTGCCTGTTATAAGGGTGATTCTGCATGCTGCCTGTTATGGGAGTGATTCTGCATGCTGCCTGTTATGGGGGTGATTCTGCATGCTGCCTGTTATAAGGGTGATTCTGCATGCTGCCTGTTATGGGGGTGATTCTGCATGCTGCCTGTTATAAGGGTGATTCTGCATGCTGCCTGTTATAAGGGTGATTCTGCATGCTGCCTGTTATGGGGTGATCCTGCATGCTGCCTGTTATAGGGGTGATTCAGCATGTTGCCTGTTATGGGGGTGATTCTGCATGCTGCCTGTTATGGGGTGATTCTGCATGCTGCCTGTTATAGGGGTGATTCTGCGTGCTGCCTGTTATGGGGGTAATTCTGCATGCTGCCTGTTATGGGGGTGATTCTGCATGCTGCCTGTTATGGGGGTGATTCTGCATGCTGCCTTTTATGGGAGTGATTCTGCATGCTGCCTCTTATGGGAGTGATTCTGCATGCTGTCTGTTATGGGGGTGATTCTGCATGCTGCCTGTTATGGGGGTGATTCTGCATGCTGTCTATTATGGGGGTGATTCTGAATGCTGCCTGTTATGGGGGTGATTCTGCATGCTGTCTGTTATGGGGGTGATTCTGCATGCTGCCTGTTATGGGGGTGATTCTGCATGCTGTCTATTATGGGAGTGATTCTGCATGCTGCCTGTTATGGGGGTGATTCTGCATGCTGCCTGTTATAAGGGGGATTCTGCATGCTGCCTGTTATGGGGGTGATTCTGCATGCTGCCTGTTATAAGGGTGATTCTGCATGCTGCCTGTTATGGGGTGATCCTGCATGCTGCCTGTTATAGGGGTGATTCTGCATGCTGCCTGTTATGGGGGTGATTCTGCATGCTGCCTGTTATGGGAGTGATTCTGCATGCTGTCTGTTATGGGGGTGATTCTGCATGCTGCCTGTTATGGGGGTGATTCTGCTTGCTGCCTGTTATGGGGGTGATTCTGCATGCTGCCTGTTATGGGGGTGATTCTGCATGCTTCTGTTATAAGGGTGATTCTGCATGCTGCCTGTTATGGGGGTGATTCTGCATGCTGCCTGTTATGGGGTGATCCTGCATGCTGCCTGTTATAGGTGTGACTCTGCATGCTGCCTGTTATGGGGTGATCCTGCATGCTGCCTGTTATAGGGGTGATTCTGCATGCTGCCTGTTATGGGGGTGATTCTGCATGCTGCCTGTTATAGGGGTGATTCTGCATGCTGCCTGTTATGGGGGTGATTCTGCATGCTGCCTGTTATGGGGGTGATTCTGCATGCTGCCTGTTATGGGGGTGATTGGGGTGATTCTGCATACTGCCTGTTATGGGGGTGATTCTGCATGCTACCTGTTATGGGGTGATCCTGCATGCTGCCTGTTATAGGGGTGATTCTGCATGTTGCCTGTTATGGGGGTGATTCTGCATGCTGTCTGTTATAGGGGTGATCCTGCGTGCTGCCTGTTATGGGGGTAATTCTGCATGCTGCCTGTTATGGGGGTGATTCTGCATGCGGCCTGTTTTGGGGGGTGATTCTGCATGCTGCCTGTTATGGGGGTGATCCTGCTTGCTGCCTGTTATGGGGGTGATTCTGCATGCTGCCTGTTATGGGGGTGATTCTGCATTCTGCCTGTTATGGGGTGATCCTGCATGCTGCCTGTTATAGGGGTGATTATGCATGCTGCCTGTTATGGGGGTGATTCTGCATGCTGCCTGTTATAGGGGTGATTCTGCATGCTGCCTGTTATGGGGGTGATTCTGCATGCTGCCTGTTATGGGGGTGATTGGGGTGATTCTGCATACTTCCTGTTATGGGGGTGATTCTGCATGCTTCTGTTATAAGGGTGATTCTGCATGCTGCCTGTTATGGGGGTGATTCTGCATGCTGCCTGTTATGGGGTGATCCTGCATGCTGCCTGTTATAGGGGTGATTCTGCATGCTGCCTGTTATGGGGTAATCCTGCATGCTGCCTG
This sequence comes from Gastrophryne carolinensis, assembly GCA_027917425.1. Taxonomy (NCBI): domain Eukaryota; kingdom Metazoa; phylum Chordata; class Amphibia; order Anura; family Microhylidae; genus Gastrophryne; species Gastrophryne carolinensis. The sequence continues at coordinate 45,452,903 of CM051237.1, read as the reverse complement.
TTATAGGGGTGATTCTGCATGCTGCCTGTTATGGGGGTGATTCTGCATGCTGCCTGTTATAGGGGTGATTCTGCATGCTGCCTGTTATGGGGGTGATTCTGCATGCTGCCTGTTATGGGGGTGATTGGGGTGATTCTGCATACTGCCTGTTATGGGGGTGATTCTGCATGCTGCCTGTTATGAGGTGATCCTGCATGCTGCCTGTTATAGGGGTGATTCTGCATGTTGCCTGTTATGGGGGTGATTCTGCATGCTGCCTGTTATGGGGGTGATTCTGCATGCTGCCTGTTATAGGGGTGATTCTGCGTGCTGCCTGTTATGGGGGTAATTCTGCATGCAGCCTGTTATGGGGGTGATTCTGCATGCTGCCTATTATGGGGGTGATTCTGCATGCTGCCTGTTATAAGGGTGATTCTGCATGCTGCCTCTTATGGGAGTGATTCTGCATGCTGTCTGTTATGGGGGTGATTCTGCATGCTGTCTGTTATGGGGGTGATTCTGCATGCTGCTTGTTATGGGGGTGATTCTGCATGCTGCCTGTTATAAGGGTGATTCTGCATGCTGCCTGTTATGGGGGTGATTCTGCATGCTGCCTGTTATAAGGGTGATTCTGCATGCTGCCTGTTATAAGGGTGATTCTGCATGCTGCCTGTTATGGGAGTGATTCTGCATGATGCCTGTTATGGGGTGATCCTGCATGCTGCCTGTTATAGGGGTGATTCAGCATGTTGCCTGTTATGGGGGTGATTCTGCATGCTGCCTGTTATGGGGTGATTCTGCATGCTGCCTGTTATAGGGGTGATTCTGCGTGCTGCCTGTTATGGGGGTAATTCTGCATGCTGCCTGTTATGGGGGTGATTCTGCATGCTGCCTGTTATGGGGGTGATTCTGCATGCTGCCTTTTATGGGAATGATTCTGCATGCTGCCTCTTATGGGAGTGATTCTGCATGCTGTCTGTTATGGGGGTGATTCTGCATGCTGCCTGTTATGGGGGTGATTCTGCATGCTGTCTATTATGGGGGTGATTCTGAATGCTGCCTGTTATGGGGGTGATTCTGCATGCTGTCTGTTATGGGGGTGATTCTGCATGCTGCCTGTTATGGGGGTGATTCTGCATGCTGTCTATTATGGGAGTGATTCTGCATGCTGCCTGTTATGGGGGTGATTCTGCATGCTGCCTGTTATAAGGGGGATTCTGCATGCTGCCTGTTATGGGGGTGATTCTGCATGCTGCCTGTTATAAGGGTGATTCTGCATGCTGCCTGTTATAAGGGTGATTCTGCATGCTGCCTGTTATGGGAGTGATTCTGCATGATGCCTGTTATAAGGGTGATTCTGCATGCTGCCTGTTATAAGGGTGATTCAGCATGCTGCCTGTTATGGGGGTGATTCTGCATGCTGCCTGTTATAAGGGTGATTCTGCATGCTGCCTGTTATGGGGGTGATTCTGCATGCTGCCTGTTATAAGGGTGATTCTGCATGCTGCATGTTATGGGGGTGATTCTGCATGATGCCTGTTATAAGGTTGATTCTGCATGCTGCCTGTTAAGGGGGTGATTCTGCATGCTGCCTGTTAAAAGGGTGATTCTGCATGCTGCCTGTTATGGGGGTGATTTTGCATGCTGCCTGTTATGGGGGTGATTTTGCATGCTGCCTGTAATAAGGGTGATTCTGCATGCTGCCTGTTATAAGGGTGATTCTGCATGCTGCCTGTTATGGGGGTGATTCTGCATGCTGCCTGTTATGGGAGTGATTCTGCATGCTGTCTGTTATGAAGGTGATTCTGCATGCTGCCTGTTATGGGGGTTATTCTGCACACTGCCTGTTATAAGGGCGATTCTGCATGCTGCCTGTTATAGGGGTGATTCTGCATGCTGCCTGTTATGGGGGTGATTCTGCTTGCTGCCTGTTATGGGGGTTGATTCTGTATGCTGCCTGTTATGGGAGTGATTCTGCTTGCTGCCTGTTATGGGAGTGATTCTGCATGCTGCCTGTTATGGGGGTGATTCTGCATGCTGCCTGTTATGGGAGTGATTCTGCATGCTGTCTGTTATGAAGGTGATTCTGCATGCTGCCTGTTATGGGGGTTATTCTGCACACTGCCTGTTATAAGGGCGATTCTGCATGCTGCCTGTTATAGGGGTGATTCTGCATGCTGCCTGTTATGGGGGTGATTCTGCTTGCTGCCTGTTATGGGGGTTGATTCTGTATGCTGCCTGTTATGGGAGTGATTCTGCTTGCTGCCTGTTATGGGGGTGATTCTGCATGCTGCCTGTTATGGGGGTGATTCTGCTTGCTGCCTGTTATGGGGGTGATTCTGCATGCTGCCTGTTATGGGGGTGATTCTGCATGCTGTCTGTTATGGGGGTGATTTTGCATGCTGCCTGTTATGGGGGTGATTCTGTATGCTGACTGTTATGGGGGTGATTCTGCATGCTGTCTGTTATGGGGGTGATTCTGCATGCTGCCTGTTATGGGAGTGATTCTGCATGCTGCCTGTTATAAGGGTGCTTCTGCATGCTGCCTGTTATGGGGGTGATTCAGCATGCTGCCTGTTATGGGGGTGATTCTGCATGCTGCCTGTTATATGGGTGATTCTGCATGCTGCCTGTTATGGGGGTGATTCTGCATGCTGCCTGTTATAAGGGTGATTCTGCATGCTGCCTGTTAAGGGGGTGATTCTGCATGCTGCCTGTTATAAGGGTGATTCTGCATGCTGCCTGTTATGGGGGTGATTCTGCATGCTGCCTCTTATGGGAGTGATTCTGCATGCTGCCTGTTATAAGGGTGATTCTGCATGCTGCCTGTTATAAGGGTGATTCTGCATGCTGCCTGTTATGGGGGTGATTCTGCATGCTGCCTGTAACAAGGGTGATTCTGCATGCTGCCTGTTATAAGGGTGATTCTGCATGCTGCCTGTTATGGGGGTGATTCTGCATGCTGCCTGTTATGGGGTGATTCTGCATGCTGCCTGTTATGGGAGTGATTCTGCATGCTGCCTGTTATGGGGGTGATTCTAAATGCTGCCTGTTATGGGGGTTATTCTGCACACTGCCTGTTATAAGGGCGATTCTGCATGCTGCCTGTTATGGGGGTGATTCTGCATGCTGCCTGTTATGGGGGTGATTCTGCATGCTGCCTGTTATGGGGGATGATTCTGCATGCTGCCTGTTATGGGGGTGATTCTGCATGCTGTCTTTTATGGGGGTGATTCTGCATGCTGCCTGTTATGGGGGATGATTCTGCATGCTGCCTGTTATGGGGGTGATTCTGCATGCTGTCTGTTATGGGGGTAATTCTGCATGCTACCTGTTATGGGGGTGATTCTGCATGCTGTCTGTTATGGGGGTGATTTTGCATGCTGCTTGTTATGGGGCTGATTGGGGTGGTTCTGCATGCTGCCTGTTATGGGGGTGATTCTGCATGCTGTCTGTTATGGGGGTGATTCTGCATGCTGCCTGTTATAAGGGTGATTCTGCATGCTGCCTGTTATGGGGGTGATTCTGTATGCTGACTGTTATGGGGGTGATGCTGCATGCTGTCCGTTATGGGGGTGATTCTGCATGCTGCCTGTTATAAGGGTGATTCTGCATGCTGCCTGTTATGGGAGTGATTCTGCATGCTGCCTGTTATGGGGGTGATTATGCATGCTGCCTGTTATGCGGGTGATTCTGCATACTGCCTGTTATGGGGCTGATTGGGGTGATTCTGCATGTGGCATGTTATGGGGGTGATTCTGCATGCTGTCTGTTATGGGGGTGATTCTGCATGCGGCATGTTATGGGGGTGATTCTGCATGCTGCCTGTTATGGGGGTGATTCTGCATGCTGTCTGTTACGGGGGTGATTCTGCATGCTGCCTGTTATGGGGGTGATTCTGCATGTTGCCTGTTATAGGGGTGATTCTGCATGCTGCCTGTTATGGGGCTGATTGGGGTGATTCTGCATGCTGCCTGTTATGGGGTGATTCTGCATGCGGCCTGTAATAAGGGTGATTCTGCCTGCTGCCTGTTATAAGGGTGATTCTGCATGCTACCTGTTATGGGGGTGATTCTGCATGCTGCCTGTTATGGGGTGATTCTGCATGCTGCCTGTTATGGGAGTGATTCTGCATGCTGTCTGTTATGGGGGTGGTTCTGCATGCTGCCTGTTATGGGGGTGATTCTGCATGCTGCCTGTTATGGGGGTGATTCTGCATGCTGCCTGTTATGGGGGTGATTCTGCATGTTGCCTGTTATAGGGGTGATTCTGCATGCTGCCTGTTATGGGGCTGATTGGGGTGATTCTGCATGCTGCCTGTTATTGGGTGATTCTGCATGCTGTCTGTTATGGGGGTGATTCTGCATGCTGCCTGTTATGGGGGTGATTCTGCATGCTGCCTGTTATGGGGGTGATTCTGCATGTTGCCTGTTATAGGGGTGATTCTGCATGCTGCCTGTTATGGGGCTGATTGGGGTGATTCTGCATGCTGCCTGTTATTGGGTGATTCTGCATGCGGCCTGTTATGGGGGTGATTCTGCATGCTGCCTGTTATGGGGGTGATTCTGCATGCTGCCTATTATGGGGGGTGATTCTGCATGCTGCCTGTTATGGGGGGTGATTCTGCATGCTGCCTGTTATGGGGCTGATTGGGGTGGTTCTGCATGCTGCCTGTTATGGGGGTGATTCTGCATGCTGCCTGTTATGGGGGTGATTCTGCATGCTGCCTGTTATGGGGGTGATTCTGCATGTTGCCTGTTATGGGGGTGATTCTGCATGCTGCCTGTTATGGGGGTGATTCTGCATGCTGCCTGTTATGGGGGTGATTCTGCATGCTGCCTATTATGGGGGTGATTCTGCATGCTGCCTGTTATGGGAGTGATTCTGCATGCTGTCTGTTATGGGGGTGATTCTGCATGCTGTCTGTTATGGGGGTGATTCTGCATGCTGTCTGTTATGGGGGTGATTCTGCATGCTGCCTGTTATGGGGGTGATTCTGCATGCTGTCTGTTATGGGGGTGATTCTGCATGCTGCCTGTTATGGGGGTGATTCTGCATGCTGCCTGTTATGGGGTGATTCTGCATGCTGCCCGTTATGGGGGGTGATTCTGCATGCTGCCTATTATGGGGGTTATTCTGCATGCTGCCTGTTATGGGGGGTGATTCTGCATGCTGCCTGTTATGGGGCTGATTGGGGTGATTCTGCATGCTGCCTGTTATGGGGTGATTCTGCATGCGGCCTGTTATGGGGGTGATTCTGCATGCTGCCTGTTATGGGGGGTGATTCTGCATGCTGCCTCTTATGGGGGTGATTCTGCATGTTGCCTGTTATAGGGTTGATTCTGCATGCTACCTGTTATGGGGCTGATTGGGGTGATTCTGCATGCTGCCTGTTATGGGGTGATTCTGCATGCGGCCTGTTATGGGGGTGATTCTGCATGCTGCCTGTTATGGGGGGTGATTCTGCATGCTGCCTGTTATAGGGGTGATTCTGCATGCTGCCTGTTATGGGGCTGATTGGGGTGATTCTGCATGCTGCCTGTTATGGGGTGATTCTGCATGTTGCCTGTTATGGGGCTGATTGGGGTGATTCTGCATGCTGCCTGTTATGGGGTGATTCTGCATGCGGCCTGTTATGGGGGTGATTCTGCATGCTGCCTGTTATGGGGGGTGATTCTGCATGCTGCCTGTTATGGGGGTGATTGGGGTGATTCTGCATGCTGCCTGTTATGGGGTGATTCTGCATGCGGCCTGTTATGGGGGTGATTCTGCATGCTGCCTGTTATGGGGGGTGATTCTGCATGCTGCCTGTTATGGGGGTGATTCTGCATGCTGCCTGTTATGGGGGTGATTCTGCATGCTGTCTGTTATGGGGGTGATTCTGCATACTGCCTGTTATGGGGGTGATTCTGCATGCTGTCTGTTATGGGGGTGATTCTGCACACTGCCTGTTATAAGGGTGATTCTGCATGCTGCCTGTTATGGGGGTGATTCTGTATGCTGACTGTTATGGGGGTGATTCTGTATGCTGACTGTTATGGGGGTGATTCTGTATGCTGACTGTTATGGGGGTGATTCTGCATGCTGTCTGTTATGGGGGTAATTCTGCATGCTGCCTGTTATAAGGGTGATTCTGCATGCTGCCTGTTATGGGAGTGATTCTGCATGCTGTCTGTTATGGGGGTGATTCTGCACACTGCCTGTTATAAGGGTGATTCTGCATGCTGCCTGTTATGGGGGTGATTCTGCATGCTGCCTGTTATGGGGGTGATTCTGCATGCTGCCTGTTATAAGGGTGATTCTGCATGCTGCCTGTTATGGGGGTGATTCTGCATGCTGCCTGTTATAAGTGTGATTCTGCATGCTGCCTGTTATAAGTGTGATTCTCCATGCTGCCTGTTATGGGGGTGATTCAGCACACTGCCGGTTATAGGGGTGATTGGGGTGATTCTGCATGCTGCCTGTTATAAGGGTGATTCTGCATGCTGCCTGTTATAAGTGTGATTCTGCATGCTGTCTGTTATGGGGGTGATTCTGCATGCTGCCTGTTATGAGGGTGATTCTGCATGCTGCCTGTTATGGGGGTGATTCTGCATGCTGCCTGTTATGGGGGTGATTCTGTATGCTGCCTGTTATAGGGTGACTGGGGTGATTCTGCATGCTGCCTGTTATGGGGGTGATTCTGCATGCTGTCTGTTATAGGGGAGATTCTGCATGCTGCCTGTTATGGGGGTGATTCTGCATGCTGTCTGTTATGGGGGTGATTCTGCATGCTGCCTGTTATGGGGGTGATTCTGCATGCTGCCTGTTATGGGGTGATTCTGCATGCTGCCCGTTATGGGGGGTGATTCTGCATGCTGCCTATTATGGGGGTGATTCTGCATGCTGCCTGTTATGGGGGGTGATTCTGCATGCTGCCTGTTATGGGGCTGATTGGGGTGATTCTGCATGCTGCCTGTTATGGGGTGATTCTGCATGCTGCCTGTTATGGGGGTGATTCTGCATGCTGCCTGTTATGGGGGGTGATTCTGCATGCTGCCTCTTATGGGGGTGATTCTGCATGTTGCCTGTTATAGGGTTGATTCTGCATGCTACCTGTTATGGGGCTGATTGGGGTGATTCTGCATGCTGCCTGTTATGGGGTGATTCTGCATGCGGCCTGTTATGGGGGAGATTCTGCATGCTGCCTGTTATGGGGGTGATTCTGCATGCTGCCTGTTATGGGGTGATTCTGCATGCTGCCCGTTATGGGGGGTGATTCTGCATGCTGCCTATTATGGGGGTGATTCTGCATGCTGCCTGTTATGGGGGGTGATTCTGCATGCTGCCTGTTATGGGGCTGATTGGGGTGATTCTGCATGCTGCCTGTTATGGGGTGATTCTGCATGCGGCCTGTTATGGGGGTGATTCTGCATGCTGCCTGTTATGGGGGGTGATTCTGCATGCTGCCTCTTATGGGGGTGATTCTGCATGTTGCCTGTTATAGGGTTGATTCTGCATGCTACCTGTTATGGGGCTGATTGGGGTGATTCTGCATGCTGCCTGTTATGGGGTGATTCTGCATGCGGCCTGTTATGGGGGTGATTCTGCATGCTGCCTGTTATGGGGGGTGATTCTGCATGCTGCCTGTTATAGGGGTGATTCTGCATGCTGCCTGTTATGGGGCTGATTGGGGTGATTCTGCATGCTGCCTGTTATGGGGTGATTCTGCATGTTGCCTGTTATAGGGTTGATTCTGCATGCTACCTGTTATGGGGCTGATTGGGGTGATTCTGCATGCTGCCTGTTATAGGGTTGATTCTGCATGCTACCTGTTATGGGGCTGATTGGGGTGATTCTGCATGCTGCCTGTTATGGGGTGATTCTGCATGCGGCCTGTTATGGGGGTGATTCTGCATGCTGCCTGTTATAAGGGTGATTCTGCATGCTGCCTGTTATAAGTGTGATTCTGCATGCTGCCTGTTATGGGGGTGATTCTGCATGCTGTCTGTTATGGGGGTGATTCTGCATGCTGCCTGTTATGAGGGTGATTCTGCATGCTGCCTGTTATGGGGGTGATTCTGCATGCTGCCTGTTATGGGGGTGATTCTGTATGCTGCCTGTTATAGGGTGACTGGGGTGATTCTGCATGCTGTCTGTTATAGGGGAGATTGGGGTGATTATCTATGCTGCCTGTTATGGGGGTGATTCTGCATGCTGCCTGTTATGGGGGTGATTCTGCATGCTGCCTGTTATAGGGGTGATCGGGGTGATTATCTATGCTGCCTGTTATGGGGGTGATTCTGCATGCTGCCTGTTATGGGGGTGATTCTGCATGCTGCCTGTTATGGGGGTGATTCTGCATGCTGCCTGTTATGGGGGTGATTCTGCATGCTGCCTGTTATGGGGGTGATTCTGTATGCTGCCTGTTATAGGGTGACTGGGGTGATTCTGCATGCTGCCTGTTATGGGGGTGATTCTGCATGCTGTCTGTTATAGGGGTGATCGGGGTGATTATCTATGCTGCCTGTTATGGGTGTGATTCTGCATGCTGCCTGTTATGGGGGTGATTCTGCATGCTGCCTGTTATGGGGGTGATTCTGCATGCTGCCTGTTATAGGGGTGATCGGGGTGATTATCTATGCTGCCTGTTATGGGGGTGATTCTGCATGCTGCCTGTTATGGGGGTGATTCTGCATGCTGCCTGTTATGGGGGTGATTCTGCATGCTGCCTGTTATGGGGGTGCTTCTGCATGCTGCCTGTTATAGGGGTGATTCTGCATGCTGCCTGTTATGGGGGTGATTCTGCATGCTGCCTGTTATAGGGGTGATTATGCATGCTGCCTGTTATGGGGGTGATTCTGCATGCTGCCTGTTATAGGGGTGATTCCGCACGCTGCCTGTTATGGGAGTGATTCTGCATGATGTCTGTTATGGGGGTGATTCTGCATGCTGCCTGTTATGGGGGTGATTCTGCTTGCTGCCTGTTATGGGGGTGATTCTGCATGCTGCCTGTTATGGGGGTGATTCTGCATGCTGCCTGTTATGGGGGTGATTCTGCATGCTTCTGTTATAAGGGTGATTCTGCGTGCTGCCTGTTATGGGGGTGATTCTGCATGCTGCCTGTTATGGGGTGATCCTGCATGCTGCCTGTTATGGGGGTGATTCTGCATGCTGCCTGTTATGGAGGTGATTCTGCATGCTGCCTGTTATAGGGGTGATTCTGCGTGCTGCCTGTTATGGGGGTAATTCTGCATGCTGCCTGTTATGGGGGTAATTCTGCATGCTGCCTGTTATGGGGGTGATTCTGCATGCTGCCTGTTATAAGGGTGATTCTGCATGCTGCCTGTTATGGGGGTGATTCTGCATGATGCCTGTTATAAGGGTGATTCTGCATGCTGCCTGTTATAAGGGTGATTCTGCATGCTGCCTGTTATGGGGGTGATTCTGCATGCTGCCTGTTATAAAGGTGATTCTGCATGCTGCCTGTTATGGGGGTGATTCTGCATGCTGCCTGTTATGGGGGTAATTCTGCATGCTGCCTGTTATGGGGGTGATTCTGCATGCTGCCTGTTATGGGGGAGATTCTGCATGCTGCCTGTTATAAGGGTGATTCTGCATGATGCCTGTTATAAGGGTGATTCTGCATGATGCCTGTTATAAGGGTGATTCTGCATGCTGCCTGTTATAAGGGTGATTCTGCATGCTGCCTGTTATGGGGGTGATTCTGCATGCTGCCTGTTGTAAAGGTGATTCTGCATGCTGCCTGTTATGGGGGTGATTCTGCATGCTGTCTGTTTTGGGGGTGATTCTGCATGCTGCCTGTTATGGGGTGATTCTGCATGCTGTCTGTTTTGGGGGTGATTCTGCATGCTGCCTGTTATGGGGTGATTCTGCATGCTGTCTGTTTTGGGGGTGATTCTGCATGCTGCCTGTTATGGGGTGATTCTGCATGCTGCCTGTTATGGTGGTGATTCTGTATGCTGCCTGTTATGGGGTGATTCTGCATGCTGCCTGTTATGGGGGTGATTCTGCATGCTGCCTGTTATGGGGTGATCCTGCATGCTGCCTGTTATGGGGGTGATTCTGCATGCTGCCTGTTATTGGGGTGATTCTGCATGCTGCCTGTTATGGGGGTGATTCTGCATGCTGCCTGTTATGGGAGTGATTCTGCATGCTGCCTGTTATAAGGGTGATTCTGCATGCTGCCTGTTATAAGGTTGATTCTGCATGCTGCCTGTTATGGGGGTGATTCTGCATGCTGTCTGTTTTGGGGGTGATTCTGCATGCTACCTGTTATGGGGGTGATTCTGCATGCTGCCTGTTATGGTGGTGATTCTGTATGCTGCCTGTTATGGGGTGATCCTGCATGCTGCCTGTTATGGGGTGATCCTGCATGCTGCCTGTTATGGGGGTGATTCTGCATGCTGCCTGTTATTGGGGTGATTCTGCATGCTGCCTGTTATGGGGGTGATTCTGCATGCTGCCTGTTATGGGAGTGATTCTGCATGCTGCCTGTTATAAGTGTGATTCTGCATGCTGCCTGTTATAAGGTTGATTCTGCATGCTGCCTGTTATGGGGGTGATTCTGCATGCTACCTGTTATGGGAGTGATTCTGCATGCTGCCTGTTATGGGGGTGATTCTGCATGCTGCCTGTTATGGGGTGATTCTGCATGCTGTCTGTTATGGGAGTGATTCTGCATGCTGCCTGTTATGGGGGTTATTCTGCACACTGCCTGTTATAAGGGCGATTCTGCATGCTGCCTGTTATGGGGGTGATTCTGCATGCTGTCTGTTATGGGGGTGATTTTGCATGCTGCCTGTTATGGGGGTGCTTCTGCATGCTGCCTGTTATAGGGGTGATTCTGCATGCTGCCTGTTATGGGGGTGATTCTGCATGCTGCCTGTTATAGGGGTGATTATGCATGCTGCCTGTTATGGGGGTGATTCTGCATGCTGCCTGTTATAGGGGTGATTCCGCACGCTGCCTGTTATGGGAGTGATTCTGCATGATGTCTGTTATGGGGGTGATTCTGCATGCTGCCTGTTATGGGGGTGATTCTGCTTGCTGCCTGTTATGGGGGTGATTCTGCATGCTGCCTGTTATGGGGGTGATTCTGCATGCTGCCTGTTATGGGGGTGATTCTGCATGCTTCTGTTATAAGGGTGATTCTGCGTGCTGCCCGTTTTATGGGGGTGATTCTGCATGCTGCCTGTTATGGGGTGATCCTGCATGCTGCCTGTTATGGGGGTGATTCTGCATGCTGCCTGTTATGGGGGTGATTCTGCATGCTGCCTATTATAGGGGTGATTATGCGTGCTGCCTGTTATGGGGGTAATTCTGCATGCTGCCTGTTATGGGGGTGATTCTGCATGCTGCCTGTTATAAGGGTGATTCTGCATGCTGCCTGTTATAAGGGTGATTCTGCATGCTGCCTGTTATGGGGGTAATTCGGCATGCTGCCTTTTATAAGGGTGATTCTGCATGCTGCCTGTTCTGGGAGTGATTCTGCATGCTGTCTGTTATGGGGGTGATTCTGCATGCTGCCTGTTATGGGGGTGATTCTGCATGCTGTCTGTTTTGGGGGTGATTCTGCATGCTGCCTGTTATGGGGGTGATTCTGCATGCTGCCTGTTATAAGGGTGATTTTGCATGCTGCCTGTTATGGGGGGATTTTGCATGCTGCCTGTTATGGGTTTGATTCTGCATGCTGTCTGTTATGGGGGTGATTCTGCATGCTGCCTGTTATGGGGGTGATTCTGCATGCTGCCTGTTATGGGGGTGATTCTGCATGCTGCCTGTTATAAGGGTGATTCTGCATGCTGCCTGTTATGGGGGTGATTTTGCATGCTGCCTGTTATAAGTGTGATTCTGCACGCTGCCTGTTATAAGGGTGATTCTGCATGCTGCCTGTTATGGGGGTGATTCTGCATGCTGCCTGTTATGGGGGTGATTCTGCATGCTGCCTGTTATGGGGGTGATTCTGCATGCTGCCTGTAATAAGGGTGATTCTGCATGATGCCTGTTATAAGGGTGATTCTGCATGCTGCCTGTAATGGGGGTAATTCTGCATGCTGCCTGTTATGGGGGTGATTCTGCATGCTGCCTGTTATGGGGGTGATTCTGCATGCTGCCTGTTATGGGGGTGATTCTGCATGCTGCCTGTTATGGGGGTGATACAGCATGCTGCTTGTTATGGGGTGATTCTGCATGCTGCCTTTTATGGGGGTGATTCTGCATGCTGTCTGTTATGGGGGGGATTCTGCATGCTGCCCCTTATAAGGGTGATTCTGCATGCTGCCTGTTATGGGGGTGATTCTGCATGCTGCCTGTTATGGGGGTGATTCTGCATGCTGCCTGTTATGGGGGTGATACAGCATGCTGCTTGTTATGGGGTGATTCTGCATGCTGCCTTTTATGGGGGTGATTCTGCATGCTGTCTGTTATGGGGGGGATTCTGCATGCTGCCTGTTATGGGGGTGATTCTGCATGCTGCCCCTTATAAGGGTGATTCTGCATGCTGCCTGTTATAGGGGTGATTCTGCATGCTGCCTGTTATAGGGGTGATTCTGCACACTGCCTGTTATAAGGGTGATTCTGCATGCTGCCTGTTATAAGTGTGATTCTGCATGCTGCCTGTTGTAAGTGTGATTCTGCATGCTGTCTGTTATGGGGGTGATTGGGGTGATTATACATGCTGCCTGTTATGGGAGTGATTCTGCATGCTGTCCGTTATGGGGGTGATTCTGCATGCTGCCTGTTATGAGGGTGATTCTGCATGCTGCCTGTTATGGGGGGATTCTGTATGCTGCCTGTTATACGGTGATAGGGGTTATTCTACATGCTGCCTGTTATGGGGGTGAATCTGCATGCTGGCTGTTAGGGGTGTGATTCTGCATGCTGCCTGTTATGGGGGTGATTCTGCATGCTGCCTGTTATAGGGGTGATTCTGCATGCTGTTTGTTATGGGGGTGATTCGGCATGCTGTCTGTTATGGGGGTGATTTGGGTGATTCTACATGCTGCCTGTTATGGGAGTGATTCTGCATGCTGCCTGTTATGGGGGTGATTCTGCATGCTGCCTGTTATGGGGGTGATTCTGCATGCTGTTTGTTATGGGGGTGATTCGGCATGCTGTCTGTTATGGGGGTGATTTGGGTGATTCTACATGCTGCCTGTTATGGGAGTGATTCTGCATGCTGCCTGTTATGGGGGTGATTCTGCATGCTGCCTGTTATGGGGGTGATTCTGCATGCTGTCTGTTATGGGGGTGATTCTGCATGCTGCCTGTTATGGGGGTGATTCTGCATGCTGCCCCTTATAAGGTTGATTCTGAATGCTGCCTGTTATGGGGGTGATTCTGCATGCTGCCTGTTATAAGGGTGATTCTGCACGCTGCCTGTTATAAGGGTGATTCTGCATGCTGCCTGTTATAAGTGTGATTCTGCATGCTGTCTGTTATGGGAGTGATTCTGTATGCTGCCTGTTATGGGGGTGATTCTGCATGCTGCCTGTTATGGGGGTGATTCTGCATGCTGCCTGTTATAGGGGTGATTCTGCACGCTGCCTGTTATAAGGGTGATTCTGCATACTGCCTGTTATAAGTGGGATTCTGCATGCTGTCTGTTATCGGGGTGATTCTGCATGCTGCCTGTTATGGGGGTGATTCTGCATGCTGCCTGTTATAAGTGTGATTATGCATGCTGTCTGTCATGGGGGTGATCGGGGTGATTCTACATGCTGCCTGTTATGGGAGTGATTCTGTATGCTGTCTGTTATGGGGGTGATTCTGCATGCTGCCTGTTATGAGGGTGATTCTGCATGCTGCCTGTTATAGGGGTGATTGGGGTGATTCTGCATGCTGCCTGTTATGGTGGTGATTAGGGATCGATCCGAATCGATCCGGACGAACCCAGATTCGATCCGAATTTCATGAAAAATTCGATTCAGATCGAATCCGAATTTCCCCGCGATTCGATCGAGCGAAGTTTTTTTCTAAAATCCATTCATTTCAATAACAGGCATTCTAGGATGGTCTACGTGACATGTCCAGACATGTAAGCTGGGGCAGTGTATGCTGGGACAGTCACATGCAGCCTATCAGCAGCCAGCAAGCCCGGTGATGTCACAGCGCTATATAAGGCGGCGGCCATCATGCTTTTGCGCATTTGTCTATTGCATTCGTGAGAGCCAGGACTCAGGAGGACACTGCAGACTGTATTCAGGGAGAGATAGGTAGAGAGTTAGGGACAGCCAGTAGACAGCCAGTAGACAGGCGGGAGACAGGCAGGAAGTCAGGGAGAAGCAGGGAAAGGTAGGAAAAAAACGGATGCAGTGACAGGGATTTTTTTTTGTTTTCATGCAGCCTCAGTGTTACTGCCCGGGTCACTGGCTTTGTTAGCTGTTTCACCCTGGTTAACCACTGTTGCTTTGCATAGTACTACTGCTCCCAGGTGCTCTGCTGTTGGGGCATCCCATTCTGTGACTACACCAGCCTCTATTTACTATAACCCTTTGCACTTATTCTAAAAGTAATTTGGCCTGATAAAGACACTTTTGCTGTGCATAGTACTACTGCTCCCAGGTGCACTGCTGTTGTGGCATCCCATTCTGTGACTACACCAGCCTCTATTTACTGTAACCCTTTGCACTTGTTCTAAAAGTAATTTGGCCTGAAAAAGACACTTTTTCTGTGCATAGTACTACTGCTCCCAGGTGCACTGCTGTTGGGGCATCCCATTCTGTGACTACACCAGCCTCTATTTACTATAACCCTTTGCACTTATTCTAAAAGTAATTTGGCCTGATAAAGACACTTTTGCTGTGCATAGTACTACTGCTCCCAGGTGCACTGCTGTTGGGGCATCCCATTCTGTGACTACACCAGCCTCTATTTACTATAACCCTTTGCACTTATTCTAAAAGTAATTTGGCCTGATAAAGACACTTTTGCTGTGCATAGTACTACTGCTCCCAGGTGCACTGCTGTTGGGGCATCCCATTCTGTGACTACACCAGCCTCTATTTACTATAACCCTTTGCACTTATTCTAAAAGTAATTTGGCCTGATAAAGACACTTTTGCTGTGCATAGTACTACTGCTCCCAGGTGCACTGCTGTTGATGCATCCCATTCTGTGACTACACCAGCCTCTATTTACTATAGCCCTTTGCACTTATTTTAAAAGTAATTTGGCCTGATAAAGACACTTTTGCTTTGCATAGTACTACTGCTCCCAGGTGCACTGCTGTTGGGGCATCCCATTCTGTGACTACACCAGCCTCTATTTACTATAACCCTTTGCACTTATTCTAAAAGTAATTTGGCCTGATAAAGACACTTTTGCTGTGCATAGTATTACTGCTCCCAGGTGCACTGCTGTTGGGGCATCCCATTCTGTGACTACACCAGCCTCTATTTCCTATAACCCTTTGCACTTATTCTAAAAGTAATTTGGCCTGATAATGACACTTTTGCTTTGCATAGTACTACTGCTCCCAGGTGCACTGCTGTTGGGGCATCCCATTCTGTGACTACACCAGCCTCTATTTCCTATAACCCTTTGCACTTATTCTAAAAGTAATTTGGCCTGATAAAGACACTTTTGCTGTGCATAGTACTACTGCTCCCAGGTGCACTGCTGTTGGGGCATCCCATTCTGTGACTACACCAGCCTCTATTTACTATAACCCTTTGCACTTATTCTAAAAGTAATTTGGCCTGATAAAGACACTTTTGCTGTGCATAGTACTACTGCTCCCAGGTGCACTGCTGTTGGGGCATCCCATTCTGTGACTACACCAGCCTCTATTTACTATAACCCTTTGCACTTATTCTAAAAGTAATTTGGCCTGATAAAGACACTTTTGCTGTGCATAGTAATACTGCTCCCAGGTGCACTGCTGTTGGGGCATCCCATTCTGTGACTACACCAGCCTCTATTTACTATAACCCTTTGCACTTATTCTAAAAGTAATTTGGCCTAATAAAGACACTTTTGCTGTGCATAGTACTACTGCTCCCAGGTGCACTGCTGTTGGGGCATCCCATTCTGTGACTACACCAGCCTCTATTTCCTATAACCCTTTGCACTTATTCTAAAAGTAATTTGGCCTGATAAAGACACTTTTGCTTTGCATAGTACTACTGCTCCAAGGTGCACTGCTGTTGGGGCATCCCATTCTGTGACTACACCAGCCTCTATTTCCTATAACCCTTTGCACTTATTCTAAAAGTAATTTGGCCTGAAAAAGACACTTTTGCTTTGCATAGTACTACTGCTCCCAGGTGCACTGCTGTTGGGGCATCCCATTCTGTGACTACACCAGCCTCTATTTCCTATAACCCTTTGCACTTATTCTAAAAGTAATTTGGCCTGATAAAGACACTTTTGCTTTGCATAGTACTACTGCTCCAAGGTGCACTGCTGTTGGGGCATCCCATTCTGTGACTACACCAGCCTCTATTTCCTATAACCCTTTGCACTTATTCTAAAAGTAATTTGGCCTGATAAAGACACTTTTGCTGTGCATAGTACTACTGCTCCCAGGTGCACTGCTGTTGGGGCATCCCTTTCTGTGACTACACCAGCCTCTATTTACTATAACCCTTTGCACTTATTCTAAAAGTAATTTGGCCTGATAAAGACACTTTTGCTGTGCATAGTACTACTGCTCCCAGGTGCACTGCTGTTGGGGCATCCCATTCTGTGACTACACCAGCCTCTATTTACTATAACCCTTTGCACTTATTCTAAAAGTAATTTGGCCTGATAAAGACACTTTTGCTGTGCATAGTACTACTGCTCCTAGGTGCACTGCTGTTGGGGCATCCCATTCTGTGACTACACCAGCCTCTATTTACTATAACCCTTTTCACTTATTCTAAAAGTAATTTGGCCTGATAAAGACACTTTTGCTGTGCATAGTACTACTGCTCCCAGGTGCACTGCTGTTGGGGCATCCCATTCTGTGACTACACCAGCCTCTATTTACTATAACCCTTTGCACTTATTCTAAAAGTAATTTGGCCTGATAAAGACACTTTTGCTGTGCATAGTACTACTGCTCCCAGGTGCACTGCTGTTGGGGCATCCCATTCTGTGACTACACCAGCCTCTATTTATTATAACCCTTTGCACTTATTCTAAAAGTAATTTGGCCTGATAAACACTGTTGACGAATCCACGAACATCAGTGACGTACAGCCACAACTCGGTGATAATGATGATGACGATGAAGCCGATCGCACTTGGGAGCCGGGTGATGAAGGGGCTTCATCGTCATCATCAGGAGAAGAGGGGCACAGGTTGCCCCGGAGTCAGCAGCTCAGGCAGCAAGGTGTTAGCAGCATGGTTGGCAGGCAGCATGGGGGCACAATTGTAAAGCCTGGAGCCAAACGGGGCCGGGGCCGGGGTAGAGCACCTGCTGCACGGCAGGCTACCTTATCGGGAGGTAGTGGGGCAGGGGTTCCTGGAGTTGGCGACAATAGCAGCGAATCAGTGAGGCCTGTTGGTGGGAAAAGTAGCTACTCGGCAGTGTGGCAGTTTTTCCTGAAGCATCCGCAGGAGGGTAACATGGCCACATGCAAGATATGTAGGCAGAAGGTGAAGCGTGGCCAGGGTCCAAATGTTGGCACCACGGCCCTGCGTCAACATATGCAGCATCACCATAAAGCGGCCTGGGAGAACCTAGGCTCCAGAGAGGTGGGCCAGACTGCTTCCTCACCGAGTGGCACGCCGCTCCCAGTTTCTGCCAGCCAAGGCTCCAGCACCTCAGCCGAAGGCAGCTGTGCGTCATACCCATCCTCTGTCGCTCCTGCTCCTCCTCCTCCTCCTCCAAGTCATGCATCCCACCAGCAATCCATCAGCGAAGCCATGTCCAAGAGACAGCAGTATGCGCCCACTCATCCTACGGCGCAGAAGCTGAATGTGCTCCTGTCCAAGTTGCTGGTGCTGCAGTCGCTCCCTTTTCAGGTGGTGGACTCTGCACCTTTCAGAGAACTGATGGCTTGTGCCGAGCCGAGGTGGAGAGTCCCAAGCCGGCATTTCTTTGCCAAGAAGGCAGTACCAGCGCTGCACACTTTTGTTGAACAGAAGGTGGGCCAGTCCTTGAGCCTGTCGGTGTGTAGCAAAGTGCATGGCAGCGCCGACGTCTGGAGCTGTAACTACGGTCAGGGACAGTACATGTCGTTTACGGCCCACTGGGTGAATGTGGTCCCTTTGCAGCAGCAACTTGGACAGGTCACGCCGCTTTGGCCTCCGCGTTCCCTGCCCGTTGGACCTGTGACACTGTGCGACTCGGCCTCCTCATCCTCCGCCATCTCCTCACCCTCCACTGTAGGCTCAAGTCTCAGTGCCCCTCCAGTCTACCATGTGTGCAGGGCACGGAGGTGTCACGCAGTGCTTCACATGGTTTGTTTTGGCGAACGGAGTCACACAGGGGAGGAACTGCTTAAATTTATTCATCAGGAAATTCAAACATGGCTTACTCCAAGAATATTTAAAATGGGAATCATGGTTACCGACAATGGGAAGAACATTTTGTCTGCGCTGCGCCAAGGAAGCCTGACCCATGCCCCCTGCATGGCTCACGTCTTCAATCTGGTTGTCAAGCGGTTTCTGAAGTGTTCCCCCCATCTGCAAGACATCCTAACAACTTCAAGGAAACTTTGCATGCACTTCAGCCACTCATACACCGCCAAACACACCCTTCTTGAGCTACAGCGTCAGAACGGTATCCCCCAACATAGTCTGATTTGCGATGTTTCCATCCATTGGAATTCCACCCTTCACATGTTGGACCGATTATATGAACAGAGAAAAGCCATCACGGATTTCCTGATGATCCAAGCGGATAGGGGGACTCCCCTGTGTAACTTCAATGTCAACCAGTGGCAGCTCATACGTGACACCTGCCGTTTGCTCAGGCCCTTTGAGGAAGCCACTTTATTTGTCAGTCGGCAGGATTACGGGATGAACGACGTGATTCCATTGCTTCATGTACTACAGCACATGTTGGAAACCATGGCTGGTCAGGGCATTGGAGACATGGCGTTTACATCTTACGGCCACATGAACCCCGTTGGAGCTGAACTGGAGGAGGAGGAGGAAGAGGAGGAGGAGTTGCCCAGCGAAACACAGTTTAGGCTTGGCGAAATGGCTGGTTTATCTAGTCAGCGGACAGGAGAGGAGGAGCAGGAGCAGCCAGAGGAGCTAGAGGTTTTTGAGGAAGGCGAGACAGAGGACCCGGGCACACCGTGGCAGTATGCAGTGGAGATGGAGACAGGTAGTCCATCCGAGTCACTTGCGCAAATGGCAGGAAGCATGCTCACGTGCTTGCGTAGTGACCCCAGAATTGTTTCCATCTGTCGGCGGGATGACTTCTGGCTCTCTACCTTATTGGACCCTCGCTTCCGGCACAAAATGGGGGCATTTTTTAAACCCACCGAGAGGGAGGACAAACTGAACTACTACAAAGACATTCTACGTAGGCAGTTGGCCGATGCCTATCTGCGCCATGGTCCATACTCTCGCAGGTCTGTCTGCGCTCACCTTCCACTGTCATGGCTGCCGGGGGGGTTGGCAGGAGCAGCAGCAGCAGCAGCTCCATCAGCAGCAGCCTCAGTCTTCAGTCGCTAATGAGTAGCTTTCTACACCCGCATAGTGAGGCTACTCATGAGCAGCAGGAAGACCTGGAGCAGGACCTGAACCAGCAGGTCATGTCATACTTTGACATGACCATGCCAACACACCTTGAGGATCCGCTGGACTTCTGGGCAGCCAAACTTGATTTGTGGCCGCAACTAGCAGAGTTTGCCCTGGAAAAGCTGTCCTGCCCGGCAAGTAGCATGCCATCTGAGCGGGTGGTTAGTGCGGCGGGGGCCATAGTTACGGCGAGGAGAACTCGTCTGTCAACTAAAAATGTGGAGAGACTCACCTTTGTCACAATGAATCAGGGATGGATCAGCCAGGATTTCCACCCACCAATGCCTGATGCATGCGACTAGATTCAGCATGGTGCCACGTTTTACACTTTCCAAATGGTGCAAAACATATTTATGTCTTTAGGCCAATTTTTGGGCTCCTGCTGATGCCAACTCCAGGGTGTGATTCATCCAATTTTTGGGCTCCTGAAGCCAACCCCAGTGTCTCTTTAAAGAAATGTTTGGGCTCCTGCTGCTGCTGCTGCCAACTCCAGGGTGTGATTCATACAATTTTTGGTCTCCTGAAGCCAACCCCAGTGTCTCTTTAAAGTAATGTTTGGGCTCCTGCTGCTGCTGCCAACTCCAGGGTGTGATTCATCCAATCTTTGGGCTCCTGCGGCCAACTCCAGTGTCTCTTTAAAGTAATGTTTGGGCTCCTGCTGCTGCTGCTACTGCCAACTCCAGGGTGTGATTCATCCAATTTTTGGGCTCCTGAAGCCAACCCCAGTGTCTCTTTAAAGTAATATTTGGGCTCCTGCTGCTGCTGCTGCCAACTCCAGGGTGTGATTCATCCAATTTTTGGGCTCCTGAAGCCAACCCCAGTGTCTCTTCAAAGTAATGTTTGGGCTCCTGCTGCTGCTGCTGCTGCCAACTCCAGGGTGTGAATCATCCAATTTTTGGGCTCCTGAAGCCAACTCCAGTGTCTCTTTAAAGTAATGTTTGGGCTCCTGCTGCTGCTGCTGCTGCTGCTGCTGCTGCTGCCAACTCCAGGGTGTGAATCATCCAATTTTTGGGCTCCTGAAGCCAACTCCAGTGTCTCTTTAAAGTAATGTTTGGGCTCCTGCTGCTGCTGCTGCCAACTCCAGGGTGTGATTCATCCAATTTTTGGGCTCCTGAAGCCAACCCCAGTGTCTCTTTAAAGTAATGTTTGGGCTCCTGCTGCTGCTGCTGATGCCAACTCCAGGGTGTGAATCATCCAATGTTTGGGCTCCTGAAGCCAACTCCAGTGTCTCTTTAAAGTAATGTTTGGGCTCCTGCTGCTGCTGCTGCCAACTCCAGGGTGTGATTCATCCAATTTTTGGGCTCCTGAAGCCAACCCCAGTGTCTCTTTAAAGTAATGTTTGGGCTCCTGCTGCTGCTGCTGCTGCTGCCAACTCCAGGGTGTGATTCATCCAATTTTGGGCTCCTGCTGCCAAATCCAGTGTCTCTTTAAAGTAATACTTGGGCTCCTGCTGCTGCTGCTTGCAACTGCAGGGTGTGATTCATCCAATCTTTGGGCTCCTGCAGCCAACTCCAGTGTCTCTTTCAAGCTATGTTTGGGCTCCTGCTGCTGCTGCTGCTGCTTGAAACTCCAGGGTGTGTCAGTCAATTTTTGGGCTCCTGCTGCTGCCAACTCCAGTGTCTCTTTCAACCAATGTTTGGGCTCCTGCTGCTGCTT
The DNA here is from genome assembly GCA_027917425.1 of Gastrophryne carolinensis. NCBI lineage: Eukaryota > Metazoa > Chordata > Amphibia > Anura > Microhylidae > Gastrophryne > Gastrophryne carolinensis. The sequence goes on along the minus strand of CM051237.1, from coordinate 45,431,582 downwards.
GCAACTCCAGGGTGTGATTCATCCAATTTTTGGGCTCCTGCTGCTACCAACTCCAGTGTCTCTTTAAAGCAATGTTTGGGCTCCTGCCCCTCATAGTGATGCCACTTCAATTCTCTGCAATTGTGCCGCTCTGCGATTCTATTAGCGATGCCTCTGATCTGCATGTGATATTTATTTACAGTATTATTTAACTAACCCAGCACGCATCCTATGCGTGTTACAGCAAGGCAAAATGGTTTACAACCCTATTGAGGCTCTATGAGGCTCAGAAATAGCCATTTTTAATAGCGATTCATCGCGAATAAATTCGGGTCGAAGCGATTTTTGTCGGAAAATTCTGCGCATCAGTCGAATCGAATTTTTCAAAAGTTCGCTCATCTCTAGTGGTGATTCTGCATGCTGTCTGTTATAGGGGTGATTCTGCATGCTGCCTGTTATGAGGGTGCTTCTGTATGCTGCCTGTTATGGGGGTGATTCTGCATGCTGCCTGTTATGGGGGTGATTCTGTATGCTGCCTGTTATGGGGTGATTCTGCATGCTGCATGTTATGGGGGTGATTCTGCATGCTGCCTGTTATGGTGGTGATTCTGCATGCTGCCTGTTATGGGGGCGATTCTGCATGCTGCCTGCTATAGGGGTGATTCTGCATGCTGCCTGTTATGGGGGTGATTCTGTATGCTGCCTGTTATGGGGATGATTCTGCATGCTGCCTGTTATGGGGGTGATTCTGTATGCTGCCTGTTATGGGGTGATTCTGCATGCTGCATGTTATGGGGGTGATTCTGCATGCTGACTGACTGTTATGGGGGTGATTCTGCATGCTGCCTGTTATGGGGGTGATTCTGCATGCTGCCTGTTATGGGGGTGATTCTGCATGCTGCCGGTTATGGGGGTGATTCTGCATGCGTATATTTCTTTGAGCCTGCATGTTAGCCCCATTGTCATGATTAAGAGCGCAAGCTCGAAACGCGTAGACGCGGGGTTGGCTCTTCATATGTGCGTTTTGTTTTACTGGCTGTGATGGCGTTTTACAATGATGTCTAAATAAAGGAGGATGATTTTACTCACCTAACCATGTGGCTGGCACTTCTCACTGACGGACTTTCATCGCTCTAGGAGGTGAGCTCTCCTTGCCGTAGCCCATAGTTTGAGTGTGGAGCAGTAAGTGCTTTGGTCTGAGGCTGGCACATAAGACATTTTATTGTGATTCTGCATGCTGCCTGTTATGGGGAGGTTCTTCACACTGCCTGCTATAGGGTACTGGGAGGGGGTTATTTCAGCAAACAGTTATGCGTTGTTTCTTCTTTTAAATCCTAGGTGTGTCTTATGGTCCATCCTATGGAGGAACATGATTGACTCCAAATTTATTCTCCAATGGAATAACGCCCCGCCCCTCCTCCAAGCATGCAGCCAATATTATGAAGAATTCAGCGTAAGGAAGAACAATGTGTCCTGGAATGGATGATGTGGTCTCTAGACATCAACATTATCATGTCTGTCTGGAATGACATATGGATACAGTAGGATTCCACCTTTTGAATGAATTTTTGAAAGTGTCTATTGTTGTGTGGAACAATAATACCTTAAAGAGAAACATTGCAGGTCTGAGGAGTTAAAAAAACTCCCCAAAAATGGCTTGCTTGGTCCGCCTGTCCCTCCGGTTGAGCATTTGATAACTAATAACTTACCTCTCTGGTCCTATCGTGCTCGGCAACCCTCTGCTCCCTTGCTGACTTCCTTAGGGAAGCGCCATCTTAGGGAAGATCTCATGCATGTGCCGTGTTATTGCATAGGCTTCAATGACACTGGGGCGCAAATGCTCAAGAGATTTGAGGAGCAGCGCGCGGGATTTGAACTGCAGCCGGCCAAGGGGTGAGTATGCTCCATCATCCAGGGATGGCTAAGGTGGGAAGGGGGTGGAAATGGACCAGGAGTTCAGCAGGATGTCAGCGTATAAGATAACGTAGACATCCAGAAGACAGAGCAGAGGGGGAGGGATTATCTGAGAGAAACATAGAAAAAAGTCTGATGTTCCTCTTTAAAGGTGCTGAGCTGATCTGGCAATTTTTATTTTTTCTAATGTTACAAAATGTGTGTTTTCTGGAAGTTATCTGCAATCTTTTGCTACTGGCAATGTACACCAATAGCAACAGATTGCAGATAGTTGCACAGAACACTGCTGCTGGGTAAGTGTAAGATTGAGTGAGCTCCCTCACCTCAGCCTCAGCTCCTCAGAGTCTTGGCAGAGTCCAAATACTGCTGAGGTCACTCTCAAATGAGGAGGATTCAGGGAGTGAGATGGAGCAGGGTGGCCCCTCGGATTTGGGCTCTGGGACCCCGTCTTCACCTCTGAGCCCTCCCTAGGAAACCATCAACATCTCAACCTCTGTACAGTGTCCTTCATTGTTTGGCTTTTGTGTAAAATTGTAACATTGGTGTGTGTTATTTTTTTATTTTCCTTCAGTCTATGTTGGACTCCCTGGGAGCTGACATAGTCGGGGTAAGAATTACCTTAATAAAGTCAGAATACTATATGCATCCAGTGTTTTGTAAATGTGACATGCTGTTGTGTTGTGAAGTGCCCATGTGGCCTCTAGGACAGTAGGGTCTCTTCTGGTGTTCGACAACATCCAACAATAATGTGGCTTTCTTATGTGTTAGCCAAAGTCCTTTTGTTTTACACATGGCCAGGAGTGTAACAAGAATTATCATGATTTAATTCTTCCCTACAGCTAAATTGTTGGTGTATAAATAATCTTACAAATACACTGTTCTTATGTTTGTATCTGTTGTTTTTTTTATCTACACAGATGTTTCCACCCAGACGGAAACCTGTGGTTGTTCTCCCCACCCCATCTCCTGGAGACTCCAGCAGCATGGACCAAGGCCACAGCTGTGATGGTGAGTAATGTGATTTGTGACAATAAGCTTTTAGACATGCATATGTATGTGTCCATGACCATGTACCCATGGTGGCAGTTTAGCGTTTACACTCATACCAGGAGAGCCTCTTTTCAGAATAATCAATCAGAATTGGCTCAATGCATGCACATTTCCTGTCCCTGCTAATGTAACTTGATGCTACCTGATACAGGCAGCAGTTGGTTATGTACTTTATGTGCTGCTTTTCCATTCCTGTTACATTTTTAATTCTGCATTCCCCATTGTTTAGGTTGAATGAGGCTCCACCACAAATGTTTATTTTTTAATAAAGTGCACGTAAAATGATAGAAGCTGGAAAGAGAATTTTCGGAAGCTCTGCTTTTTATATGAACTGAGGCTGTAGGTCAAAGGGAGTGTTTTATCCCATTTGAGCATCTGAAACAGCTCATAGGCATACCAGGTGCTAGACATTTGTAATGGCTGGTGTGGGTTTTGTAATGCCTGGCGAGGGTATGCCCCTTTACTGGAGGTGAGCTGGGACCCAGCCAGTGGCGTTTTCAGCTCCATTGAGCACTCTCACAACTTGTCAGAGCGTCAGAAGAAGCTGAATAAAGTGGAAGATGCTGATTGGTTGCCTGTCTGCGCCATGGGATCATACGAAAGGTGAGTTTCCTTGCTGATCCAATGGGGTATCCATAGTGGTGCTTCCCAATTTGGCATGCCCTGCCAGAGAGGATCAACAACCAGGTGAGTGACAATCCCAGGAGTTTCCTCTTTAACAAAGCTTAGGAATTATGGCTGCCCCTTACATTTCTTTATTGCACAGATTGTATGGTATTCTGCTATAAAAATGTATATATTTTTTTGGAAAAAATGACACGGTATAAGGTTGAATTTGCTGACTTGCATTTTATAGGTGTATTTTCTGCTAACCTTTTGGGAGAAATAGAGACCTGCCATTGTCTCTAACTATTCCTCTAAATGTGTTTGTTTATGTATGCTCTGTTTACTACCTACTTACACCATATTGATTTAGGCTTATCCTTGCGTCTGTGTCTTGTGTTGTGTGGTAACTTGACACTGAAGGTCTAACCATTGTCAGTATATGTAAGCTAGGCTTAACTACTGACTATACGCCAGGGTTGAACTATGAGCGGGCGCAAGGGACGCATGCCCCGGGGCCTCCACCACTTGCCCTGCAAAGGGGGCCTCCACCAACCTTTGGGTTATGATCTGGTCAAGAAGACTTTTCAGTCTTTGGTCTATCGGGCCATGGGGCCAGCAAAAAAGCTATCCACAGCAGTGGGGAGTCCTGAGTGCCTGGGCAAGCCTTTTTTGTTTCCTTTTTTGTTTTTGCAAATCTGCAGCCAAAGCCACCATAGGGCAGGATGGAGAGTCTAGGGCAGCAAAGCCACAATCAGCAAAGCTACAGTGATGGATGCAGAGCTGTCACTGCACATAAGCCACCAAGCACAGCCGCTGGCAGCTCAATGCAGGGAACTATTTTCTGCTGGACCAGCCGGGCGACTACACTACCCCCAGCCCAGAATGGCAAAGCAGTTTCTGAGCAGCACGCACCCGCACAAGGGGGGCACAAGGGACTTAATCTGTTGTTCCAGTAAGTAGGACGGTGCCAGACAACCACCATTCAGTTACTTGGCTGGACTATTATTTGAAAGGGAAAAAAATACTGTATCTGGGGCCTCCACCACAATTAATCCGGCCCTGCTATATGATGTCCCTAAATCTCTGTAAAATTTCTGATGCAATTGAGAGAGCATTCTTTTTAAGTCTTGCAACAAGTTCATTTTAGTCCATTTTGATTAGTTTTAAAGCGGACCTTCAGCATGATTTAATGAAACGCCCAAACCCTTAAAAACTATCTCAGCATCTATAATTCATCTATTTAATTTTATACATGAAAAACACCTGGGATTCAGCACAGCCACAATTAAGAAAAAGTGCGCTGGTCTTAAAGGGACCAATAGACACAATAGTGTCAAAAGCAACAACCAAGATATAGAGGGCCACCAGACTGGCCCATAGGTCCCAGAAAGCAGAGCACACAACCACCAATGTAAAATGTATATTAGCCTTTAATTAATACATGACCAGATATTAATTACACATAAAATAACCACATACACTACAAACAATTTAAAAAACATATAATACAACTGTCGAGACCAGGGTAAATCAGACTAATTCATAAGCATATATATTGCACAATGCCCTACCTCCTAACTAGAAGTAAAAAGTGGGTACTAATAGACCCAAATAACCATGTGATATCTCAATGCCTTATAATGTAAGTATAAAGTGCATACGTGACAAAAAATGTATAATATACAGACTGCAAAAGTTAATAAAGGAAATTAATGAGGCTGCAATAGCCAAACACATGTGATACTATTTAAAAAGCAAGAACAGTAATGACAATACTTAAACCATAAAGCGCAAGCAGTGCTAGGATTATAGTGCAAAGCTATAGAATAACTGGAGCAATAGTTGGAGCATGAGTAAAAGATTTAAAGTAATATCACCGTATCATCTCAAGTCTGCAGCCCCGTCACGACAGGCCACTCGTGCACCAATTTAATTTTAGGCTTTTAGATACTTACGGGCTGCAACTCTGTTTAGGACTCTAGGATACGGGTGCCGCCATCTTGACTTAGAACCATCACACATACTGAGGAGAGGAGAGCGGGATAAAGTGCAGGGGGCGGGGTTATAGCTGTGCTTTGCACAGACAGAGCAGCGCTGGGGTCAGGGAAAGGACAGCAATCCCAGAATGCAGAGCGACACAGTCAGAAGACACTTCCTGTTTGCAGGCTGCCTGATGCCCCATGAGCCACCATCTTGGATGTTTAAAGGTTCATAACCTGCAGTCGATGCAGGTAGGATGATTTTTAATGTGAGCAATCTGTATTTACAGGGTGTGGGAAACATATAAAACATGCTCTTATTCAGGGTGAAGGTCGACTTTAAGTCTTGCAACAAATTAATTTTTAGTCCATTTTGATTAGTCTTAATTATTATGATGTTTAATTATAACGTAAGTTGTGAAAATAGCCGCTGGAGAACTTTTGGGCTGGGTGAATCACTAATGAGAGTCGGGCGGGGGCCAAAGGTGTGCCAGAAAGAAGCAGAACTGGGCGTCTTCTCCCACAGAAGCACACTCTTGTCTCTCGCTGTTCATACAGCTGAAGTGGCGACCCTGTGGTGACGCTATCCCATTGAGTCCCAGGGGGTGATGGTCTCTCAAATGTTGAAGTGGTAATGTTACTTTTAATGTATTTTAAACTTTGCTAAGCTTTCTTTTCTTTATTTGGGTATATTATATTTTCTTTTTAGATTTTATTTAGAATAAAAGAACATTCTTTATTTTATTTTTTAAAACAATATAACAAACCTGCATTTATATTAGTAGCCCTGCCTTGGGCATTAATTAGTAAAATATTTGGTATTTGGGGATGTTTTGGCCATTAGCAAAACAGCAGGGCAGGCTGGCATATATATAATATATATATATTCTCTGTATGACACAATGCACTTGGTGAACTAAGAGATTCTGATTTATTTCATTTTAATTTTTTTTTATTTACCATATTTTTCACTCTATAAGACACATTTTTGCTCCCCCACCTCTAAACCCTAGGTGCGCCTTATGGGCAGGTGCGTCTTATAGAGCGAGAAATACAGTATTTTTTTTTTTATTAGAAATAGATAATACTTTACATTTCTTTGCTCACAATAATTTTCTATTTATACCTTCTGCAGTTTAGCCCAGTCAAAGGACACCATGAAAAAGAAAACATTTTTGATTTTTACTATCACGCTGGTATTAATTGCAATGTTCTTCATCAGCAGCAGGACCACTCTTAGACAGAGAAGATATGACATCGATGATTGTTTAACTTCTAACTGCTCACCTGTTGATTTAGAGACTGATGCTAATGTAGCCTCCAATACCCCACCCTTGCTCCCCTTTAATGCCGCAACCATTCTAAGAAAAGGAAATGGGATATTATTTATGGAGACCACAGACAGAATGGAGCCGCCATCCCTGGTCTTGTGTGCTATAGAGTCGGCGGCTCGAGTCTACCCTGACAGACCCGTGGTCTTCTTCATGAAAGGACTGGAAGATATCTCCAGCATTGAACATGAGAAGAAAACAAAGGAACATTTTCCAACGCTCGCATCTTTTCAAAATATCTACTTATTCCCAATTAGGATGGAAAAGTTATTTATTAACACACCTCTTTTACCTTGGTTTAAAAAGGTAGGTACAGACTGACAAGCATACCATTAAAAGGTAAAAATAATTGGGTATAGGCCTCCATAAATCTAATACTGTATTCCAGAGTGTCTCAACCAATGGTGGTCATAGTGTACCCCCTAAAGCAGGGGTGCTCAGCCTTTTGAAGAGCCAGGGCCACTTAAGTGATTTGGAAAGTGGTCAATAGGTTCAGAATGTTGATTTTTATTTTGAATGACATTACTGTACAAAACAATCAGGATACCCACTGTCTCTGCACACTCCTTTAGCTTGATTTTTTAACACTCGTATTTCCTTCACTACACCACCCCATTACCACATTTATATATAACAACCCCCACATGCTATCATTACACATACTGATTGCCTTACCTCTCCAAATATATGGGTCTTATATTTATAGCCCTCCTCCATAAGTTTCAAATAGTAACTGTATTCTGAGAACTCAACCCATCTAAAGTCCCACCAATGAAAAGCATACAATTAAATATAGAAAAAAACTGTTAAATTCTTACAGAGTACCTCACCTCACCTCAGCCGTACTGCAGAACTAAAGTGACTTTCTGTCTGCTGTTTCTAACACCATTAGGGTTGGCACCTGGACCCTATTTTTTTCTTTTACTTTATTGGCCACTGGTCTGGCAGTGATGATATTTGTTTTTTCTGGTAATTCAGGATGGGAAAAGTAAACCCACCATTACAATTACCAGTAAAAAAAAAAATACCAGCACTACCAGGCTAGTGGCCAGCAAAAAATTCTGTCCAGGTGGTAACCCTATGGCCACTGTGCAGGCAAGTTGAAAGTATTAAAAAAAATACATAGCACTCACAGAGGCACTAAAAACATGATTACAGGCACACAGTGCCTATTGAAATCCTATTTTTTTTTTTTTTTAATGAGAATTGCATTGGAAACAATTGAGAGAGATGACACAGCTTTCTCACGGGCCCAAGTCACAGGTTTGAAGCAAAAGAGCTAAAATGCATGCAAAAATAGCCAAGCCAACCAGCCCAAGAATCCCGTGGCACATGCACCAGCCAAAAAACGTTTTCAAATTATTATAAAATGCCTAATTAATTGTAACTATTCAAGCCTGTTGAAATGTTTGGGATAAGGCCCCACATGGTGAGCGGTGGTCCTTTTCTGGCAATGTAGGGAACTCAGTGCCGGGATTCTTTCCATCACCAGCGCTGTTGATAAATGGGACACTACCTGGCATTATCAAAGGCACGTTTTCACTGGGACCTGAGATTCAGCTGACACTCATCTGGCATTACGTGGCCTCAGCATTTCTTAAATAAGCCCCTAAACCTTTCAAAAACAGAACCGCTTGTGTTTTCACCATCTACTAACCTACCTAAATCTGACTTTTCCCTTTCAGTGTGTGTCACTATTATAACTCTGAAGTAGCACGCCCACACTTAACTCTGTCATTCACCCTATATTCAATCACTTTCCCTTTCATGCCGCCTGCATCTCAGAAACATCTCTTGAAGCTGTCCGTTTCTTACAGTGGAAACAGAAAAACTCATTGTTGCCCCGGGGGATTTCACACAGCGGGGCATCCTACACCGGGGAAGGAAGAGCCTGGGCCTGGAATCTTTTAGATTCCAGGGCCTGGCTGCGTGGGTTTTGGACCTCTTTAAGTTTAAACTGCTAATTCTCACCCACAATACTCTCCATGGTGCTGCACCCCCTAAATGTCTTCCTTAATATCTGTCTACCACCCACTACCATCTTCAAATGATCTACCACTTACATCTATCTACCACTACCTTAGTCCAAACCTCCAAGTTTTTCCTGAGCTGCACCAATACTATGAAATGCACTAACAATAATTTTAGACACTCCCTAAAAATGCATCTTTTTAGGGTAGCCTACCACACCCCCTAATCTAACTCCTCCTCCCTAATCCATCTTCTACATTATTTTTCTTTAATCACACACTATGCACCACAATCTGTGCCCCAAAGCACTACATCAGCTTGTGGCTGGCCCATACAGATTGTATATACTCTAATTTTTACTTAGATGACTGGACCATGGCACAAAGCACTTATTACATTGTGTGTCACCTCCATTCTCCTCTTAGATTGTAAGCTTGTGAACAAGGTCCCCCTTCCTTCTGTTTCAATGAATACCCTTTTCATTGCAGTTATTACTCTACTTGTACATAACCCCTCCGATTGTAAAGCACTGCAGAATATATTAGTGCTAAATAAATGAATATAATTATAGTGCTATAGACCCAGGGGTTTTGTCACATATGTCACCCTGTTCCTCCAAGCCACCGCTACCACCTCTATTTGGCAATATGCCCCTCCTAATCTTTATTACTGTGTCCATATTTAGCTACCTTCACATACCAGTTCTATTTTCTCCTTCCATTTCCCCACAGCATGTCAGGGGCGCATCACATGGCTCCATGGGCCACATGTTGCCCCCTGGCCACAGGTTGAGCATATGTGTTCTATGGCAAAGAGACCTTTGGGTCAGGGTTGAGTAATCTAAAAAGGAAACTAGAAAAGCCACTTTTGCACCTAATAACTAGGTACTGGCTCAGTAATGGTGCCCCAGTCATACATCACAGGTTTCAGCCATAGCCAAGACCTTGCCTGAAGGGGAAACAATATTTGTCTCTGCCCCCAGGATCTAGTATGCAAGTGTTATAGCAGGACTAAGAACTGCCATCCAGGATAACTGGAGCCATCTGAGTGGAAGGGATCTTTCATTTAGGGTTGAGTCCTCTAATGACTGAGAACTGCAGACTATGTATGCTCGGAGAACAGCTAAGGTTAGGTTTTTCCACAGCAGGGACTACGCCCCCAATAAGTAGGCTCTGGTTCCTAAATGGTGCCCAAGTCAAACATCAAATTTTCCAGCCATAGTCAAGTTCTTGCTTGCAGTGGGGACAATATATGCCTCTGCCCCCCAAGACCTAGTAGATAGAGGCCGTAGGGTTGAATCCTAATGGCTGGGAACCCTTGACTACTCTTTCCTTTGAGAACAGCCAAGGGTTTAGGTTTCCCAGGGCAGCCACTAATGCCCCTAATACCTCAGTAGCATTTCAGAAATATTAGTCCAGTCTAGCATTACATGTTTCAGGCATAGACAAGACCTTGCTTCAAGGAGAGACAATAGCCAGCATGACTGCAGGCAGAGAGATATCTCGCTTGAACCCAATCCGGTTTTCTGAAAATCGCAAGTACCGCCCTGCTATTACTATAAAACATCCCGTGAGGGTGAAGGTCTGCTCCCTAAAAACCATATGTACATGGCCCAATGACAATGCCAAGATGCTCCATGCCTACAGCTTGTTGCTTTTGCACCCTATTAAAGCCATAGCTTGTCTGTAGTGCTCCATGTCCTTCAGTTTTTCACCCCTGGTGGCCTTGATTATCACACGTGGGAATCTTGAGTAAAACCAATGGTATTCATATAACTGGTTGGGAAACTCTTCTCTGATGCATGAGAGACACAACAGGCTTTCCTGGGAGAATAGACAAGTGTTTAGGTGTTTCCATATGTAGCAGGCCCCTGCCTGGCCTGTGGCAGGGGCTGAGAGGAGTGGAGGGGTTCTTGGGCCTAGGGTGGGCATGTGCAATGAGGTGCACTTGCTCATTTGTCATCACTGGTCTTCAGGAATGACACTTCTTGTAATCAAACAACAGTTACTTTATTGGCAGCACATTCCATTAAAGATGGTACACTTCGGCAGGTATACTCTACAGCTTCCCTCAGCACTCTAGTTCCACTTTAGACTCTGGTCAGACTAGTCTTAATCCCATAAATAAGATGCACAAGTCTTGTTCGCCTTGTTGGGCATTTGGGCTGCCTCTGACTTCTGGATCCTTCACTTTCTCTGGCATAATCTGTACTCCCCCTTCACTGCTGCTGCTGTTACTTCCCCTCAGCTACATCCAATGATCTTCCACCTCTTGAGCATCTAGAGCAGGGGTACTCAAGAACTTTTTGTAGAGGTCCGCTCATACCAGTAAGCAGCAAGTTAAAGGTACAGAATCGGGGGTAGGTTAAAATCAGCGCACCAGGTAGCTATATATTCCACAAGCATAACTAAATAAAGGCTGCTTGTCCCCCCTTCAGCATTATATCTATTTGGCATTGGGGGAAAACAAACAGCAACTTTTTTTTTGAACATGTGGAACCTACAGCTCTTACCTTTGGTGCACTGATTTTAAAGGAGCAGAGCTAAGAGGAGAGCTGGCTGCGGCAGAGCTGGGAGTAGAGGGATAGTTGGGGCAGAGTTGGGAAAAGAGAGATGGATGGGACAGAGCTGGGAACAGAGAGATGGGATGGGGCAGAGCTGGGAAAAGAGAGATGGGATGGGACAGAGCTGGGAACAGAGAGACATGGGATAGGACAGAGCTAGGAAAAAGAGAGATGCATAGGATAGAGCTAGGAACCGAGAGATGGGACAAAACTGGGAACAGAGAGATGGGATGGGACAGAGCTGGGAACAGAGAGATGGGATGAGCAGAGCTGGGAACAGAGAGATGGGATGGGACAGAGCTGGGAATAGAGAGATGCATGGAACAGAGCTGGGAACAGGGAGTTGGAGCAGGGAAAGGTGAGTTTTTCCAAGGTGCCATAGAGATGGGGGGTATCCTGATTCAGGATGCCCCAGGGACAAGCAGCGGCCAGCCCTGGTATCTTTTAGATTCCAGCCCAGCTGCTGGTGGGATTTGTTCCACTTAAAGGTATCCCTGGGCACCCCAAACCCCTTCTTTCCCCCACCGCAAAAATAATAATTTTTGCCTCTTTCTTCCCATATTCAGTTTTTGTCCCCCCACCCCCACCCAATCATTGACAACCAGCTAGCTTTTGTCGTCATCCACTGGTTGCTGGCTGACGACAAAAGGGGCTCTCACCTGTCTGCAACTATCCCAGGAGGCTGAGCGACGCACAATCATAGACGTCCTGCTTTGTGCATTGTTTTATATCCGCTGGGAAGCTGCAAACAGATCTATGCAGGGTAGAACTAATACATTACCCTGCTTGTTGCGGCCCGGAGGATATTGAAAAGCCCCCTGCAGAACATCTTTCAGTGAGTGCCGATCAGCCTCCTGTGATCGAAGCAGGCTGCTGAGCTCTATAACTCATCCCCCTCTGTCTTTCCTCCTGCCCCGTCCCACATGCTGTCTATCCTCCCATTCGCCGCCCCCCCCTGTCTTTTCTCCCATCCACCGGCCCAGTCCGCTGTCTTTCCTCACGTCCACCGGCCCTGTGGCTGCAGTTCACCCGGCCGCCGTCCTTCATCCTGCCCACCCCGCCCACTGTCTCCCACCGGCAGCACCCGTCTCTGCTCCCGGCTGTGGGGTCCGGACACCTAGGTGCTGCAGTCTGCAAATGGACCGAGGTCCGCGGGTTGAATACCCCTGATCTAGAGCCTAGAACCTTCTGTAAGAGTTGGGTCCTCCCTTATATAACCTCCTAAATGTTGCTACTCCAACTATGTATCTATGCCAACCAGTGGCAGAGAAGGTAATGTTGCTAATGCCATCTGGTTTAATCTCTATTTACCTAACTAAGGGAGCACACTAGATTATTTAATATTAACTTGCCTCATTCCTTAGGCAACATTGCCATCATGTGGATTTATGATACAATGACACCCAAGTCCTGCTATTTATCTATTACTGACAGAATGTTCTTAACTGTACTGTTTTTAGCTGTACCTACCCATCACATCCTCCCCTGCTTTTAATTAAAGCATCTTCACTATGCGGTACTCACCCTTGTGCCACAATGTTAGTCAGTCCTACCATGACCACTGCTACTAGTATAGAAGAAGTATAGATTATTCAAGCCCCTTGTTTTTGTGACTCTTGTCACTAAAGGCCTTACCTTGTACTTATTCCATGAGACTAGTGGGTCTCTTGCTCCCATAGTTTGTAACATCAAGGTTACCTACCTACAAGGTGTGGATTATTGGGTATACAACCCTTGTACGGGGATGGTTGCTATCAAACAATGGTTTGACTTTAACCCATATTAAAACGATATTTGTAATGGTTCAGCATTACATTAAATGTTACTAACTGCTGTTTTAAGAAGTTCCACAACTTCCATTAAGCGTTTAAGTGCCAAGGCCATAAATTTCACGGGGTTGCCTCTGCGACCCTTAAGTTCCAGCCACATAAAATTCACAGGCCTGACATTTACAGCTACTAGCGGGCAAAATTAAAAAAACTCTCTATCTTCCCGGTTGGGTAGTAACCTTGCATCCGCCCCGAGACGAGATCAGTAGTGCGATCGGACATGGGAGTATGGAGGGGCGAGAGAGCTGTGATCCCTTGCCCCCAGCTCCCCTCCATCGATCACCCGGTAGCTGTCATCGGACATGATCACCGGGGGACAGCAGAGGATCGGAGTAGAGAAAAAAATAATAAATGTCATCATTTTTTATGTGTGTTTATTTTTACTGTTAACCCCTGAACTGGTAAAGGATCCATGAGACCCCAAACCATTTCACAAGGCTGGAGGCTGGCAAGTCACCCCCGGCTAGTGGGTTACTTGACATTAACCCCTGGCTTCCTAATTACCTGCCTCCCCAAAGCCCAGGGGGGCAGAAGGGCATGTGCGGGCTTGTGACCAGTAGGGCATGGGGTCACAAAAGCTGGCCCCTGTGCCCTGTTCTACAAGCCCTGCATAGCTGGTTATGCTGGCATCATTTTTGCAGAATTTATACCCTTCAAATTAGCAAAAAAATGCCCCACCCAAAAAAAATTTCAAGTAGGATGGCAATTAAAATGGTTAAAAGTAGCTATGCATGTTGGGTATTGTTCTGTTCAGGGGACCTTGTGCTTTCAGATTTAGTTTGTTATTTGCATATTGATATTTTAGGAACAAATTTTTTTAATTCTGTTTATTCTGCTTTTATAAACATTTTTAGGGAAATCGTGTGTAAGCTAGGGATTCTTTGAGGAATTACTTCTAGAAAGATGAGCCCACTATAACAAGCTGAGTACGCTTAGATAGCTTAACATGTATACTTCCCGGGTATGGCTTATGGGAGTTATTCCAAATGTAAAGGGCTGTTTAAGTTGAAAGAGCGCAAGGAGCGCACTTTGTCTGCAGAGCTGAAATTCTCAAGTAAAATTACCTGTACACACATGCTTTACTTTGGGCTGTTTGGCAACTCTTATTTTGACAGTACCCCCGATGTTGGGTATTGTTCTGTTCGGGGGACCTTGTTTTTTCAGATTTAACCTGTTTTTTTCTTGTTTGCATTTAGTTTCTTTATGAAAATGTGGCTTTGATTCTACTTTTTTATTATTTTTTAGGGAAACTGTGCAGCCAAAGAATTCATTGAGGGATTACTTCCAGAAACCTGTGCCCCCGTCAACAAGCCTGGTAAACTTAAAAAGCTTGAGGTATGTACTTTCAGATAATATATAGTTTGTGGGGGGGGGGGGTATTTCAAATGTAAAGTGTTGTTTTTCTTGAAAAACAGCAAGGTGCACATAGCGCATAGCATAGTTGTATGTAATCTGAAAATCTCCTAAAGCGCTGTTTGAGTTTTTGGAAGTCTCCTGGGCAGGAAAGGGTGTCTAACAATACATGTGCGGTACCGTTGTAACCAGGAAAAATTCGGATTTCACACGCAATAAGATTTTATTGACAAACATATATTTTCTATTACAAAAAGACACTACAAATTGTAAAAAATAGATTTATTTTTTTTGCATATATTTCACTCAAAAGTATTGAGAATACACAAAAAAGGGCAAACAAGACATTTCATGTTAAAGCTGAAAAAATATATATCATTTTCTTGGGAAATCCCTTCAAAAATCACAGTTGAACATGTGTAGCTCAAAATAGTGAAACATGGGTTGGCAGAGGATGACAAAAAATCTAGGTAGTCTGGCATTTAAATGGTTAAAGAGCCAGGAAGTATGAGCCAAGTGCCTAATATATGGGAGAGTAACGCATAATAGGCCTTATCCTGTGCAACATACTTGAAAAGGTTTCCCCTCTTACCCACTCCTGTAGGTTATTGTTGCATTCTAAACTGAACCCCTGGTCTCTCAGACCCAAACTACTCCTGTAGAATGTGACTTTCATAGGATTGTCCTACAGTAACTACTATCTAAATCAGAATTATCTCCCCTAATATACCATTAGTACTTACCTGTAGTCAGGACATCTTTACTTCACCTCAGCTGTACCTTCCTGTGCCCGCTGGTATCCTAGCTAGCTCTACACTTGTCTCTAGGTGTGGACCTATGCACCCTTGGATCAGTCAAGCCTTATGGGCTATATGTAGTACCACCCTATCTTAGACTACTTCTCTCACCGGAACTTGCTTCAACAAATCTGGCATTATCAGCGAAGTCATGTGGACTCTCTCAGAGCAACTTCACGATGTCGCTGTTCACTGTCTATCAAACTCCTTTGGAAAGGCAACCAGACTTCCTCTACTTCTGCTGGTTCTCCCCCTTTACCTACACCGTGCAAAAAATAGTGAGCACCCAGACTGACAGCACACTGTTTCGGTCCCACGCCACTCCACATTTTATCCTTGACCCATAATGACAGAGTTCTGCTAATTGGCAGCAATGACTGTATTACCAGTTAAGGGGATCAAGGACATGGCACCCTGTTTCATCCAGTACTGTGGATCTGTAATGAGGAGGTTGGCTCTTTAAGTGGCTTCACTCCCTGACCCACATTCCACTACCAGTGTTTATTCACCAGCTTAAACACAACACATTTGTTTCAACCTTCAACACTTTTACTTCAGCAATATTTCACACTCACTTCTTGGGGAACACTAACAGCAATGCCCAGTTATGAATGCTTACTGTATGCTACACTCAACCTACCAAGAATTGGACCTGTCCCAGCATGAACTTATCTCTGTTTGGGCTGGTTTCTCAATCCCAGTTTAAACACACTTCGCTCAGGGTTCACACACTCCTTCTCAAGGACCACTTCTATCTCGAAGAAGGAAATGGTTAGTCTTGGCTGGGCTCCTTTAAGAGTTAATCCCTTGGCCAGACTGGTTCCCAAAGTGTCAGCATGTAGATGATGAGTCTACTCATTGAGGCGGTCATGTAATACACATCTTAACATAAGAAATACAGTTACTGTACTGTCCTGTAACCTGTAAGGGTTTGACCTGTAAGGGAAAAGTTAACATACACGTTATCACATTAATCGTCATTAACTACTAAATAAATAATTTTAAAGGGCCTTGGTTGCTACAAAACTCCTTTTACTCTGTTATGCAGTATTTAAACTAAAGCAACCATTTGTAAACCAGTTTCCTTCTGCAAATCTGTAACCAAATAAGTAGAACAGTCATATTCACCTACTTTTACGAGGGTGCATGGAGGTCCAACACCTTGAAACATTTCAATTTACATACTAAAATAACTTTGCTTATTTATCTATATACATCACTAAACTAAACATGGCTCATTACCAGGTATTTTATTAAAACCAATTTTCTGTTTCAACTGTAAAAAATATAAAACAAATACTAAGTTGTTCTTTGTTTTGTTGCTCTACTCAAAATAAAAGTGCTGAGAAACAAACAGGAACAGTGTTCAAATTCTAAAAGTTCTTCAGCTTTACAGTTATGGGGAATAGTAAGCTGGGTCAGGCAAAGACACCATTTTGTCCTTCCTCCACCTACTAATGCTATGGATTTTGGGTCCACAGGGCTGAGCACAGCTACTCTGTCCATGTAGATATTATGGTCTTGGTGTATCTGGTGATAGATGTCCTGGAATTTATCCCAGTCCTCCTGGTTCACGTCATTAAGGGACACGCAAGTACATATTCATGCGTATTTTATCTTCTATCTAAAGCTCTCTCACCTCCTCAACATAGTACATACCCATCATCCAAATAAGGGTTCTCTGAACCGATTTTAGGGGTGCACTGCACATGAACCCATCTCTGAGCTTCAGAGAGCCTAGGCGAATAATATTGCTGGGCATTCAAGGTGTGTTGGGAAATTCCTGGTTTAGGAATCAGAACCCAGGGCAGGGAGGCAGCTCTCAGCCACCCAGTTAATTCCTCCCTGGAGGCCCTAATCAGGGGTCACTGTCTGGGGACGAAGAAAGCTAGGAAGCTGACTGGGAACTGAAAGACATAGGACAGAAAACCTGCCTGCACTACCAAAGAGTCAAGCTGTCGATCACCCGGGGCGTGGGTGGTCTAGTACTCGGAAAGCCTGTAATCCACCCAGTTCTTCAGCAGGGCTTCAAATGTGAGGATGCGCAGGCCCTGGGTAGTCCCTTAGTGGTTACAGGCTTGGGAAGGGGTAACCCAGAGCAAGCTGTGGTGGAGCTGGGCCCCAGAGCGGGCTGTGGTGGAGCTGGGCCCCAGAGCGGGCTGTGGTGGAGCTGGGTCCCAAAGCAGGCTGTGGTGGAGCTGGGTCCCAAAGCAGGCTGTGGTGGAGCTGGGCCCCAGAGCAGGCTGTGGAAAAGCTGGGCCCCAGAGCAGACTAACCTACAACAAAGGGCCATAGGCCCAAGACACACACGGCTAGACACTGGGAGGGCAGCAGGCCCCAAAACAGACAAGGCCCAGTAAAGATGGAGACACAAACTATGAAGGACTGTGAGCCCCAGCACAGACAAGACAGGAACTAAGCAAGACCCGAAGGCCCACAAGATCACAGCGGTATACAAGGGGATTGGAGAGCGCGGCGAGGCTATGAAGAGACAAGGCAATGATCCAACAACAGGTTGGGGCCAAGCACATGCATTTATATGAACCTCAACAGCATGGTTAATGCCAGGTGAGGTCCAACAATGTGGCTCTAGGACCCAGGAAAGAACCATACCACTCCAACACAGCAACCACCCCACAGCAGACAGCACAATGGCCAGAGCAGCGGGCTTGGGGCAATGAAGGCTGGCAGATCACTGGTTCACGGCCCAGTTTATGTCAGTCCTAACGCAACCGAGCAGGGTATCCCATCCCAGGCAACACATATTGATCTTCAGCACGCACTGTAAATTGTTTGTACTGGGGCCCAGGGCGCATTGGTACACAATACCTTTAGACTGCACCGCACGAGTAGCGGTGATATTTCTCCTTGCGATTGCTGCGTCGAACCAGCAGGATTTAGGCATCACACTTCTTATCAGCAGTGCGGCTATTCACCTCCACAATCTCAGACAATGGTGGCGAAGTAATGCTGGCAACCATTCGGCTCTGATATTTCCCCAGAAGAACTCCTCCATCATGGCATCGACATTCTCAACATCCTTATGCGCAGGAGCTGGCATCTCCTCCTCGGGCTGCTGCAACAAAATAATGGCCACTCCCTCCTGTTGGCTGGCTGCTCAGGCTTAGTGGCCTCTGATTCGGCAGCAGTCTCAGTCTTTTCCTCGGGCGTGGGAGGTGGAGGGGACTTCTTCATGGCTTCACATAGCAAGTCTGCACCTTCTTCTCAACCGAGACTCACATCACCAATGCGGCTGTTCCTGAGGGGGGTAATGGGAGACTGGGCGGCCGGGGCCGAAGCTTTGGCAGCCTGTGGGGCCTTCCATAGCGATTCAGTCACCGGATTGCGGCAGTATTGCACTGGGCCAGTCCCTTTCTTGATTAGTTTGCCATGGTGACAAAGGGGGCATTGGCGTAGTCCTGTTTTGAGGACCACGATCTGTCCACTACCCCCCTCCCCCAGGGTGGCCTCATGGTGGGTTTTTAATCTGGCTCTGCCCTCTGGCCTCCCAGGTTGCACTGCTCCCACCTACCCGCTAAAAGGTTCTTGTCACGTAAGCAAGAAGTGGTGGGAACTGCTGAGGTAAAGTGGCGGGAAAAAGTCTGAGGCACACTTAACCCATTCGGTACTGGGCCTGAACTGCAATGTCTTTTGTCTATTGCCAAGGGTTGTAACTCCATCAAAAATAATCCAATCATGCTGAAACCTGGTAATCCAACAGGTCAGGGGTCCTGGAGACTTCTCCCCAACTTACAGCCAAAAATACGCACTTTTTGATTTTTCTTAAAGCAACAAAAACTCTAAATTCAAGCTGGACCAAATTAAACAGTCTCTCAGGGTTTCTGGCACCTCAGGAAACCATTTTTAACACTTTAGGTAACTGAACGGGCCACCAAATGTCTGAACTGTTGTAGGGGCTATGAGGAAGGAGGGGGGTTCTTGGACTTGGTAGGATGGCGTGGCATGTGGAGTGAGGTGTTAGTCATCGCTGGTCTTCAGGAATTACATTTTTTGTAATCAAACAACAGTCTCTTTATTAAGGTCTTCAATTCAGCATAGCAGCACGTTCCATTACAGATGGTACACTTCAGCAGGTATACTCCACAGCTTCTTTCAGCACTCTAGTTCCACTTTAGACTCTGGACAGGCTGGTTTTAATCCCATAAATAAGTGTACAAGTCTTATTAGCTTGTTGGGCCGTTGGGCTGCCACTGACTTCTAGAACCTTCACTCTCTCTGGCATAAGCTGGACTCACACTTCACTGCTGATGCTGTTACTTCTCTGCAGCTACAGTCACAAATCTTCCCCTTTTGAGCATCTAGAGCCTAGACCCTCCTGTAAGGGTTGTGTCCTCCCTTATATAACCTCTTAAATGTTACTCCTCCAACTATGTATCTACCTCAAACCAATGACAGCGCTGATAATGTTGCTAACGCCATCTGGTTTAGTCTCTATTTAACTAACTAAAGGGGTGCACTAGACTATTTAATATTAACTTGTCTCATTCCTTAGGCAACATTGCCATCATGTTTAATGTTTTCTTTTCATCTAGGACTTATTGAAGACACTATCAGGGCCTACTCCACTGACAGGGTTCTAATCCTTTTTAACTGTATCATTTTAAGCTGTACCTACCCATCACACATGGCAGCCAATAATGTACCAAGGCAGAGGCAAACTAGTCATAAGAAGACCCTGGAGAATTCGATAGTGAGACCCCCCATCCAATTATTGTCTCCCTTCCAGCACCCATGTACCTGGTCCCACTGTACCCACTTAGCTAAGTCACCCCAGCCCATGTTCTTCCCTCAATATTCTTAGAATCTTTTCTGTTTGGAGATGGGGAGTCCTGCCCACCACTGCATCATTATCTGCCCCCACAATACTAAACTTCAGTAGAGTTCACCATATCCACTCCTGTTCATGACCTGCAATGCTATAGCCTTAGCCTTGGAGGGGACTTGGGCACAGTGGGGATATCATGGGCTGGCTGGGATGGTAAAATCCAGGGCCAATTTTTTTTTACCCCAGTCTTTCACTGCCCTAGGTACAGGCTGAGTAATGACGCTTTAACATCAAGATCTTCCACAACATGTGTCTCAGCCCTCAGGACTTACGCTTCATGGGAGAACCAATACCCATTAAGACGCTGTGGATAGGGATGGTTGCTTTTTAAATTTTAGTTGGCAATGGATGTTTCTAATAAGGGTATCGGTCTGCTTGTTTTAGGAGAAAAAGTAACTTATTGCTTTTGTAAATCCCTAGGTAGACCCATACAAGGAAGTCTACTGGACCCACGTCAGCTCAGATGCATGCAGATTGGCTTCTATTTGGAAATATGGTGGAATTTACATGGATACGGATATCATCTCTCTGCGTCCAATACCCCATGATAATTTTTTAGCAGCTCAAACACTACCAGAAGCCAGCAATGGTGTCTTTGGCCTCACCCCATCTCACCCCCTGGCATGGCAGTTTATGGAGGACTTTGTTAAGAACTATAGAGGAGACATATGGGGCCACCAAGGTCCTAAACTTTTCACACGAGTGATGAAGAAATTGTGTGGTATTTCGGTAATTAATTCTAAAAACAATGTCTTCTGCAACAAAATTCACTACTTGCACCCTCAGCGCTTCTACCCCATTATTTGTGCATCATGGAGAAAATATTTTGAGGTATGGCCAGAGATACCAACTTTCAATAACTCTTATGGCTTACATCTATGGAACTTCATGAACAAAAAACGTATATCTATGATTCCAGGAACCAACACATTGGTGGAGCATGTTTACCAGCAGCAGTGTCCCACCACTTATGACTTTATTGTAAGGAATAAAAAGACTCACCTTTAAAACTCAAATGCCAGATACAATGTTTATGTTTTGGTTGATGTGGGCAATTGTTAAAGATGATGTATGTTATTTAAACATGCAGGAATGCAAGAGTAGGACCTGCTTATTCATGCTGTGTGAAATCGATTCACACTATGCCAGTTGTTTCTCTCCTTTCTGGAAGAAAGACCAACCAGGGTTGAGCATTTGTTATATGCACCATTAAGCTGTTATAAAAGATGGCCTACTCCAGCTTTTTCTGGGCAAGACCAGTGGGTCTATCACATCATGCCACCCTTTAGCTCTGCTGCCAATGATGGGTTCTTCTCTGCCACTGATCACCCTTCTCACTGTCTTCTCCACTGCCACCAATCATCCTCTAGTCCTCGCCACCTTCTGTGCTGTCACTGATGGTCCTCTGATCCTTTTCTCCTTCTCCAACTACTGCCAATTACCCTCCAATCCTCACTACTTCCTACATTAAATTTTCTCTGCTGCTGCTGAATGGTCCACCCTGGTTGCCAATTTTCCCCTGGTCCTCATTGTCTTGTCCAGTGCCAATGAAGGGTCCAGTGCCAATGAAGGGTCCACTTCTACTGTCAGTCATCCTCGGATTCTCACTGTCCCGTTTAATGCCGCTGAAGGGTCCACTGCTACTGCAAATTATCTTCTGGTTGTTACAACCTTCTAAACTGCTGCTGCGCGCCCTCCAGTCATCTTCTTCTCATTTGCTGCAGGTTGTCCTGAGTTCAGGTGTGCACATGAGATACCCGGCTCACCAGCAGGGCTGGTTTTAATAGTGGGCCCACAAATTCAAATTATTTTAGTAAGTAAAGCAAACTGATTGTGTAAAAGCATATGTTTATTTACCCTGTGCCCAGGCCCTGCCAACCTCCCCTGTGTGCTCAGGCCTTGTTATTCCTCCCTCTGTCCTAAGCCTTGTCATCCTCTTATCTGTGCCCAGCCCTGTCATCCCTCTGTGCTCAGTCCCTACCAACCCTTTCACTGTGCCAATTTCCTGAACTTCTAATTAATAAGAGCATTCTATGCTGTGCATATGAATGAATGGCATAGAATGCTGGTAACACACTTAGCCCTGCATAAAGTGCTACAAGTGGCCGGCACCTCAACCAGTCCCCTATGGCTGTACTTGCCCACACATGTGCTGTGGAATCACTGTATCAGTGTATACTCAGGAACCGGTGGATTTCATGGAACTGGGCATCCAAATTGGGATTTCCTGGAGACAGGGAATCGGCTGACACTAGAGTCTTTTAGACTCCAGGGCCAAGATGACAGGGTTTTTTTGTTGGACATAAGCCTAAAAAAGTTTTAAGAAGGAAAGTACATATTTGAGTTTAAATTATTTTGCGAACACTAAAGACAACCAGTTCCTCAAGGGCACTGAGAATTAATACATCTCTGGCACTGAAGGCAGAGGGCCTCTCTGATGCTAGGGACCCGTGGTTAATAGCCCACTTTGCCACCCCCGAAACACCAGCCCTGCTCACTGGTCGGGGGGGGGGGGCACCCAAGGCATCATCCTGTGGCCCAGTTCAAGTCTGAGGACACCAGGTGCCTTACACTTACCAGATGTGCTCAGGACAGATGCTGGCCCTGGGAGGACTGCTTAACTGCAATGGCCTGTTGGAATAACCTTTGAGAAATCTGTAGCAATAACCATCAAAGCAATGCTGGAGAAGTTAATAATCTATTAGTGTAGCTACAGGGTACAGGCCATTAAAGTACTTCACAGACCTGACACTCACTGTCACCAATTCTTCTTCCTTCCAGTAAAAAAAAAAAGCTTGGAGGGATTTTTTTTGCTGCAGGGTCTAAAAATACTCCCTCCTCTAGCATATAAATGCAGGTGTTACCAGCTCCAGAGCACTCTCCTGTCTCCGATCATATGGGGCACGCTCCATCTCTGATTGGAGAAAAGAGAGCACCATAACTGCCAATGGTGAGCGTTGAACTTGCCATCCCTGGAGTGAGTAGAGAAGAAAGCGGCCTCTGTAGTTATTTCAAACTAAAAAAAAATCCCCTGTGTTGCTCTGTGTTTGCTGCTTCAACATATGTAGTCTTCAGATCCTGACTCTGATTCTCGATAATTGAATGGGGAACATGCCCAAGATGCATGACTGGCATGTCCCCCCCCCCCGGCACACTCTGCATGAAATTGGGAGCTACCACATCGTGACAAAAATGAGGGGGGTAAGTAATCTTAAAGGGAAAGTCCACTTTCGTGGAAATTTCCAGCAGACCACAGAACAGGGGGGCGCCAGAGGGCATGAGGCTCCCTGCTTACCTTACACCCACTGCTGCGCAATTAATATGCCCTAGTATGTTAAGCCAGGGGCACTTCCAGCTTTCAGCTGTCTACATCCATGTACAAGCTTAGCTGGGGAGTGACTCCTTCATACAGGGGTCACTCCCCCTCCAGCCTGGAAGCTACGGGGCTATGGGACAGGGATTATGACTCAGCATAGTCAATCAAGAGGTTCTCCCACGTCCAGTCAGGGAGGGAGCCTGATCTCTTAGGAACTGGAGCAGTCGGAGGTAAGGCAAAGATATTTTTATATTTTAAATGCCTACAAGTCTCCTCTTCATGTTCATTTTGCTGTCTGTGACCTCATTGGGGAGATAGGAGAAAGTATCACTATTCTACACTAGCGCACCCACTCCTACACACCAAGGCAGACAATGAACAATCCACTCTCCAAACTTCAAGACAGTCTTTATCCTTGTGATCAGGGAACTAAGCGTGAGCTGAATCCAAATTAAAGAGGAACTATGGTCAGAAATGATGATAGTCCCTCTTTATTTTGCAGCAGAAGGACAGCCCAGATCACACTTCCACACATTGCACTGTTATAAAAGGCGGCCTCCCTGGTACTCATCTCTTTCAGGATCCTTCTAAGGCTCACATGGAGCAGCCCATTAGCTTGCATGCCTAGCACTCAGCAAGCAGCTCCACTGATAGGCTGCTCATGGTCACATGAGAGAGCAACCTGAAAGACTATAGTGGCAGGGATGCACAGCAGGGAAGCCCGATCCAGACTCCCCCGCTTCTGCATAATAAAGAGGGACTATGGTCATTTCTGGCAACACAGGGTAAGGAGCTGGCATGGTCATGTGCATACATACCATAGAATGTTGTTTCTCAACTTGCAGGGGTTACGCAGTGATGTTCAGGGGTGAACCCACAAGAGGGTCATAACTGGTCTGGTATAATAACAAGTCTGGTATAATATTTTAACAGTAAAACTTTACTCTGTAGGCCTGTGGACTACTTATTTTGGTAACACTTAGGGAATGTTTTTTCTTTAAGGGGTACTTGGCGTGAAAAGTTTTAAACACCACTCTCACAGAAACAGGGAAGGACTGACACAACCGTTAGACTGACACTGCCACAGTTGGTGCACTGAGTGTGGGGATTGCCAGGAGCCAGAACCATTGGTTCCGAAGGAAAGAACTAAGATGACAAAACATTATTTGCACCCAGAACTATGTGTATAGATAACTCAGGAAAACAAAGTGCTGGAAATTTAATTTGTTGTGTAAACTTATGGCACTCCCCACTGCATACTGTGGTGGCACCAGGGCCGGATTAAGTGTGGTGGAGGCCCCAGATACAGTATTTTTTCCTTTGAAAATAATAATCCAGCCAATTAACTGAGGGTTGGCTGGCCCCCACCTACTTATTGGAACGTCAGATAGAGTCCCTTGTGCGGGTGCGTGCTGCTCGGAAACTCCTGCTTTGCCATTCTGGATGGGGGGGGGGGGTAGTGTAGTCCAGCAGAAAACTTGAGCAGAAGGCTTATGTACAGTGAGCGGCCATCGATTGACTACTCTGCACCCAAGCCCTCTGTAGCGTTGCTGATGGCGGCTTTGCTGCTCTAGACTTTCCGTCCTGCCTTGTGGTGGCTTTGGCTGGCCAAATGCGGGGGCCCCCCACTGCCGTTGATAGCTTTGTTGCTGGCCCCGCTGCCCGTCAAACTAAAGACTGAAAAGCCTCCTGGACTAGACCATAACCCAAAGGTTGGTGGAGGCCCCCTTTTCAGGGCAAGTGGTGGAGGCCCCGGGGCTAGAGCCCCTTGCACCCCTCTCATAATCTGGCCCTGGGTGGCACCCTGGGAATAAATTACCTAAACTCAAGAACATCATTTTGACATACATGAATAATACACTCTTCCAAAAATTTAAGGGAAATTTGACTTTACCTTTAATTTTTTTTTTTGGGTGCCCCACTATGTATTTTGATATGGGGCTCTGTGAAACCTATGCATACCTCTTGGGTGCTCCTCAGAGTCATGGGAGTAAACTTTTTTTTTTTAACCTGACCAATAAAGAAGCTTTAAGAAATTCTTTGTTATTCAATGAGTTGTACTAATGGGCAGCCAGCATTAAGCAGAATATGTCTTCAATGTGGGACTATAAATAGGGATGAGCGAATCGATCCGGACGAACCCGAATTTCATGACAAATTCGATTCGGATCGAATCCGAATTTCCCCGCGATTCGATCGAGCGAAGTTTTTTTCTAAAATCCATTCATTTCAATGACAGGCATTCTAGGATGGTCTACGTGACATGTCCAGACATGTAAGCTGGGGCAGTGTATGCTGGGACAGTCACATGCAGCCTATCAGCAGCCAGCAAGCCCGGTGACGTCACAGCGCTATATAAGGCGGCGGCCATCTTGCTTTTGCGCATTTGTCTATTGCATTCGTGAGAGCCAGGACTCAGGAGGACACTGCAGACTGTATTCAGGGAGAGATAGGTAGAGAGTTAGGGACAGCCAGTAGACAGCCAGTAGACAGGCGGGAGACAGGCAGGAAGTCAGGGAGAAGCAGGGAAAGGTAGGAAAAAAACGGATGCAGTGACAGGGATTTTTTTTTGTTTTCATGCAGCCTCAGTGTTACTGCCCGGGTCACTGGCTTTGTTAGTTGTTTCACCCTGGTTAACCACTGTTGCTTTGCATAGTACTACTGCTCCCAGGTGTTCTGCTGTTGGGGCATCCCATTCTGTGACTACACCAGCCTCTATTTACTATAACCCTTTGCACTTATTCTAAAAGTAATTTGGCCTGATAAAGACACTTTTGCTTTGCATAGTACTACTGCTCCCAGGTGCACTGCTGTTGGGGCATCCCATTCTGTGACTACACCAGCCTCTATTTACTATAACCCTTTGCACTTATTCTAAAAGTAATTTGGCCTGATAAAGACACTTTTGCTTTGCATAGTACTACTGCTCCCAGGTGCACTGCTGTTGGGGCATCCCATTTTGTGACTACACCAGCCTCTATTTACTATAACCCTTTGCACTTATTCTAAAAGTAATTTGACCTGATAAAGACACTTTTGCTGTGCATAGTACTACTGCTCCCAGGTGCACTGCTGTTGGGGCATCCCATTCTGTGACTACACCAGCCTCTATTTACTATAACCCTTTGCACTTATTCTAAAAGTAATTTGGCCTGATAAAGACACTTTTGCTGTGCATAGTACTACTGCTCCCAGGTGCACTGCTGTTGGGGCATCCCATTCTGTGACTACACCAGCCTCTATTTACTATAACCCTTTGCACTTATTCTAAAAGTAATTTGGCCTGATAAAGACACTTTTGCTGTGCATAGTACTACTGCTCCCAGGTGCACTGCTGTTGGGGCATCCCATTCTGTGACTACACCAGCCTCTATTTACTATAACCCTTTGCACTTATTCTAAAAGTAATTTGGCCTGATAAAGACACTTTTGCTGTGCATAGTACTACTGCTCCCAGGTGCACTGCTGTTGGGGCATCCCATTCTGTGACTACACCAGGCTCTATTTACTATAACCCTTTGCACTTATTCTAAAAGTAATTTGGCCTGATAAAGACACTTTTGCTGTGCATAGTACTACTGCTCCCAGGTGCACTGCTGTTGGGGCATCCCATTCTGTGACTACACCAGCCTCTATTTACTATAACCCTTTGCACTTATTCTAAAAGTAATTTGACCTGATAAATACACTTTTGCTGTGCATAGTACTACTGCTCCCAGGTGCACTGCTGTTGGGGCATCCCATTCTGTGACTACACCAGCCTCTATTTACTTTAACCCTTTGCACTTATTCTAAAAGTAATTTGGCCTGATAAAGACACTTTTGCTTTGCATAGTACTACTGCTCCCAGGTGCACTGCTGTTGGGGCATCCCATTCTGTGACTACACCAGCCTCTATTTACTATAACCCTTTGCACTTATTCTAAAAGTAATTTGGCCTGATAAAGACACTTTTGCTTTGCATAGTACTACTGCTCCCAGGTGCACTGCTGTTGGGGCATCCCATTCTGTGACTACACCAGCCTCTATTTACTATAACCCTTTGCACTTATTCTAAAAGTAATTTGGCCTGATAAAGACACTTTTGCTGTGCATAGTACTACTGCTCCCAGGTGCACTGCTGTTGGGGCATCCCATTCTGTGACTACAATAGCCTCTATTTACTATAACCCTTTGCACTTATTCTAAAAGTAATTTGGCCTGATAAAGACACTTTTGCTGTGCATAGTACTACTGCTCCCAGGTGCACTGCTGTTGGGGCATCCCATTCTGTGACTACACCAGCCTCTATTTACTATAACCCTTTGCACTTATTCTAAAAGTAATTTGGCCTGATAAAGACACTTTTGCTGTGCATAGTACTACTGCTCCCAGGTGCACTGCTGTTGGGGCATCCCATTCTGTGACTACACCAGCCTCTATTTACTATAACCCTTTGCACTTATTCTAAAAGTAATTTGGCCTGATAAAGACACTTTTGCTTTGCATAGTACTACTGCTCCCAGGTGCACTGCTGTTGGGGCATCCCATTCTGTGACTACACCAGCCTCTATTTCCTATAACCCTTTGCACTTATTCTAAAAGTAATTTGGCCTGATAAAGACACTTTTGCTGTGCATAGTACTACTGCTCCCAGGTGCACTGCTGTTGGGGCATCCCATTCTGTGACTACACCAGCCTCTATTTACTATAACCCTTTGCACTTATTCTAAAAGTAATTTGGCCTGATAAAGACACTTTTGCTGTGCATAGTACTACTGCTCCCAGGTGCTCTGCTGTTGGGGCATCCCATTCTGTGACTACACCAGCCTCTATTTCCTATAACCCTTTGCACTTATTCTAAAAGTAATTTGGCCTGATAAAGACACTTTTGCTTTGCATAGTACTACTGCTCCCAGGTGCACTGCTGTGGGGGCATCCCATTCTGTGACTACACCAGCCTCTATTTACTATAACCCTTTGCACTTATTCTAAAAGTAATTTGGCCTGATAAAGACACTTTTGCTGTGCATAGTACTACTGCTCCCAGGTGCTCTGCTGTTGGGGCATCCCATTCTGTGACTACACCAGCCTCTATTTCCTATAACCCTTTGCACTTATTCTAAAAGTAATTTGGCCTGATAAAGACACTTTTGCTTTGCATAGTACTACTGCTCCCAGGTGCACTGCTGTGGGGGCATCCCATTTTGTAACATCACATTAGCCTCTGTATTTACTCTAAGCTGCACACTTATTTAAAGTAATTTGGCCTGTTTGAGCCTGCTTAGACACTTTTACTGTGCATATATACTGATCTCAGGTCTGCTGTGGGGCATCCCATTCTGTAACATCACATTAGCCTCTGTATTTACTCTAAGCTGCACACTTATTTAAAGTAACTTGGCCTGTTTGAGCCTGCTTAGACACTTTTACTGTGCATATATACTGATCTCAGGTCTGCTGTGGGGCATCCCATTCTGTAACATCCCATTAGCCTCTGTATTTACTCTAAGCTGCACACTTATTTAAAGTAATTTGGCCTGTTTGAGCCTGCTTAGACACTTTTACTGTGCATATATACTGATCTCAGGTCTGCTGTGGGGCATCCCATTCTGTAACATCCCATTAGCCTCTGTATTTACTCTAAGCTGCACAGTTATTTAAAGTAATTTGGCCTGTTTGAGCCTGCTTATCCACTGTTGCTGTGCATATATACTGTTCTAAAGCCTGCTTGGGGGTATCCCATTCTGTAACATAACATAACCTACCTCTCTTATTTACACTAAGCAGCTCTCTTATTTAAACTAAGCAGGCCTCTTATTTACACTAAGCAGCTCTCTTATTTAAGCTAAGCAGCTCTCTTATTTAAACTAAGCAGGCCTCTTGGAGGCTGATTGTCCACTTTTGGGGGTGCATTATATTCGGTTTCATATACAGTGGGGTATCCCAATTTGAAGATAACCTACCCCAACCATGTAAACTAAAGAGGCCTGTTGCAGCCTGAGTTTCTCTGCTTGCGTATGGTCTGCATTACAATCTGTCTCTTTCAATGACACTGCTGCCTGGGGTATCCCAATTTGTAAGATAACCTACCCCAACCATGTAAACTAAAGAGGCCTGTTGCAGCCTGAGTTTCTCTGCTTGCGTATGGTCTGCATTACAATCTGTCTCTTTCAATGACACTGCTGCCTGGGGTATCCCAATTTGTAAGATAACCTACCCCAACCATGTAAACTAAAGAGGCCTGTTGCAGCCTGAGTTTCTCTGCTTGCGTATGGTCTGCATTACAATCTGTCTCTTTCAATGACACTGCTGCCTGGGGTATCCCAATTTGTAAGATAACCTACCCCAACCATGTAAACTAAAGGTTACGTCCTTCCAGAAGGAAAACTTATGCCGAACACTATTTTTGTTGGGGGCATTGACCTTTGGATTGATCGGCATGAAATTAAGTATTTTTTTTTCAAAGTATGGCGCTGTAAAGAAGGTCAAAATTATTTCTCATACTTGGATTAGTGTTAAAAGTTTCTGCTCAGCTTAAAATACATTACGCCACACTGGCATCCCAAGGCACATGCTATTTAACCCTATCTGTTAAACAAAAGCATTTCTCATACTTGGATTATTGTTAATACTTTTTGTTCAGCTTAAAATACATTACGCCACACTGGCATCCCAAGGCACATGCTATTTAACCCTATCTGTTAACTTCCCTGGCGGTTTTCCCGAGCGTGACTCGGGGTTAATTTTCACTGCAAGTAGCGGTAACCCTGAGTCACGCTCGGGGTAGATTAGGCAGAGGAGCAGAAATCTCCTTACCTTCTCCTTGCGATCCAGCGATGTCCCCGCTGTGATCGCCAGTGAGAGCCCCGGCAGATGCATCTGACTTCCTGGTTACGTCACTGTGAGCCGCAGAGGCTCATGGGGGCGGAACTGGGCGGCAAATTCAAAAATTAGTAAACACACAGTAAAACACGCACACAAAGTGATACAGTGAAATCCTGTGAGATTACCCTGTATCACCTCAGATTTGACATTGTATTTGCCCTTTGATCATCCTACACTGCCCTGCCTGCCCTTTTTCTGCCCATAAAAAAAGAAAAATGTTATCATGGCATCAAAGCGTCACTTTAGCATCTCCAAAGCAGTTTTGGATCAGATAAGTGACAGCGGCAGCGACACAGAGCCCCTCGCAGAAATGAGCGATAGCGATTCGTGGCAAGATTCGTCATCTGACTCTGACACTGACCAGAGAAGTGGCGACAGCGACAATTCTGCACCCGACCTCAGTGATGTGCGCACTTGGTGCCCAATTGATTGCGGTATGGATGAGGTACCGCCGCCAAGATTTCCTTTTACTGGATCACCTGGGATGAAGGTAGACGTTGAGCACAATGATCCTTTGGCGTACCTAAAATTATTTCTAACAGATGACGTCATTGAAAAGATTGTCACGGAGACAAATCGCTACAACGAGCAGCAATCCGCAACTCTGCGTAGCAAGTTTTCCAGGAACAGAAAATGGGAACCGGTGACTAGAGGACATCTGGAAGTTCCTGGGGCTAATACTTCTTACTGGGGTGGGGGGGAAACCCCTGCAGAAATGGTACTGGACTACCAATAAATTGCTGGCAACCCCATTTTTTGGCACCATCATGTCCGAGTGCCGATTTTCCCTCATAATGAAGAATTTGCACTTCACCAACAATGAGGAATTTGACGAAGCCACACATCCAGCGCCAAAACTCAAGAAGATCTGGGAAGTATACCAAATGATCCTAAAAAATTTCCAGCAGTCCTATGTGCCAGATAGAGACATCAGCATTGATGAAAGTCTGATGGCTTACAAGGGACGCCTCAGCTGGATTCAATTCATCGCATCCAAGAGAGCACGGTTTGGAATAAAATCCTATATGTTCTGCGAGTCTGCCACTGGCTATATATGGAATTCCGTCATATACACCGGTAAAGGAACACAATTCAACCCCAGGTACAGCGGCTATGGGATGGCAACGTCATCAGTCCTCACACTGCTTGAGCCATTGCTGAATCAGGGGTATTGTGTGACAACGGACAACTTTTACACATCGCCTGAGCTGTATGAGTTTCTGATAAAACACAAGACTGTTGGATATGGAACCGTTAGGCCCAACCGACGTGACCTGCCATCTATGTTTGCCAAGAAAAAACTGAAAACAGGAGAAATGGTTTCCTGGCAGAAAGGAAAGATGATGGCAATGCATTGGCGTGACAAAAAAGACGTGTGCCTAATGAGTACAGTGCATAACACCTCCACTAGGGATGAGCGAATCGATCCGGACGAACCCGGATTCGATCCGAATTTCATGAAAAATTCGATTCAGGTCGAATCCGAATTTCCCCGCGATTCAATCGCTCGAAGTTTTCCTTTAACATCCATTCATTTACATTACAGGCATTCTAAGATGGCGGACGGGACATGTCCAGACATGTAAGCTGGGGCAGTGTATGCTGGGACAGTCACATGCAGCCTGTCAGCAGCCAGCAAGCCCGGTGACGTCACAGCGCTATTTAAGGGCGGCAGCCATCTTGCTTTTCCTCATTTCTCTATTGCATTCGTGAGAGACAGGACGCTGCTGTAGGCAGGGAGAGAGACAGTTAGACAGGGACAGACAGGGACAGACAGGGACAGGCTGGAGACAGGCAGGAGACAGACAGAAAGTCAGCGAAAAACAGGGAAAGTTAGGAAAAATCGGAGGCAGTCACAGGGAGATTTTTTTTTTTTTCATCCAGCCTCAGTGTTACTGGCTGGCTGACTGGCTTTGTTAGCGTTTTCAGGCTGCTTATACACTAACTGTGCATATATACTGAACTGATCTTAAGTCTGCTGTGAGGCATCCCATTCTGTGACTACACCAGCCTCTATTTAATACCATAACCATTTGCACTTATTCTAATAGAAATTAGGCCTGATAAAGACACTTTTGCTGTGCATAGTCTTACTGCTGCCTGCCAGGTGCTCTCTGGTTTTTGTGGCATCCCATTCTGTGACTACACCAGCCTCTATTTAATACCATAACCATTTGCACTTATTCTAATAGAAATTAGGCCTGATAAAGACACTTTTGCTGTGCATAGTCTTACTGCTGCCTGCCAGGTGCTCTCTGGTTTTTGTGGCACCCCATTCTGTGACTACACCAGCCTCTATTTAATACCATAACCATTTGCACTTATTCTGATAGAAATTAGCCCTGATAAAGACACTTTTGCTGTGCATAGTCTCACTGCTGCCAGGTGCTCTCTGGTTTTTGTGGCATCCCATTCTGTGACTACACCAGCCTCTATTTAATACCATAACCATTTGCACTTATTCTAATAGAAATTAGGCCTGATAAAGACACTTTTGCTGTACATAGTCTTACTGCTGCCTGCCAGGTGCTCTCTGATTTTTGTGGCATCCCATTCTGTGACTACACCAGCCTCTATTTAATACCATAACCATTTGCAATTATTCTAATAGAAATTAGGCCTGATAAAGACACTTTTGCTGTGCATAGTCTCACTGCTGCCAGGTGCTCTCTGGTTTTTGTGGCATCCCATTCTGTGACTACACCAGCCTCTATTTAATACCATAACCATTTGCACTTATTCTAATAGAAATTAGGCCTGATAAAGACACTTTTGCTGTGCATAGTCTCACTGCTGCCAGGTGCCCTCTGGTTTTTGGGGCATCCCATTCTGTGACTACACCAGCCTCTATTTAATACCATAACCATTTGCACTTATTCTAATAGAAATTAGGCCTGATAAAGACACTTTTGCTGTGCATAGTCTTAGTGCTGCCAGGTGCTCTCTGGTTTTTGTGGCATCCCATTCTGTGACTACACCAGCCTCTATTTAATACCATAACCATTTCCACTTATTCTAATAGAAATTAGGCCTGATAAAGACACTTTTGCTGTGCATGCTCTCTGGTTTTTGGGGCATCCCATTCTGTGAGTACACCAGCCTATATTTAATACTATAACCATTTGCACTTATTCTAATAGAAATTAGGCCTGATAAAGACACTTTTGCTGTGCATAGTCTTAGTGCTGCCAGGTGCTCTCTGGTTTTTGTGGCATCCCATTCTGTGACTACACCAGCCTCTATTTAATACCATAACCATTTGCACTTATTCTAATAGAAATTAGGCCTGATAAAGACACTTTTGCTGTGCATAGTCTTAGTGCTGCCAGGTGCTCTCTGGTTTTTGTGGCATCCCATTCTGTGACTACACCAGCCTCTATTTAATACCATAACCATTTGCACTTATTCTAATAGAAATTAGGCCTGATAAAGACACTTTTGCTGTGCATAGTCTCACTGCTGCCAGGTGCTCTCTGGTTTTTGGGGCATCCCATTCTGTGACTACACCAGCCTCTATTTAATACCATAACCATTTGCACTTATTCTAATAGAAATTAGGCCTGATAAAGACACTTTTGCTGTGCATGCGCTCTGGTTTTTGGGGCATCCCATTCTGTGACTACACCAGCCTCTATTTAATACCATAACCATTTGCACTTATTCTAATAGAAATTAGGCCTGGTAAAGACACTTTTGCTGTGCATAGTCTTAGTGCTGCCAGGTGCTCTCTGGTTTTTGTGGCATCCCATTCTGTGACTACACCAGCCTCTATTTAATACCATAACCATTTGCACTTATTCTAATAGAAATTAGGCCTGATAAAGACACTTTTGCTGTGCATAGTCTTAGTGCTGCCAGGTGCTCTCTGGTTTTTGTGGCATCCCATTCTGTGACTACACCAGCCTCTATTTAATACCATAACCATTTCCACTTATTCTAATAGAAATTAGGCCTGATAAAGACACTTTTGCTGTGCATAGTCTCACTGCTGCCAGGTGCTCTCTGGTTTTTGTGGCATCCCATTCTGTGACTACACCAGCCTCTATTTAATACCATAACCATTTCCACTTATTCTAATAGAAATTAGGCCTGATAAAGACACTTTTGCTGTGCATAGTCTTACTGCTGCCTGCCAGGTGCTCTCTGGTTTTTGTGGCATCCCATTCTGTGACTACACCAGCCTCTATTTAATACCATAACCATTTCCACTTATTCTAATAGAAATTAGGCCTGATAAAGACACTTTTGCTGTGCATAGTCTTACTGCTGCCTGCCAGGTGCTCTCTGGTTTTTGTGGCATCTCATTCTGTGACTACACCAGCCTCTATTTAATACCATAACCATTTGCACTTATTCTAATAGAAATTAGGCCTGATAAAGACACTTTTGCTGTGCATAGTCTCACTGCTGCCAGGTGCTCTCTGGTTTTTGAGGCATCCCATTCTGTGACTACACCAGCCTCTATTTAATACCATAACCATTTGCACTTATTCTAATAGAAATTAGGCCTGATAAAGACGCTTTTGCTGTGCATAGTCTTACAGCTGCCTGCCAGGTGCTCTCTGGTTTTTGTGGCATCCCATTCTGTGACTACACCAGCCTCTATTTAATACCATAACCATTTGCACTTATTCTAATAGAAATTAGGCCTGATAAAGACACTTTTGCTGTGCATAGTCTTAGTGCTGCCAGGTGCTCTCTGGTTTTTGTGGCATCCCATTCTGTGACTACACCAGCCTCTATTTAATACCATAACCATTTGCACTCATTCTAATAGAAATTAGGCCTGATAAAGACACTTTTGCTG
This sequence comes from Gastrophryne carolinensis, assembly GCA_027917425.1. NCBI lineage: Eukaryota > Metazoa > Chordata > Amphibia > Anura > Microhylidae > Gastrophryne > Gastrophryne carolinensis. The sequence goes on along the minus strand of CM051237.1, from coordinate 45,396,374 downwards.
TGCATAGTCTTACTGCTGCCTGCCAGGTGCTCTCTGGTTTTTGTGGCATCCCATTCTGTGACTACACCAGCCTCTATTTAATACCATAACCATTTGCACTTATTCTAATAGAAATTAGGCCTGATAAAGACACTTTTGCTGTGCATAGTCTTAGTGCTGCCAGGTGCTCTCTGGTTTTTGTGGCATCCCATTCTGTGACTACACCAGCCTCTATTTAATACCATAACCATTTGCACTTATTCTAATAGAAATTAGGCCTGATAAAGACACTTTTGCTGTGCATAGTCTTACTGCTGCCTGCCAGGTGCTCTCTGGTTTTTGTGGCATCCCATTCTGTGACTACACCAGCCTCTATTTAATACCATAACCATTTCCACTTATTCTAATAGAAATTAGGCCTGATAAAGACACTTTTGCTGTGCATAGTCTCACCGCTGCCAGGTGCTCTCTGGTTTTTGTGGCATCCCATTCTGTGACTACACCAGCCTCTATTTAATACCATAACCATTTCCACTTATTCTAATAGAAATTAGGCCTGATAAAGACACTTTTGCTGTGCATAGTCTTACTGCTGCCAGGTGCACTGCTGGCTGTTGGGGCATCCCATTCTGTAACATAGTGTACCCCTCTTTATTTACACTAAGCAGCTCTCTTATTTACACTAGGCAGGCCTGTTGGAGGCTGAGTGTTACTGCTCACTCTTGGTGTGCATTATATTCTGTTTCATATAGACCCACCGCTGCCTGGGGGTTCTTAAAATATCACCTACTACCACGCCAGTTAGACTATGTGGGGCAGACAAGTGCCTGGAAGTGAAAAGAGGAGTGGCAGAGGCCAAGATTCCGCAGGCAGAGCTCGCAGCAGACTGGGGGCCAGTAGCAGCAGGAGTCACGCTGAGAGACCTAATCTGCCAGTATCTGCTAGCGGTCGGGTCTCCACCAGTAACGCATCTGCCATGGTAGATTGGTTGACGCGCTCATCAACAACATCATCACAACTTACGTCTGAGACCCCCAGTCTAGGGTCGGTAGGTTCCTCTGACACAACCCTGAGCTGGCATGCCCCGAGAGCAGTCCCTGTCCTCCCATTGCCTCTGTCCTACGCCGTTCCCTCCCCCAGCGACGTATCCTATGCTTTGGGTTCAGCTCCACTCTTTAGTGAGGAGGACGATCAGATAGAGGACAGTCAGCAGCTACTGCCCAGCCAAGAAATGGAGGTGGCTTCTTTAGCTAGGCAGACAAATAGTGATGTGGACAGTGTCGTGGGTGCTGCGAGCGTTCCAGCTCCTGCGCCAGACACTGTTGACGAATCCACGAACATCAGTGACGTACAGCCACAACTCGGTGATAATGATGATGACGATGAAGCCGATCGCACTTGGGAGCCGGGTGATGAAGGGGCTTCATCGTCATCATCAGGAGAAGAGGGGCGCAGGTTGCCCCGGAGTCAGCAGCTGAGGCAGCAAGGTGGTAGCAGTCAGCATGGGGGCACACTTCCAAAGGCTGGAGCCGGCCGGGGCCGGGGCCAGGGTAGAGCACCTGCTGTGCGGCAGTCTACCTTATCGGGAGGTAGTGGAGCAGGGGTTCCTGGAGTTGGCAACAGCAGCAGTGAATCAGTGAGGCCAGGGGGTGGGAAAAGTAGCTACTCGGCAGTGTGGCAGTTTTTCCTGAAGCATCCGCAGGAGGGTAACATGGCCACATGCAAGATATGTAGGCAAAAGGTGAAGCGTGGCCAGGGTCCAAATGTTGGCACCACGGCCCTGCGTCAACATATGATGCGTCACCATAAAGCGACCTGGGAGAACCGAGGCTCCCAAGGGGTGGTCCAGTCTGCTTCCTCACCAAGTGAGCTCCCAATTTCTGCCAGCCAAGGCTCCAGCACCTCAGCCGAAGGCAGCTGTGCGTCATACCCATCCTTTGTCGCTCCTGCTCCTCCTCCTCCTCCTCCAAGTCATGCATCCCGCCAGCAATCCATCAGCGAAGCCATGTCCAAGAGACAGCAGTATGCGCCCACTCATCCTATGGCGCAGAAGCTGAATGTGCTCCTGTCCAAGTTGCTGGTGCTGCAGTCGCTCCCTTTTCAGGTGGTGGAATCTGCACCTTTCAGAGAACTGATGGCTTGTGCCGAGCCGAGGTGGAGAGTCCCAAGCCGTCATTTCTTTGCCAAGAAGGCAGTACCAGCGCTGCACACTTTTGTTGAACAGAAGGTGGGCCAGTCCTTGAGCCTGTCGGTGTGTAGCAAAGTGCATGGCAGCGCCGACATCTGGAGCTGTAACTACGGTCAGGGACAGTACATGTCGTTTACGGCCCACTGGGTGAATGTGGTCCCTTTGCAGCAGCAGCAGCAACTTGGACAGGTCACGCCGCCTGGGCCTCCGCGCTCCCTGCCCGTTGGGCCTGTGACACCGTGCGACTCGGCCTCCTCATCTTCCGCCATCTCCTCACCCTCCACTGTAGGCTTAAGTCTCAGTGCCCCTCCATTCTACCATGTGTGCAGGGCACGGAGGTGTCACGCAGTGCTTCACATGGTTTGTCTTGGCGAACGGAGTCACACAGGGGAGGAACTGCTTAAATGTATTCATCAGGAAATCCAAACATGGCTTACTCCAAGAAAACTTAAAATGGGAATCATGGTTACCGACAATGGGAAGAACATTTTGTCTGCGCTGCGCCAAGGAAGCCTGACCCATGCCCCCTGCATGGCTCACGTCTTCAATCTGGTTGTCAAGCGGTTTCTGAAGTGTTCCCCCCATCTGCAAGACATCCTAACAACTTCAAGGAAACTTTGCATGCACTTCAGCCACTCATACACCGCCAAACACACCCTTCTTGAGCTACAGCGTCAGAATGGTATCCCCCAACATAGTCTGATTTGCGATGTTTCCACCCGTTGGAATTCCACCCTTCACATGTTGGACCGATTATATGAACAGAGAAAAGCCATCACGGATTTCCTGATGATCCAAGCAGATAGGGGGACTCCCCTGTGTAACTTCAATGTCAACCAGTGGCAGCTCATACGTGACACCTGCCGTTTGCTCAGGCCCTTTGAGGAAGCCACTTTATTTGTCAGTCGGCAGGATTACGGGATGAACGACGTGATTCCACTGCTTCATGTACTACAGCACATGTTGGAAACCATGGCTGGTCAGGGCACTGGAGACATGGCGTTTACATCTTACGGCCACATGAACCCCGTTGGAGCTGAACTGGAGGAGGAGGAGAAAGAGGAGGAGGAGGAGTTGCCCAGCGAAACACAGTTTAGGCTTGGCGAAATGGCTGGTTTATCTAGTCAGCGGACAGGAGAGGAGGAGCAGGAGCAGCCAGAGGAGCTAGAGGTTTTTGAGGAAGGCGAGACAGAGGACCCGGGCACACCGTGGCAGTATGCAGTGGAGATGGAGACAGGTAGTCCATCCGAGTCACTTGCGCAAATGGCAGGAAGCATGCTCACGTGCTTGCGTAGTGACCCCAGAATTGTTTCCATCTGTCGGCGGGATGACTTCTGGCTGTCCACCTTATTGGACCCTCGCTTCCGGCACAAAATGGGGGCATTTTTTAAACCCACTGAGAGGGAGGACAAACTGAACTACTACAAAGACATTCTACGTAGGCAGTTGGCCGATGCCTATCTGCGCCATGGTCCATACTCTCGCAGGTATGACTCGAGGGGACCTCTGCGCTCACCTTCCACTGCCATGGCCGCTGGGGGGGTTGGCAGGAGCAGCAGCAGCAGCTCCATCAGCAGCAGCCTCAGTCCTCAGTCGCTAATGAGTAGCTTTCTACACCCGCATAGTGAGGCTACTCATGAGCAGCAGGAAGACCTGGAGCAGGACCTGAACCAGCAGGTCATGTCATACTTTGACATGACCATGCCAACACACCTTGAGGATCCGCTGGACTTCTGGGCAGCCAAACTTGATTTGTGGCCGCAACTAGCAGAGTTTGCCCTGGAAAAGCTGTCCTGCCCGGCAAGTAGCGTGCCATTTGAACGGGTGTTTAGTGCGGCGGGGGCCATAGTTACGGCGAGGAGAACTCGTCTGTCAACTAAAAATGTGGAGAGACTCACCTTTGTCAAAATGAATCAGGGATGGATCAGCCAGAATTTCCACCCACCAATGCCTGATGCATGTGACTAGATTCAGCATGGTGCCACGTTTTACACTTTCCAAATGGTGCAAAACATATTTATGTTTTTAGGCCAATTTTTGGGCTCCTGCTGATGCCAACTCCAGGGTGTGAATCATCCAATTTTTGGGCTCCTGAAGCCAACCCCAGTGTCTCTTTAAAGTAATGTTTGGGCTCCTGCTGCTGCTGCCAACTCCAGGGTGTGATTCATCCAATTTTTGGGCTACTGAAGCCAACCCCAGTGTCTCTTTAAAGTAATGTTTGGGCTGCTGCTGCTGCCAACTCCAGGGTGTGAATCATCCAATTTTTGGGCTCCTGAAGCCAACCCCAGGGTCTCTTTAAAGTAATATTTGGGCTCCTGCTGCTGCCAACTCCAGGGTGTGAATCATCCAATTTTTGGGCTCCTGAAGCCAACCCCAGGGTCTCTCTAAAGTAATATTTGGGCTCCTGCTGCTGCTGCTGCCAACTCCAGGGTGTGATTCATCCAATTTTTGGGCTACTGAAGCCAACCCCAGTGTCTCTTTAAAGTAATATTTGGGCTCCTGCTGCTGCTGCTGCCAACTCCAGGGTGTGAATCATCCAATTTTTGGGCTCCTGAAGCCAACTCCAGTGTCTCTTTAAAGTAATGTTTTGGCTCCTGCTGCTGCTGCTGCCAACTCCAGGGTGTGAGTCATCCAATTTTTGGGCTCCTGAAGCCAACCCCAGGGTCTCCTTAAAGTAATATTTGGGCTCCTGCTGCTGCTGCCAACTCCAGGGTGTGAATCATCCAATTTTTGGGCTCCTGAAGCCAACCCCAGGGTCTCTTTATAGTAATATTTGGGCTCCTGCTGCTGCTGCTGCCAACTCCAGGGTGTGACTCATCCAATTTTTGGGCTCCTGAAGCCAACTACAGTGTCTCTTTAAAGTAATGTTTGGGCTCCTGTTGCTGCTGCTGCTGCTGCCAACTCCTGCCAACTCCAGGGTGTGATTCATCCAATTTTTGGGCTCCTGAAGCCAACCCCAGTGTCTCTTTAAAGTAATGTTTGGGCTCCTGCTGCTGCTGCCAACTCCAGGGTGTGATTCATCCAATTTTTGGGCTCCTGATGCCAACCCCAGTGTCTCTTTAAAGTAATGTTTGGGCTGCTGCTGCTGCCAACTCCAGGGTGTGAATCATCCAATTTTTGGGCTCCTGAAGCCAACCCCAGGGTCTCTTTAAAGTAATATTTGGGCTCCTGCTGCTGCTGCTGCCGCCAACTCCAGGGTGTGAATCATCCAATTTTTGGGCTCCTGAAGCCAACCCCAGTGTCTCTTTAAAGTAATGTTTGGGCTCCTGCTGCTGCTGCCAACTCCAGGGTGTGATTCATCCAATTTTTGGGCTCCTGAAGCCAACCCCAGTGTCTCTTTAAAGTAATGTTTGGGCTGCTGCTGCTGCCAACTCCAGGGTGTGAATCATCCATTTTTTGGGCTCCTGAAGCCAACCCCAGGGTCTCTTTAAAGTAATATTTGGGCTCCTGCTGCTGCTGCTGCCAACTCCAGGGTGTGAATCATCCAATTTTTGGGCTCCTGAAGCCAAACCCAGGGTCTCTTTAAAGTAATATTTGGGCTCCTGCTGCTGCTGCTTCCAACTCCAGGGTGTGAATCATCCAATTTTTAGGGCTCCTGAAGCCAACTCCAGTGTCTCTTTAAAGTAATGTTTGGGCTCCTGTTGCTGCTGCTGCTGCTGCCAACTCCTGCCAACTCCAGGGTGTGATTCATCCAATTTTTGGGCTCCTGAAGCCAACCCCAGGGTCTCTTTAAAGTAATATTTGGGCTCCTGCTGCTGCCAACTCCAGGGTGTGAATCATCCAATTTTTGGGCTCCTGAAGCCAACCCCAGGGTCTCTCTAAAGTAATATTTGGGCTCCTGCTGCTGCTGCTGCCAACTCCAGGGTGTGATTCATCCAATTTTTGGGCTTCTGAAGCCAACCCCAGTGTCTCTTTAAAGTAATATTTGGGCTCCTGCTGCTGCTGCCAACTCCAGGGTGTGAATCATCCAATTTTTGGGCTCCTGAAGCCAACTCCAGTGTCTCTTTAAAGTAATGTTTTGGCTCCTGCTGCTGCTGCTGCCAACTCCAGGGTGTGAGTCATCCAATTTTTGGGCTCCTGAAGCCAACCCCAGGGTCTCCTTAAAGTAATATTTGGGCTCCTGCTGCTGCTGCTGCCAACTCCAGGGTGTGAATCATCCAATTTTTGGGCTCCTGAAGCCAACTACAGTGTCTCTTTAAAGTAATGTTTGGGCTCCTGTTGCTGCTGCTGCTGCTGCCAACTCCTGCCAACTCCAGGGTGTGATTCATCCAATTTTTGGGCTCCTGAAGCCAACCCCAGTGTCTCTTTAAAGTAATGTTTGGGCTCCTGCTGCTGCTGCCAACTCCAGGGTGTGATTCATCCAATTTTTGGGCTTCTGATGCCAACCCCAGTGTCTCTTTAAAGTAATGTTTGGGCTGCTGCTGCTGCCAACTCCAGGGTGTGAATCATCCAAATTTTGGGCTCCTGAAGCCAACCCCAGGGTCTCTTTAAAGTAATATTTGGGCTCCTGCTGCTGCTGCCAACTCCAGGGTGTGAATCATCCAATTTTTGGGCTCCTGAAGCCAACCCCAGTGTCTCTTTAAAGTAATGTTTGGGCTCCTGCTGCTGCTGCCAACTCCAGGGTGTGATTCATCCAATTTTTGGGCTCCTGAAGCCAACCCCAGTGTCTCTTTAAAGTAATGTTTGGGCTGCTGCTGCTGCCAACTCCAGGGTGTGAATCATCCATTTTTTGGGCTCCTGAAGCCAACCCCAGGGTCTCTTTAAAGTAATATTTGGGCTCCTGCTGCTGCTGCTGCCAACTCCAGGGTGTGAATCATCCAATTTTTGGGCTCCTGAAGCCAACCCCAGGGTCTCTTTAAAGTAATATTTGGGCTCCTGCTGCTGCTGCTTCCAACTCCAGGGTGTGAATCATCCAATTTTTAGGGCTCCTGAAGCCAACTCCAGTGTCTCTTTAAAGTAATGTTTGGGCTCCTGTTGCTGCTGCTGCTGCTGCCAACTCCTGCCAACTCCAGGGTGTGATTCATCCAATTTTTGGGCTCCTGAAGCCAACCCCAGGGTCTCTTTAAAGTAATATTTGGGCTCCTGCTGCTGCCAACTCCAGGGTGTGAATCATCCAATTTTTGGGCTCCTGAAGCCAACCCCAGGGTCTCTCTAAAGTAATATTTGGGCTCCTGCTGCTGCTGCTGCCAACTCTAGGGTGTGATTCATCCAATTTTTGGGCTTCTGAAGCCAACCCCAGTGTCTCTTTAAAGTAATATTTGGGCTCCTGCTGCTGCTGCCAACTCCAGGGTGTGAATCATCCAATTTTTGGGCTCCTGAAGCCAACTCCAGTGTCTCTTTAAAGTAATGTTTTGGCTCCTGCTGCTGCTGCTGCCAACTCCAGGGTGTGAGTCATCCAATTTTTGGGCTCCTGAAGCCAACCCCAGGGTCTCCTTAAAGTAATATTTGGGCTCCTGCTGCTGCTGCTGCCAACTCCAGGGTGTGAATCATCCAATTTTTGGGCTCCTGAAGCCAACTACAGTGTCTCTTTAAAGTAATGTTTGGGCTCCTGTTGCTGCTGCTGCTGCTGCCAACTCCTGCCAACTCCAGGGTGTGATTCATCCAATTTTTGGGCTCCTGAAGCCAACCCCAGTGTCTCTTTAAAGTAATGTTTGGGCTCCTGCTGCTGCTGCCAACTCCAGGGTGTGATTCATCCAATTTTTGGGCTTCTGATGCCAACCCCAGTGTCTCTTTAAAGTAATGTTTGGGCTGCTGCTGCTGCCAACTCCAGGGTGTGAATCATCCAATTTTTGGGCTCCTGAAGCCAACCCCAGGGTCTCTTTAAAGTAATATTTGGGCTCCTGCTGCTGCTGCCAACTCCAGGGTGTGAATCATCCAATTTTTGGGCTCCTGAAGCCAACCCCAGTGTCTCTTTAAAGTAATGTTTGGGCTCCTGCTGCTGCTGCCAACTCCAGGGTGTGATTCATCCAATTTTTGGGCTCCTGAAGCCAACCCCAGTGTCTCTTTAAAGTAATGTTTGGGCTGCTGCTGCTGCCAACTCCAGGGTGTGAATCATCCATTTTTTGGGCTCCTGAAGCCAACCCCAGGGTCTCTTTAAAGTAATATTTGGGCTCCTGCTGCTGCTGCTGCCAACTCCAGGGTGTGAATCATCCAATTTTTGGGCTCCTGAAGCCAACCCCAGGGTCTCTTTAAAGTAATATTTGGGCTCCTGCTGCTGCTGCTTCCAACTCCAGGGTGTGAATCATCCAATTTTTAGGGCTCCTGAAGCCAACTCCAGTGTCTCTTTAAAGTAATGTTTGGGCTCCTGTTGCTGCTGCTGCTGCTGCCAACTCCTGCCAACTCCAGGGTGTGATTCATCCAATTTTTGGGCTCCTGAAGCCAACCCCAGGGTCTCTTTAAAGTAATATTTGGGCTCCTGCTGCTGCCAATTCCAGGGTGTGAATCATCCAATTTTTGGGCTCCTGAAGCCAACCCCAGGGTCTCTCTAAAGTAATATTTGGGCTCCTGCTGCTGCTGCTGCCAACTCCAGGGTGTGATTCATCCAATTTTTGGGCTTCTGAAGCCAACCCCAGTGTCTCTTTAAAGTAATATTTGGGCTCCTGCTGCTGCTGCCAACTCCAGGGTGTGAATCATCCAATTTTTGGGCTCCTGAAGCCAACTCCAGTGTCTCTTTAAAGTAATGTTTTGGCTCCTGCTGCTGCTGCTGCCAACTCCAGGGTGTGAGTCATCCAATTTTTGGGCTCCTGAAGCCAACCCCAGGGTCTCCTTAAAGTAATATTTGGGCTCCTGCTGCTGCTGCTGCTGCCAACTCCAGGGTGTGAATCATCCAATTTTTGGGCTCCTGAAGCCAACCCCAGGGTCTCTTTATAGTAATATTTGGGCTCCTGCTGCTGCTGCTGCCAACTCCAGGGTGTGAATCATCCAATTTTTGGGCTCCTGAAGCCAACTACAGTGTCTCTTTAAAGTAATGTTTGGGCTCCTGTTGCTGATGCTGCTGCTGCCAACTCCTGCCAACTCCAGGGTGTGATTCATCCAATTTTTGGGCTCCTGAAGCCAACCCCAGTGTCTCTTTAAAGTAATGTTTGGGCTCCTGCTGCTGCTGCCAACTCCAGGGTGTGATTCATCCAATTTTTGGGCTCCTGATGCCAACCCCAGTGTCTCTTTAAAGTAATGTTTGGGCTGCTGCTGCTGCCAACTCCAGGGTGTGAATCACCCAATTTTTGGGCTCCTGAAGCCAACCCCAGGGTCTCTTTAAAGTAATATTTGGGCTCCTGCTGCTGCTGCCAACTCCAGGGTGTGAATCATCCAATTTTTGGGCTCCTGAAGCCAACCCCAGTGTCTCTTTAAAGTAATGTTTGGGCTCCTGCTGCTGCTGCCAACTCCAGGGTGTGATTCATCCAATTTTTGGGCTCCTGAAGCCAACCCCAGTGTCTCTTTACAGTAATGTTTGGGCTGCTGCTGCTGCCAACTCCAGGGTGTGAATCATCCATTTTTTGGGCTCCTGAAGCCAACCCCAGGGTCTCTTTAAAGTAATGTTTGGGCTCCTGCTGCTGCTGCCAACTCCAGGGTGTGATTCATCCAATTTTTGGGCTCCTGAAGCCAACCCCAGTGTCTCTTTACAGTAATGTTTGGGCTGCTGCTGCTGCCAACTCCAGGGTGTGAATCATCCATTTTTTGGGCTCCTGAAGCCAACCCCAGGGTCTCTTTAAAGTAATATTTGGGCTCCTGCTGCTGCTGCTGCCAACTCCAGGGTGTGAATCATCCAATTTTTGGGCTCCTGAAGCCAACCCCAGGGTCTCTTTAAAGTAATATTTGGGCTCCTGCTGCTGCTGCTTCCAACTCCAGGGTGTGAATCATCCAATTTTTAGGGCTCCTGAAGCCAACTCCAGTGTCTCTTTAAAGTAATGTTTGGGCTCCTGTTGCTGCTGCTGCTGCCAACTCCTGCCAACTCCAGGGTGTGATTCATCCAATTTTTGGGCTCCTGAAGCCAACCCCAGGGTCTCTTTAAAGTAATATTTGGGCTCCTGCTGCTGCTGCTGCCAACTCCAGGGTGTGAATCATCCAATTTTTGGGCTCCTGAAGCCAACTCCAGTGTCTCTTTAAAGTAATGCTTGGGCTCCTGCTGCTGCTGCTGCCAACTCCAGGGTGTGATTCATCCAATTTTTGGGCTCCTGAAGCCAACCCCAGGGTCTCTTTAAAGTAATATTTGGGCTCCTGCTGCTGCTGCTGCCAGCTCCAGGGTGTGATTCATCCAATTTTTGGGCTACTGAAGCCAACCCCAGTGTCTCTTTAAAGTAATGTTTGGGCTCCTACTGCTGCTGCCGCCAACTCCAGGGTGTGATTCATCCAATTTTTGGGCTCCTGAAGCCAACCCCAGGGTCTCTTTAAAGTAATATTTGTGCTCCTGCTGCCGCTGCTGCCAACTCCAGGGTGTGATTCATCCAATTTTTGGGCTCCTGAAGCCAACCCCAGGGTCTCTTTAAAGTAATATTTGGGCTCCTGCTGCTGCTGCTGCCAACTCCAGGGTGTGAATCATCCAATTTTTGGGCTCCTGAAGCCAACTCCAGTGTCTCTTTAAAGTAATGCTTGGGCTCCTGCTGCTGCTGCTGCCAACTCCAGGGTGTGATTCATCCAATTTTTGGGCTCCTGAAGCCAACCCCAGGGTCTCTTTAAAGTAATATTTGGGCTCCTGCTGCTGCTGCTGCCAACTCCAGGGTGTGATTCATCCAATTTTTGGGCTACTGAAGCCAACCCCAGTGTCTCTTTAAAGTAATGTTTGGGCTCCTACTGCTGCTGCCGCCAACTCCAGGGTGTGATTCATCCAATTTTTGGGCTCCTGAATCCAACCCCAGGGTCTCTTTAAAGTAATATTTGGGCTCCTGCTGCTGCTGCTGCCAACTCCAGGGTGTGATTCATCCAATTTTTGGGCTCCTGAAGCCAACCCCAGGGTCTCTTTAAAGTAATATTTGGGCTCCTGCTGCTGCTGCTGCCAACTCCAGGGTGTGAATCATCCAATTTTTGGGCTCCTGAAGCCAACTCCAGTGTCTCTTTAAAGTAATGTTTTGGCTCCTTCTGCTGCTGCTGCCAACTCCAGGGTGTGATTCATCCAATTTTTGGGCTCCTGAAGCCAACCCCAGGGTCTCTTTAAAGTAATATTTGGGCTCCTGCTGCTGCTGCCAACTCCAGGGTGTGCATCATCCAATTTTTGGGCTCCTGAAGCCAACCCCAGGGTCTCTTTAAAGTAATATTTGGGCTCCTGCTGCTGCTGCCAACTCCAGGGTGTGAATCATCCAAATTTTGGGCTCCTGAAGCCAACTCCAGTGTCTCTTTAAAGTAATGTATGGGCTCCTGCTGCTGCTGCTGCTGCTGCTGCTGCCAACTCCAGGGTGTGATTCATCCAATTTTTTTTTACTCTTAATTCTGAGTCCCCAAAGTTGGGACATGCAATGCAGACAAATATCTGAGAGCTACTCACCTGAGAAGCAGCCAGCCTCCCTTTAGAACACTTCACAGGGAGAAATCCATATTGACTGAATTTCTCCCTGCTTGTGCTCATGGCAATTCAAATGAACAAAGGGGGGTGGGAGCAGCTCAGTCACTATTTATGCAAAATTATTAGTATTATTCAGGGCCTGGGAACTAATTTACCGCCCAGTTTAACCCTCTCATCAACTAAATATCAAGCAACAAACATGTCTAGCTATGTGGAAAGACAGAGATTTGGTTGCATATATCTGCAGATACAGATATCTGCAGATAATGTTGATAATTTTGTATAAATAGTGATTGAGCTGCTCCCACCCCCCTTTGTTCATTTGAATTGCCATGAGCACAAGCAGGGAGGAATTCAGTTAATATGGATTTCTCCCTGTGAAGTGTTCTAAAGGGAGGCTGGCTGCTTCCCAGGTGAGTAGATCCCAGATATTTGTCTGCATTGCATGTCCCAACTTTGGGGACTCAGAATTAAGAGTAGGGACCACACTAGACACAGAGTGCCTTGCCGGGGCAGTGTGGCTTCCACATGTATCTGCAGATATATGCAACCAAATCTCTGTCTTTCCACATAGCTAGACATGTTTGTTGCTTGATATTTAGTTGATGAGAGGGTTAAACTGGGCGGTAAATTAGTTCCCAGGCCCTGAATAATAATGTTGATAATTTTGTATAAATAGTGATTGAGCTGCTCCCACCCCCCTTTGTTCAGGCTCAGAAATAGCCGTTTTTAATAGCTATTCGTCGCGAATAAATTCGGGTCGAAACGATTTTTGTCGGAAAATTCGGCGAATCAGTCGAATCGAATTTTTCAAAAGTTCGCTCATCTCTAACCTCCACTGTTATGGTCCACACAAGAGGTGGGAAAGCTGTCATGAAGCCACAACTTGTGATTGACTACAACAACACCATGGGAGGAGTCGATAGAGCCGATCAGGCGATGACATTTTATCCGGCTATGCGGAAACAACAAAAAAAAATTACAAAAAAATCTTCAGGCATCTCCTGGAACAATGCCTCTGGAATGCCTATAAACTGCACAGAGGAAAGAGTGACAAGCCTCTTGTTCATTCTGACTTTATCTGGAAGGTGGCGGAGCGGATTTTTGTGAACTACCAAACGCCATCAGTGGCCGTGAACAGATCTGGACGTCGTGCTGTTGACGTTGTCAACCCAGAACGCCTGACTGGTCGTCACTTTATGGATTACATCCCGCCAACCGCAAAAAAGGCAGCACCTACAAGGATGTGCGTAGTTTGCTGCTCAAAGCGAGATGGCAATGGAAAAAAAATCAGAAAGGCAACCAGGTTCCATTGCCCTGATTGTGACGTCGGTCTATGTGCAGTCCCATGTTTCAAAATGTACCACACCCAGGATGTTTACTGAATTTTCTTTGTTTGACAAATTTCATTATTTATTTCATTATTGAATAAAATTATATTTATTAGATTATATTTCATGATTTTATGTTTCGAACTTTATCACATCTGAGAGGTCTACTAGAGTCTTCTATGGTCAGGTTTAAGTAAGTAATTACTAAGAATTGCAGGCCTACAATACATAACACCAAATTTCCATACAAAAAAATGGTAGCGCTTTTGGTACAAAATTCCAGACATAATCATAACGCCAGGGAGGTTAAGCACAAGCATTTCTCATACTTGGATTATTGTTACTTTTTGTTCAGCTTGAAATATACCAGGCCACACGGGCATCCCAGGGCACATGCTATTTAACCCTATTTGTTAAACACAAGCTTTTTTCATACTTGGATTATTGTTACTTTTTGTTCAGCTTAAAATATACCAGGCCACACGGGCATCCCAAGGCACATGCTGATTAACCCTATATGTTAAGCTAAAGCATTTCTCATACTTGGATTATTGTTACTTTTTGTTCAGCTTAAAATATACCAGGCCACACGGGCATCCCAAGGCACATGCTGATTAACCCTATATGTTAAGCTAAAGCATTTCTCATACTTGGATTATTATTACTTTTTGTTCAGCTTAAAATATACCAGGCCACACGGGCATCCCAAGGCACATGCTATTTTAACCGTTGATCAGCATCAGCTGCTTTATTAAGCTACTTCAGTTTGCACTTGTTTTTGACTGCTTTTAATAAACCAGGCCGCAGGGCACCCCAAAGCTGCACCTTGCACCCTATCTGGTATACAACATAAGCGTTGATCAGCATCAGCTTCATTAAGCTACTTCAGTTTGCACTTCCTTTTTGACTGCTTTCAATTAACCAGCATTTTGCATTTGTTTTTGTCCTGCTGCCAAAACACTAGGCCCCAGGGTATCCCAAACCTGCACTTAGCAGCCTATCTGTTATACTAAATACGCTTGTTGATCCTTCCTCAGCTTAATCAAAGTATTGCATTTTGAATTGGTTTTTGGTCTGCCTTTAACAAAAAAAAACACCAGGCCGCAGGGCATCCCAAACCAGCACATGTCACCCTATCTGTTATACTAAATAAGCTTCTACAGGCCCTTTTTTTAATTTATTTATTTTTATTTATATAGAGCTGTAATAGATTATATAGTGAGGTAAATTCGCCATTTTGCACCATTATATAGAGAAGCTCACTGTGTAAATCTGAGGAGCAATAGTTTATACAGTATTGTGAGGTAAATTCGCTGTTTTGCACTATTATATATATCAACCTAAATCCCTGTGTAAACCTGAGGAGCAATAGTTTATATTGTGAGGTAAATTTGCCATTTTATAGAGCAGGCCCTGTCTGAAAATCTCATTTTGCAATCTATGTTATATTGTGAGCTAAATTTGCCATGTTGCACCATTCTTTAGACTGGCCCTCCTGTGTAAATCAGAGCAGCAATAGTTTATATTGGACAATACATTTGCCCTGTTTTGCACCATTATATGGAGCAGCCCCTGAGTAAACCTGGGGGGCAATAGTTTATATTATGAGGTAAATTCATGGTTTTGCACCAGTACATAGAGCAGTCCCTATATAAACCTGAGAAATAGGTTATATTGTGTGAGTTAAATCCGCTGTTGGTTTTGTAGCATTCTATAGAGCAGGCCCTGTGTAAATCTGAGGGGCAATAGCTTATATTGTGAGGTAAATTTGCCATTTTGCAGCATAATATAGAGCAGCCCCTGTGTAAATCTGAGGGGCAATAGCTTATATTGTGAGGTAAATTTGCCATTTTGCTTCATTATATAGAGCAGCCCCTGTGTAAATCTGAGGGGCAATAGTTTATATTATGAGGTAAATTCATGGTTTTGCACCATTATCCCTTTCGCTGCCAGCCTACCTGAAGTTTTCGTCACCCTTGGTGCCAGACCATTTTTCACTATTTTGCGCTCCCCATGTTCATATGTGATTTTTGAAGGGATTTCCAGGGATTTCCCAGGAAAATGATATAGAGTCTGAGCTTTAACATGAAATGTCTTGTTTGTCATTTTTTAGGTGTATTCTCAATATTTTTGGGTGAAATATGTGCAAAAAAATTAAACAAAAATCTATTTTTTACAATTTGTAGTGTTTTTTTGTAATAAAAAATGTAAGTTTGTCAATAAAATCTTATTGCGTGTGAAACCCCAATTTCTCCCGGTTACAGCGATACCACATATATATAGGTAGACACCCTTTCCTGCCCAGGAGACTCCCCCAAACTGAAACAGCGCTTCACAGCTTTCACAGTTTTCTAGAAGTAATCCCTCAATGTATTCTTTGGTTGCAAAGAGTTTCCCTAAAAAAAGGATAAAAAAGCAGAATCAAAGCCACATTTTCCTAAAAAAACTATATACAAACAAGCAAAAACAAGTATAATCTGAAAAAACAACATCCCCCGAACAGAACAATACCCAACATGCATTGCTACTGTCAAGGGAAGAGTTGCCAAACACCCCAAAGTAAAGCATGCGCATAACGGTAATTTTTCTTGAAAATTTCAGCTCTGCAGACAAGGTGCGCACCTTGCGATTTTTCAACCAAAACAACCCTTTACATTTGGAATATCCCCCATAAACCATATATTCCCTAAAAGTACACATGTTAAGCTTTCTAAGCGTACCCAGCTTGTTGTAGTGGGCTCATCTTTCTGGAATTAATCCCTCAAAGAATTCTTTGGTTGCACAGGGTTTCCCTAAAAAATTTATAAAAAAGCTGAATAAAAAACACCTTTTCCTAAAATATAAATATGCAAACCAGAAAAAACAAGCTAAGTCTGAAAGCGCAAAGTCCCCCGAACAGAACAATACCCAACATGCAGAGGTACTATTAACCCTTTTAATTGCCAGCCTACTTGAGGTTTTGTCACCCTCTGTTGACAGGTCATTTTTCCCCATTTTGCGCCATGTTTTGCGACATTTTTTCTGGAATTTTCAGGAAAATTATATAAATATATTTTTTGGAGCAGAGTTTAGGCTTTAACATGAAATGTCTTGTTTGTAAATTTTATTCTGTTTTTTACAATATTATTAAGTAAAAAAAAAAAAAAAAAATTTTTTTTTTAGAAAATTGCCTCCTTTATTTTACATAAAAAAATGTATTTTATTAAAGAAAACCATATTGCATGTGAAAGCCCCATTTCTACCGATTAGATTGGTACCACATATTTATCGGTAGCCCCCTGTTCCTGCCCAGGAGACCCCCCTAACTGAAACAAGTAATTTTTAACATTTACAAATAAAATACAACTACCATCCACACTACAAAGGGTTAAATCGGGAAAAAAAATTACATAGGGTCCCCCCTCCCAAGTACTTACTTACCTCCCATCCATACTGGATCACTCTGTCCCTCGCAATCACTGGCTTCTGCTCACTTGCTAGAAGCCTTTTATTGCTGCTGGATGACAGAAAACAAAGGGTTAATTAAAAAAAAAATGACATAGGGTCCCCCATCCCAGGGGAGGGGGACCCCATTTTTTTTTGATTTTTAAGGGTTAAAAACCCTTAAAAATAAAGAAAAAAAACGACATGGGGTCCCCCTTACCTGAAGTAACCAGCCCGGGACCAGCTATGCAGGGCTTGTAGGAACAGGGCGCAGGGGCCAGCTTTTGTGGCCCCTGGCCCTGCAGGCTACAAAGCCCGCATAGCCCGTGGGCCCGGGCTCTTCTGCCCCCCCCTGGCCTTTGGGGAGGCAGGTAATCGGGGTGCCGGGGGTTAATGGCAAGCCACCCGCTAGCGCAGGTGACTTGCCATCCCCCCAGCCTTGTGAACTGGTATAGGGGTCATGGACCCCTTACCAGTTCACAAGGGGTTAAAAGTAAAAAATAAAAACACAGACACATCCCGCTCCTCCCACAAAAGGCGGGGCCGCCGCCTCCCATTAGAGGCAGCGGCCATCGCCGCCATTACGAGCGGTGAGGACCCGGAAGAGGGTCCTCACCGAAGCCTGCGGAGCCCAGGGGGGGATCGGACCCCCCCTCCCCTGGTGAAGAGAAGACGGCGGGCCGGGGATCGGGCGAGGAGGTGAGTCAGTGGCGCTTTTTTTTTTTTTTTTTTCACTAAAGCTGAGCGCGGGGAAAACGGGGGGGGGGGGGGCGCCGGTTTCGGGCCCCCCCTGAAGACGGAGGACGTCGGGGGGGGCGATCGGATGCCCCCCCCAGGAAGAGGAGACCAGCAGCTTCTTGGGGATACCAGAGGTAAGTGTTTCATTTTTATTTATTTTTAACTGTTTGGGGTAAATGCCAAGCCCGTAGTTTCTACGTGCTTGGCACTTAAGTGGAGTGGAAGCAAGCACGTAGAAACTACGGGCTTGGCACTGAAAGGGTTAAATGGAGCAGCCCCTGTGTAAATCTGAGGGGCAATAGCTTATATTGTGAGGTAAATTTGCCATTTTGCAGCATAATATAGAGCAGCCCCTGTGTAAATCTAAGGGGCAATAGTTTATATTATGAGGTAAATTCATGGTTTTGCACCATTATATGGAGCAGCCCCTGTGTAAATCTAAGGGGCAATAGCTTATATAGTGAGGTAAATTTGCCATTTTGCTTCATTATATAGAGCAGCCCCTGTGTAAATCTGAGGGGCAATAGTTTATATTATGAGGTAAATTCATGGTTTTGCACCATTATATAGAGCAGCCCCTGTGTAAATCTGAGGGGCAATAGCTTATATTGTGAGGTAAATTTGCCATTTTGCAGCAAAATATAGAACAGCCCCTGTGTAAATCTGAGGGGCATTAGCTTATATAGCGAGGTAAATTTGCCATTTTGCTTCATTATACAGAGCAGCCCCTGTGTAAATCTGAGGGGCAATAGTTTATATTATGAGGTAAATTCATGGTTTTGCACCATTATATGGAGCAGCCCCTGTGTAAATCTGAGGGGCAATAGCTTATATAGTGAGGTAAATTTGCCATTTTACTTCATTATATAGAGCAGCCCCTGTGTAAATCTGAGGGGCAATAGTTTATATTATGAGGTAAATTCATGGTTTTGCACCATTATATGGAGCAGCCCCTGTGTAAATCTGAGGGGCAATAGCTTATATTGTGAGGTAAATTTGCCATTTTGCAGCATAATATAGAGACAATTCTGCGCTCACTAGTACGCAAGCATGTGAGCATGCATCGTGCCATTTGTGCAAGTGACTCGGAGGGACTACCTGTCTCCATCTCCACTGTAAACTGCCACGGTGTGTCTGGGTCCTCTGTCTCGCCTTCCTCACAACCCTCTAGCTCCTGTGGCTGCTCCTGCTCCTCCTCTCCTGTCAGATGACTAGATAAAATGGTCATTTTGTGAAACCTAAACTGTGGTTTGCTGTGCCCCACCCCCTCCTCCTCCTCCACTTCAGCCCCCACAGGCTTCATGTGGCTGTGAAATGTATGTGCCATGTCTCCAGTGCCCTGACCAGCCATGGTTTCCAACATGTGTTGTAGTACATGAAGCAGTGGAATCTCATCATTCATCTCATAGTCCTGGCAACTGACTAATAAAGTAGCTTCCTCAAAGGGCCTGAGCAAACGGCCGGTGTCACGTATGAGCTGCCAATGGTTTACATTGAATTTACACAGGGGTGTCCCCCTATCCGTTTGGATCATCCAGAAATCCGTGATGGCTTTTCTCTGTTCCTGTAGTGGATCCTGCATATGGAGGGTGGAATTCCAACGGGTGGAAACATCGCAAATCAGACTATGTTGGGGTACACCGTTCTGACGCTGAAGCTCAATAAGGTTGTGCTTGGTGGTGTAGGAGTGCCAGAAGTGCATGCTAACTTTCTTTCCTGTTGTTCGGATGTCTTTCAGATGGGGGCAAGACTTCAGAACTAGACTGAACACGTGTGCCATGTCAGGACGCATGACTCTGGCTTCCTTGTCGCAGCGCAAACAAGATGTTCTTCCAAGTGTCAGTCACCATGGGTCCAAATTTGCAGTTTTCGTGGATTAAGCAATGATTTCATGGATTAAGTTCTCATTTTTAGTAGTTCCTCCCATGTGTGACTCTGTTGGTCAAGGAAAACCATGTGAAGAACAGCGTGAAACCACAATCGCCAAGGGGGCCTAAAAGGATATATATTGTCCACCATGAGTCCATAGTTACAGCTCCAGACGTAGACAACACTGTGCACTTTGGTACACACTGACAGGCTAAAGGACTGACCCACCTTCTGTTCAACAACATTTTACAGGGCAGGTACTGCCATCTTCGCAAAGCAATGATACCATGGGACTCTCCACCTCGGCTCGGCACAAGCCATCAGTTCTCTGAAAGGTCCACCACTGGGTAATGCAGCAGGCTGGACTTATGGTGACGCTGTCTGAGAGGAGAAATCCCTCAGACATCAAGATTAAAAATTCCAAGAATTTTTGAGGGCTAATTATTCAGAGGCAATGATACCTAGTTGTTTCTGATTTAATTACAAGGTGGAAACACACCCTCAAACAAAACTTCACTTTGGCAATACTATTGCATTTGTTTATTCATAATTTTATGTATATATACTAACTAACCTACTTTTTCTCCACAGGATTGTGGATGCTGCATGAAAAACTGCCACATCGCTGAGTAGCTGATTTTTCCTACCAACAGTCCGCAATAATTCACTGCTGCTGCTGCCGCCGCCACCGCCACAGACTCCAGGGACCCTCTTCCACTACCTCCGCTTGCAACACCTCCTCCCACGACACTCTCCTCATCACTAATTGCCCGGCTAGTGGAAGAAGAGGCGAGTGTCTCCTCCACTTCTTGGCTGGGCAGTAGCTGCTGAATTTTATGATTATCAGATCTTCATCAATGGATAGTGGAGCTGAACCCAAAGCATAACAACAGACAGTTGACTGGGGGTGTCAGATGCCACTTGTGATGCAGTGGACTGCTTTTGCAGCACTTCGAGACAAAGTTGCTTCATTGGTTGGCACAATGACTGGTAAAGCTGTGGAACATATGGTTGAAAAGCAAGAATAACCATTTGTTTTATATGAAAAAGACCCTGGTTTATACATACATTTTTTTTTCCAGAGACTGCCCTGCGTGGAAATGAATGGCGCATGGATCAGCTAAGCTTTCCTCCCAACAATGCCTGATGTATTCCAGTAGATTGATGACGGGGCCAGACCAACACTAAAGAAATATGGATCGTGCAAAACAGATTTAAGGCGCTGCTCTCCAGTTACAGACATTCCTCCGCATTGGACCACAAGTAAGTATTGATAAAAAATCCTTTATGTTACTCTTACTTTTTATTAATATTCATCGGATAAGACGGATCACACATCCAGATTAAAAATTCCAAGAATGGGCAATGATACCTTGTTGTTTCTGATTTAATTAAAAGGTGGAAACACATCCTCAAACAAAACTTCACTTTGCCAATACTTTTGCATTTGTTTATTCATAATTTTATGTAGATATTACTAACTAAGCTACTTTTTCTCCACATGACTCTCGACAGGGTGTGATTCATCCAATTTTTGGGCTCCAGCAGCCATCTGCAGTGTCTCTTTCAAGCTATGTTTGGGCTCCTGCAGCTGCTGCTGCTGCTGCTTGCAACTCCAGGGTGTGATTTATCCAATTTATGGGCTCCTGAAGCCAACTCCAGTGTCTCTGTAAAGCAATGTTTGTGCTCCTGCTGCTGCTTGCAACTCCAGGGTGTGATTCATCCAATTTTTGGGCTCCTGCTGCCAACTCCAGTGTCTCTTAAAAGTAATGTTTGGGCTCCTGCTGCTGCTGCTGCCAACTCCAGAGTGTGTCAGTCAATTTTTGGGCTCCTGCTGCCAACTCCAGTGTCTCTTTAAAGTAATGTTTGGGCTCCTGCTGCTGCTGCTTGCAACTCCAGGGTGTGATTCATCCAATTTTTGGGTTCCTGCTGCCAACTCCAGTGTCTCTTTCAGCCAATGTTTGGGCTCCTGCTGCTGCTTGCAACTCCAGGGTGTGATTCATCCAATTTTTGGGCTCCTGCTGCCAACTCCAGTGTCTCTTTCAAGCTATGTTTGGGTTCCTGCTGCTGCTGCTTGCAACTCCAGGGTGTGATTCATCCAATTTTGGGCTCCTGCTGCCAACTCCAGTGTCTCTTTCAGCCAATGTTTGGGCAGCTGCTGCTGCTTGCAACTCCAGGGTGTGATTCATCCAATTTTTGGCCTCCTGCAGCCAACTCCAGTGTCTCTTTAAAGCAATGTTTGGGCTCCTGCTGCTGCTTGCAACTACAGGGTGTGATTCATCCAATTTTTGGGCTCCTGCAGCCAACTCCAGTGTCTCTTTAAAGCAATGTTTGGGCTCCTGCTGCTGCTTGCAACTCCAGGGTGTGATTCATCCAATTTTTGGCCTCCTGCAGCCAACTCCAGTGTCTCTTTAAAGCAATGTTTGGGCTCCTGCCCCTCATAGTGATGCCACTTCAACTCTCTGCAATTGTGCCGCTCTGCGATTCTATTAGCGATGCCTCTGATCTGCATGTGATATTTATTTACAGTATTATTTAACTAACCCAGCACGCATCCTATGCGTGTTACAGCAAGGCAGAATGGTTTACAACCCTATTGAGGCTCTAGGAGGCTCAGAAATAGCCGTTTTTAATAGCGATTCGTCGCGAATAAATTCGGACCGAAACGAATTTTGCCGGAAAATTCGGCGAATCAGCCGAATCGAATTTTTCAAAAGTTCGCTCATCTCTAACTATAAACTTTAATCTAATAGTGTCTATTATATGCCCAGGTGATGTGGGCCCAGGTGACCAGTGTACATATTGATTTTAATTGATATACTACAACTTAATCATTTCAGATTGCTCTATTTTTTTTAATATAGTAAAGACTTTCTTTTAATATATGGTGCTTTATTCAGCAAGAAAATTTATTTAATTTACACCTCACTTCAATGAATAGGTAAACTGACACCATCTATATGTGAAGAATCATGCACATGCACCTGACCAAGAAAATAGATCACATAGAAACAACTTTAACCCTTTAAATGCCAAGCACGTAGTTTCTACGTGCTTGCTTCCACTCCACTTAAGTGCCAAGCACGTAGAAACTACGGGCTTGGCATTTACCCCAAACAGTTAAAAATAAATAAAACTTAAACACTTACCTCTGGTATCCCTGAGAAGCTGGGGGTCTCCTCTTCCTGGGGGGGGGATCCGATCGCCCCCCCGACATCCTCCGTCTTCAGGGGGGGCCCGAAACCGGCCGCCCCCCCCCGTTTTCCCCGCGCTCAGCTTCATTTAAAAAAAAAAAAAAAAAAAAAAAAGCGCCACTGACTCACCTCCTCGCCTGATCCCTGGTCAGCCACCTTCTCTTCACCAGGGGGGGGGTCCGATCCCCCCCCGGGCTCCGCAGGCTTCGGTGAGGACCCTCTTCCGGGTCCTCACCGCTCGTAATGGCGGCGATGGCCGCCGCCTCTTCTGGGAGGCGGCGGCCCCGTCTTTTGTGGGAGGAGCGGGATGACGTCATCCCGCTCCTCCTATACCCTCACCGAGCACCGGCATCTGTCAGATGCAGATGCCGGTGGTGATCGGTGCAGAGCGGGTGAGAGGAGAGGAGGCTCCGATCGGAGCCTCCTCTCCTCTCATCCGCCCTGCGCCGATCACTATCGGCATCTGACAGATGCCGGCGCTGAGAGAGCGGCGCGGGACAGCGACGTGGGACCCAGGATTGGAGGTGAGTATAGTGTAAAAAAAAAATAATAAATGTCATTTTTTTTAAATATGTGTCTGTGTTTTTATTTTTTACTTTTAACCCCTTGTGAACTGGTAAGGGGTCCATGACCCCTATACCAGTTCACAAGGCTGGGGGGATGGCAAGTCACCTGCGACTGCAGGTGGCTTGCCATTAACCCCCGGCACCCCCATTACCTCCCTCCCCTTTTTTTTTTAATTAACCCTTTGTTTTCTGTCATCCAACAGCTATAAAAGGCTTCTAGCAAGTGAGCAGAAGCCAGTGATTGCGAGGGACAGAGTTATCCAGTATGGATGGGAGGTAAGTAAGTAAAAAAAATTAATAATAAAATATTTTTTCTCTTTGTGTGTCTGTGTTTTTTTTACATTTAACCCCTTGTGAACTGGTAAGGGGTCCATGAGACCCCTATATCAGTTCACAAGGCTGGGGGGATGGCAAGTCACCTGCACTAGCGGGTGACTTGCCATTAACCCTTGGCACCCCCATTACCTGCCTCCCCAAAGGCCAGGGGGGGGCAGAAGAGCCTGGGCCCACGGGCTATGCGGGCTTTGTAGCCTGCAGGGCCAGGGGCCACAGAAGCTGGCCCCTGCGCCCTGTTTCTACAAGCCCTGCATAGCTGGTCCCGGGCTGGTTACTTCGGGTAAGGGGGACCCCATGTCGTTTTTTTTTTTGGATTTTTAAGGGTTTTTAACCCTTAAAAATCCCCAAAAAAAATGGGGTCCCCCCTCCCCTGAGAGGGGGGACCCTATGTCATTTTTTTCCCCGATTTAACCCTTTGTAGTGTGGATGGTAGTTGTATTTTATTTGTAAATGTTAAAAATTACTTGTTTCAGTTAGGGGGGTCTCCTGGGCAAGAATGGGGGGGCTACCGATAAATATGTGGTACCGTCCTAATCGGTAGAAATGGGGCTTTCACATGCAATATGGTTTTCTTTAATAAAATACATTTTTTATGTAAAATAAAGGAGGCAATTTTCTAAAAAAAAATTTTTTTATTTATTTATTTTTTTCTTAATAATATTGTAAAAAACAGAATAAAATTTACAAACAAGACATTTCATGTTAAAGCCTAAACTCTGCTCCAAAAAATATATTTATATAATTTTCCTGAAAATTCCAGAAAAAATGTCGCAAAACATGGCGCAAAATGGGGAAAAATGACCTGTCAACAGAGGGTGACAAAACCTCAAGTAGGCTGGCAATTAAAAGGGTTAATAGTACCTCTGCATGTTGGGTATTGTTCTGTTCGGGGGACTTTGCGCTTTCAGACTTAGCTTGTTTTTTCTGGTTTGCATATTTATATTTTAGGAAAAGGTGTTTTTTATTCAGCTTTTTTATAAATTTTTTAGGGAAACCCTGTGCAACCAAAGAATTCTTTGAGGGATTAATTCCAGAAAGATGAGCCCACTACAACAAGCTGGGTACGCTTAGAAAGCTTAACATGTGTACTTTTAGGAAATATATGGTTTATGGGGGATATTCCAAATGTAAAGGGTTGTTTTGGTTGAAAAATCGCAAGGTGCGCACCTTGTCTGCAGAGCTGAAATTTTCAAGAAAAATTACCGTTATGCGCATGCTTTACTTTGGGGTGTTTGGCAACTCTTCCCTTGACAGTAGCAATGCATGTTGGGTATTGTTCTGTTCGGGGGATGTTGTTTTTTCAGATTATACTTGTTTTTGCTTGTTTGTATATAGTTTTTTTAGGAAAATGTGGCTTTGATTCTGCTTTTTTATCCTTTTTTTAGGGAAACTCTTTGCAACCAAAGAATACATTGAGGGATTACTTCTAGAAAACTGTGGCCACATCAACAAGCCTGGTACAAATAGAAAGCCTGAGGTGTGTACTTCCAGGGAATATATAGTTTGTGGGGGGTATTTCAAATGTAAAGGGTTGTTTTTCTGAAAAAAGTGCAAGGTGCGCATAGCGCATATCACAGTTGTATTTTTTCTGAAAATCCCCTAAAGCGCTGTTTCAGTTTGGGGGAGTCTCCTGGGCAGGAAAGGGTGTCTACCTATATATATGTGGTATCGCTGTAACCGGGAGAAATTGGGGTTTCACACGCAATAAGATTTTATTGACAAACTTACATTTTTTATTACAAAAAAACACTACAAATTGTAAAAAATAGATTTTTTTAATTTTTTTGCACATATTTCACCCAAAAATATTGAGAATACACCTAAAAAATGACAAACAAGACATTTCATGTTAAAGCCCAGACTATGCTGAAAAAAACAATATATCATTTTCCTGGGAAATTCCTGGAAATCCCTTCAAAAATCACATATGAACATGGGGAGCGCAAAATAGTGAAAAATGGTCTGGCACCAAGGGTGACAAAAACTTCAGGTAGGCTGGCAGCGAAAGGGTTAAAAGCAGAGGAATAAAAGTGTCAATTCCCAAAGGAGACCTTAAAGGACAAGCACAAAAAATATTTCAATATATCTTACAAAGAGAGCAGAAAATGAAAACTGGCAGATGCCGGTAGTAAAATTAACGCTACTGCGATATACAAAGCCCGCCAGGCCAGGGATTTCACAATAAATGGAATTAACATAAACATTTACCAAGCCTACTCGCAGAGAACCCTAAACAAAAGATAACAAATTAAACCTATGTTCAATATAATTAGACAAAAAACATTAGACACAGATGGATAGGCAAGATAAGTGACATGAAGGCAGATTTAAGACTTGCACTACATATTGCCATTTGTGCGTCTATGTGGCGGCACTTAGAATGCCCGGAAGTGGACGCTGCAAACAAGTCTCTGGTGCAACAACCACAGCGGTTCTGAGCACGCTGGCGCCCACATCTCGCGCTTCCCTCTAACAGGGAGCGTGCCGAGCGGGCCGTTTGTGAATGGGCGCGCGCCCTGCTAGAGAGAAGCGCGACATGCTGGCGCAGGCTGCGCATGCGCCGTTGGAACTGGGATAAGGTAAGGTGAATGGGGCATCCTGGGGGGTTTCACACAGTGGGGCATCCCGATTTCGGATGCCCTGCGGGGAGGGATCTGATCGGCCCGGGAATCTTATGGCCTGGGTGTTGGTCCACTTTTAGTATGATTGAGTGGGTAGTAAACTGGCAAGAAAACTTAAAAGACTGAGAGATCCCTCTTTTAGTGCATGTGCGCTGCCGCTAAGAAACTTTATGCGGCGTCCCACTAACCAAAAAGCACATATCTGAACTCAACACAATACACGGTTAACAGCCCCAGCAAACACATGTTATAAACCAGTGAGACACTGGAAGTACTAGGGGCGCAGTATGAAAAAAGTGGGAACGGAATCAGGAGTTGCATGGATCTTGTTGAGGTTTTAAAAAATTAATTGAACATGATATCCAACATTTCAATATGTTGACCTATGGGCAGTGCAATAACGCCTGCGTAGCACAATTAATGCACCTGGATATATAATATATATGAAATTTATACACAAAAGATATGGAATGGTGGTAATAGTGGCGGAAGGCTAATGGGTCTATCGGCTTGCCTAGTAGTGTGGATACAACCTTGTGATAGTACCGGATTGGTTGGGCTCCAGGAATGCTGTCTAGCTGTGTAGATATGTATATAATATGTGAACCTAATCCCCTTGAAAATAACACGTATAAAAGGTTGTTTGAATAATGATGTGGTGTGATTTGTTGTGTGGGGTGAAATGTGTAATGTACACCCACATAAATGTTCCGGCAAAAGCACACTGCATGCTGCATGTTGAAGATGCATGTCCATGAAAAATGTGTATAAAGATTGTGGGACTTTGAACTGAGGGCCCTGCTCTGTATATCTATACTAAGAAGTCCACTCAGGGATTGCCTGTTTAATTGATGGTGCTGCTGAGTTCCCCATGCCTGCCCAATCCAAAGGTGATGGTCAGTATGACGGTGAAGTAACCCATAAACTGATTGGGGGATGAATGCGAAGGGGGAGGCACCAGGCAGTGATAAGATTGAAGTGGGAGGGCTGCCCACCACCCTGATGAAGCTCCGATGGGCAGAGCGAAGCGCGCATCGGCGGACGGCCGGCTCCACCACCCCCACGTCACCCCACTACTAGCCCTGCCTGGCTGAATGTTTTCCTGAGTGTCGCGCAACACATGAGAGGCCGCTCATCTCGGACACAATAAGCTGAATTCATCCACAGCTAAGTAGCGGTTTTGTGCTGTCTATCCCCCCTGGGTGCAGGATGCAAGTAAACTGGGGAAACCAGTTCTATTCAATATGTTGACATACAACCAGCTAAATGTGCAGCAATAAGTATGTAAAGTCAGTCTTAGTACCACTATTAGCGCATGCGTGGCTGAGCCCTAATAACAGAGTGGAGGGTAGGAACAGATGTAATCGCAGTGTCATGAGCGTCATTGGACTGGCCCGGTAAATCCTGTCATGTATATTGCAGGACTTTTGCTGCAACATATCCTGTGAGAATGGATGCCTATGCTGTGTTTTAAAGCGAATTTTGCACACTAGCACTGAGTCACCTTTACATTTCAGCCGAATACAGCAGTGCAATAATGGGGTGGAGTGTAAATGTCCGCATGGTTGGTATGGATGTACGGAGGGCCCCCGTTATTTTAATTCACTAGTATGTGTTTTTATTGTGTATATGGGATGTTTATAGCATGTGTGTGCTGGGGCTGTTGCAATTAATAAATGAGTTTTCCTGGCAATTGGTGTACTTGCATTTAGTGCCGGTCTCACAATTATCCGTGTATTGCGTTGAGTTCAGATATGGGTAATAAACTGGCTCAACAGGTATGAGTGGCACCTCACTCACCATCACAGTTCTGGCATTGGGCCATGCTGCTGGGCATCTGGCCTGATGCTGACTGACCTTCAACATCTGTGTGGATATAAGATGTTGGAATATGTAATACTAATATATTATTGAACAAAGTTAGATGTAGCCAAATGTCCACACTAAATGTTCTATATTTACAGACAACCGCAGATACCCTACTGTTAGAGAGACTAAAATGGCACTTCCAGACATAGGTGCATGTGAAATAATGATCTACTGAGACACACAGCCAACACAGGATGCATTGAGTTGGTGATGTTTATTAAGCTCAACATATCCTGGAATACACAGGGACACCACTTCAGCAAGGGGGGTGGAGGTGGTGCTGTCTATATGATGCCCTGAAAAAACAAGACATCTACACACTAGAATCTAACAAATCAATATGTAAACAGTATTAACATTATAAGCAATAACCAAGGGGACTCACCGGGAGACGAGGTGTTAGACTCTATCCAGGGAGGGCTGTGAGAAATAGCAGTGCTTCCACCACTCCTCCTGTTAGGCCCAGCAGAGCCCAACTCCGAGGGGCCACCCTCCTCCCTCTCACTCTTAGACACCTCAGGGAGTGTGGTGGAATCTCTCACCTTCTCCACATCCTGACTCCCCACTTGAGACTGGACCCAGCGGTAGCCAGACCCTGCTGATTCCTCATCAGAGGAGCTGAGGACGCACCCCCCCCCCCTTCATCACCGGCACACTCCACTGGGGATTCAACTTCCTTGTCACCCTTCCTCCACTAGGTCCTCAACTTGGGCACATCATGAGGGCTCCAACCCCGTAGACTCACCCGAATCCTGCACCCTGGTGGGGGGGGGGGGGGAGAGAATGCCTTTACCATGCTTACCCAGGGGAGGCCGCTTATCTGTCAAGATATAAAATGAAGAGCAGAAAATACATCAAATCCTACAGCAGGTTAACGTGGGTAGATCTAAGAGTTTTGGGTGTGTAGACAACTTTCCAGATGCATAGAAAAAGAAAAAAAAATAGCCATAGAAACATTTTCCAAATATAGAGTGTCTTCACTGGAGATCGCTCGACTTACTGCTTTGGCGCCATGTGCTTCTAATGGACTCATCATTGCAGTTCACTTCCCCCAAATTTGGAGCCGGCGACACTGTGTGGGCACCTCCCAGCCCCGCTGGCGAAGCGGCAAGGGGAGTAACACAACTAGTCAATAAAAAATAGCCACAGAAACATTTTCCAAATATAGAGTGTCTTCACTGAAGATCACCCGACTAACTACTTTGGCGCTGTGTGCTTCTAGCAGACTCATGCAGCAAGTGGAGTGACGCTTTTCAATAAAAGATAGCCATAGAAACCTTTTCTGAATGTAGAAACATAAAGGCACAGCTGATAATATGGATTGGACACATTAATGTGGAAGCATGTACGCAGGACCGGCTCTAGGTTTGTGGGGGCCCTTGGGCAGGAGAGAGTCTTAGTGAGTGTAAAGTAGTGAGTCACATGATGTTTTAGCTCTGCTGCCACAAATGGGTCATCTCCTGCTGCTGATCGTCCTCCAGTTCTTATTGCCTTCCCTATAGCTACCAATCGTCCTCTAGACCCGATTGCCTTCCCTATTGCTACCAATCGTCCTCTAGACCCTATTGCCTTCCCTATAGCTACCAATCGTCCTCTAGACCCTATTGCCTTCCCTATAGCTACCAATCGTCCTCTAGTTCCAATTGCCTTCCCTATAGCCACCAATCGTACTCTAGTCCCTATTGCCTTCCCTATAGCTACCAATCGTCCTCTAGACCCGATTGCCTTCCCTATTGCTACCAATCGTCCTCTAGACCCTATTGCCTTCCCTATAGCTACCAATCGTCCTCTAGTCCCAATTGCCTTCCCTATAGCCACCAATCGTCCTCTAGTCCCTATTGCCTTCCCTATAGCTACCAATCGTCCTCTAGACCCTATTGCCTTCCCTATAGCCACCAATCGTCCTCTAGTCCCAATTGCCTTCCCTATAGCCACCAATTGACCCTTCAGCCCTTACTGCTTGCTCAACTGCCACTAAAGACTTTATCATTGCTTGTCACCTGGTTCTCGACACCTTCTGAGCTTCCATTAATTGCCCTCCATTCCATGCCACATTTTCCATTGTTGCTGATCATCCCATGTTTCTCAGGCCAGCCATGAGCAAGTCTGCACACAACACCTGGCATACGGCGGTTCGGGTCCTCTGTAAAAAAAATACCATGGCCAAGTGTAAGTCTGAGTGAGCCCCTGAAGATGCCAGGGCCCCTGGCAATTGGCCAGGTTTGCCCTGTGCTGGCGCCGGCCCTGCATGTACGCTAGTAAATTCCTATGCCCCAAATAGAAGGCAGTATGCCTTTATCAAGAAAACATTTAAAAAAATAGAGGAAATAAAAACGGGGACCCTTATCTGTGTTTAGGGAACATCTAAATGTTATTGGCAATTGGAAGCCCCTTAGATTACATGTTTTCTCACAGAAGCAGATAGCCATCCATAAGCATCCATGCATGTATATTTTTGCACAGATCTGCCTTTTTTGCAGACATTTCTGGCTGTTCTTGCCGCACACAGATGCTGATACTTGTTTGCCTGTAAGCATGCTTTCACCTCTAAGCAAACATGGTTTGCACTCATGGAATGGATTTAACTGCAGTGCTATATAGCACATGTATTCGAACATAAGCTGCATTCAAATATGGGTATTCACATGATGAAAGTATATATTTGCATGGTGCTGAATTGGTCCTTAAATGGCAAACATTTTGTCTTATTTTTTATATTCACATTTCATTGTCAGATATTAGACAGAAAGCAATGAGGCAAAAATGACCAGGTCTATACCAGGTTAAAGGACATCTACTGTGAAAATGATCTAATATTACATGGCTGCATAAACAGGCTAGATGGAAAAAGGAAAAGGTAATTATACAACCTATATATAATATCTCCAGGCTTAAACCGGACCTTCAGAGTGATTTAATGAAAAGCCCAAACTCTTAAAAAACGGTTCCCCAGCATCTAAAATTAATATATTTTAAGTTTTTAGTCACTAACTTATTATTCTTTCCCCCAATGGTCTGCAACTCTGTTCAAGAATTTAGGATACGGGCGCCGCCATCTTGACTCAGAAGCATCACACTTACTGAGGAGAGGAGAGTTTGATAAGGTACAGGGGGGCGGGTTATAGCTGTGCTTTGCTCAGACAGAGCAGAGCTGGGGTCAGGTAACGGTCAGCAGTCCCAGAATGCAGAGCAGCACAGTCAGGAGGAACTTCCTGTTTGCAGGCTGCCTGATAAGATGGCGGCTTCCATAAGCCGCCATCTTGGATGTTGAAAGGCTCATAACATGCAGTAGATGCAGGTATGATGATTTTTAATGTGGACAATCTGTATGTACAGGGTGTGGGGAACATATAAGATAGACTCTTATTCAGAGTGAAGGACCGCTTTAATCCTTTTTTCTACTTTTACTTTTACTGAGAGAAAGCAAAATGGGTTACAGTGGTGAACCACTGCACCTTCACTGGGAGAGGATTGAAAAACTCTAAATGACCTGAGATTATTTTCATTTAAGTTCTGCTCATACCTGTAGCTATTCAAATGATCAGCCTTATTTATGATGGGCGCCATTTAGCATCTTTCTGGTGGCTTTAGCGCCAGTTTGGTGCGCCACCATTTTTGTCTTTTCTTGGCCTGGGCTGTGCCTTTAAGGTGTTCCTCTCCTGGAAATGGAGAAATGTGATGTGTTTTTCTTCCTTTCAATGAAAGGGCAAAAAACAAGCTCAACTGTATTCTATTTCAGCCTTATTTAAGAAGCATCAGCGCCACTTCGATTTAAGAAGCAAAAAACGGCAGAGGCAACAAAGCCAGTTGGCGTCTTATTTAACACTATGGGCTTATAATTTACAGCACTGGGCGCTCTAATTGAAGCAGCGCCAGATGAGACCTGGCCCTGTAACTCAAGATCTCATAGAGCACAATGGACAGAACTGGATTGTAGTGTTATAATTAATATTACACACATTTATTTGTATAGAACTTGTACTGGGACCCAATTGAAAAGCAGGACCTAGATGTCACCAAATGATTTTTTGGGGTAATTAAATTGCTTTTAATGGCTTCTATTGCTTAACAATATGTAATTTGGCAACAACAACTAAAATGCAGCACTGTAAAGTTTGTCCCTAGCAGTGATTTCTTGTAACTGTAATGCAGAAACACTGACCAGTGGCGGGAAAATACAGCACCAAAGATTTCAAGGAGAAAAAAAAAACATAAATATTCGGGGGGGGGGCAGCAGAAAAACAGCGTTCCGAAGTGGCGCTCATCTGCCCTGTCATAATTGGCCGACCGGTCCAAGAGGCGCTGATATAGGCGGCCAATACCTAAATGCAACAATCAAAGCTAATTAGTAGCTTTCTGTGCAGCGACTGCTAGCGCCAATGTGGTGCACAGCACACAAATGTCACAAAAAGGATGCTAAATGGTGCACATCATAAATAAGGCCCATAGAGTCCTCCACTTTCCATCTTGCATGGAAACTTTAAAAATGGCTATTTCTGCCCTTCTGAGAGCCTCAATAGGTATGTAGAAAATTTTGCCTTGCTGTAACATGCATAGGAGGCGTGCTGGGTTAGTGAAATAATACTGTAAAGAAGTATGACATGCAGATCAGAGGTATGGCTATTAGAATCGCTGTCGCAAAGCGGCACAATTACAGAGCCTTTAGGTGGTATCAGCATAAGGAGTCCATATATTGCCTGAAAAACACACCCTGGAGTTGGCAGCAGCATGGGGAGCCCATATATAGCCTGAAAAACACACCCTGGAGTTGGCAGCAGCATGGAGAGCCCATATATTGCCTGAAATACACACTGGGGTTGGCAGCAGCATGAGGAGCCCATTTATTGCCTGAAAAACACATTGGAGTTGGTAGCAGAATTAGGAGCCCATATATTGCCAGAAAAACACATTGGAGTTGGTGGCAGCAGCATAAGCAGCCCATATATTGCCTGAAACACACACCCTGGAGTTGGCAGCAGCATAAGCAGCCCATATATTGCCTGAAACACACACCCTGGAGTTGGCAGCAGCATAAGGAGCCCATATATTGCCTGAAAGACACACCCAGGAGTTGGCAGCTGCAGCATAAGGAGCCCATATATTGCCAGAAAAACACATTGAAGAAGGCAGCAGCATTAGCAGCCCATATATCGCCTGGAAAACACATTGGAGTTGGCAGCAGCATAAGCAGCCCATATATTGCCTGAAAGACACAGTGGAGTTGGCAGCAGCATAAGGAGCCCATGTATTGCCTGAAAGACACACCCTGGAGTTGGCAGCAGCAGCAGCGGCATTAGCAGCCCATATATTGCCTGACAAAACACATTGGAGTTGGCAGCAGCATAAGCAGCCCTCATATTGCTGGAAAAACACATTGGAGTTGGCACCAGCAGCATTAGGAGCCCATATATTGCGTGAAACCCCCCCTGGAGTTGGCAGTAGCATTAGGAGCCCATATATTGCCAGAAAAACACATTGGAGTTGGCAGCTGCAGAATTAGGAGCCCATATATTGCCTGAAAGACACACCCAGAAGTTGGCAGCAGCAGCATTAGGAGCCCATATATTGCCTGACAAACACACCCTGGAGTTGGCAGCAGCATTAGGAGCCCATATATTGCCTGAAAAACACACCCTGGA
This sequence comes from Gastrophryne carolinensis, assembly GCA_027917425.1. NCBI lineage: Eukaryota > Metazoa > Chordata > Amphibia > Anura > Microhylidae > Gastrophryne > Gastrophryne carolinensis. The sequence continues at coordinate 45,363,128 of CM051237.1, read as the reverse complement.
GTTGGCAGTATCATTAGGAGCCCATATATTGCCAGAAAAACACATTGGAGTTGGCAGCAGAATTAGGAGCCCATATATTGCTTGAAAGACAAACCCAGAAGTTGGCAGCAGCAGCATAAGGAGCCCATATATTGCCTGACAAACACACCCTGGAGTTGGCAGCAGCAGCCTTAGGAGCACATGTATTGCCTGAAAAACACATTGGAGTTGGCAGTAGCATAAGGAGCCCATATATTGCCTGAAAGACACACCCTGGGGTTGGCAGCAGCTGCATATGCAGCCCATATATTGCCTGAAAAACACATTGGAGTTGGCAGCAGCATAAGCAGCCCATATATTGCCTGAAAACACATTGGAGTTGGCAGCAGCATTAGGAGCCCATATATTGCCTGAAAAACACACCCTGGAGTTGGCAGTAGCAGCATTAGGAGCCCATATATTGCCATAAAAACACACTGGAATTGGCAGCAGCATAAGCAGCCCATATATTGCCTGAAAAACACATTGGAGTTGGCAGCAGCATAAGCAGCCCATATATTGCCTGAAAAACACATTGGAGTTGGCAGCAGCATTAGGAGCCCATATATTGCCTGAAAGACACACCCAAGAGTTGGCAGCAGCAGCATAAGGAGCCCATATATTGCCTGAAAGACCCACCCTGGAGTTGGCAGCAGCAGCAGCATTAGGAGCCCAAATATTGCCAGAAAAACACATTGGAGTTGCCAGCAGCATAAGCAGCCCATATATTGCCTGAAAAACACATTGGAGTTTGCAGCAGCATAAGCATCCCATATATTGCCAGAAAAACACATTGGAGTTGGCAGCAGCATTAGGAGCCCATATATTGCCTGAAAGACACACCCAGGAGTTGGCAGCAGCAGCATAAGGAGCCCATATATTGCCAGAAAAACACATTGGAGTTGACAGCAGCATTAGGAGCCCATATATTGCCTGAAATACACACCCTGGAGTCGGCAGCAGCATTAGGAGCCCATATGTTGCCTGAAAGACACACCCTGGAGTTGGCAGCAGCAGCATTAGGAGCCCATATATTTTCAGAAAAACACATTCGAGTTGGCAGCAGCATAAGCAGCCCATATATTGCCTGAAAAACACACCCTGGAGTTGGCAGCAGCACGAAGAGAACATATATAGATTTTTTTTTTCTAACAGTCTTTATTTAAAGGTTTTGTAATATTAAACAAACAGACAATGGGTACATTGGGTACGTTACACAAGAGGTGGGGAGGAACATATGAGGGTCCATGTCAAAGCACTAGCATTATCTTACATCTGAGCAACCATATTACATGATATTTAACGGAGGGTTCGATAGAGACCGCGTGGCACCTGCCCTCCTGCCGGACGAAAAATGCTTTACTATGAAGTCCTCAAATGGGAATTGGCGCTTCCTCCATATCGGACAGGACCCCATGTCCCTCCTGTGGAGGGGCAGGGCGACACATAGGGTGGCTTGGGTAGGATAGGAAATGAGGGGGTAAATGGAGAAATGCAAGGGGGGGTAAGGGGGGAAGGGGAAAGTACAAGGTATGGCGTGTGGGACCCGGCTCCAAGCCGGGCACCTATTATTGCCCGAGCAAGTCTAATATTCCTCAAGATGGGGCGAGACAAAACCCATCAAGGCAGATCGATGTAAGGCGAGGCAGCACCGTGAGCACCTCCCCAGACCCGTTATTCAAACAGGTTCCTGAATTCCTCTGATTCCTCGTAGACCAGCCAGGGGAGCCAAGTGTTTCTATATTGCTCGTCTCTGTCATGTAGGGCCAGTGTTAGGTCTTCCATTTCCCTGACCTGCATAACCTCCTTCACCCAATCCCTAACGGAGGGGGCTTTCTTCTGTTTCCAGAGTCTAGGGATTGTCTGCTTGGCGGCGTTCAACAGATGGACCAGCAGAGTTTTTTTATACTTCCCCGTCCCGGCCCTCGTGGAATGGAGCAGGACCCCGGCTGGGTCATCCTGTAACTGTGCCCCTCTAAGTTGCCCCACTATGCGCAGGACCGCTATCAAGTATTCCCGAATTCTGGGACACATCCAAAATAGATGGAACAGGGTCCCTCGCCCCTCCCCGCATCTCCAGCAACTCGCGTCTGCCGTACCAAACATCTTGCCTAATCTATCGGGGGTGAAATACCAGCGCGTCAACAATTTATAATTGACCTCCTGCGTTCTTGTAGCTACCGAAGACTTGTGTGCCAGGGTCGCTATTTTAGTTCTCTCCTTTTCGCCTATTGTTCTTCCCAGATCTGACTCCCACTCTCTCCAGAATGCAGGCGGGACCATTTGGTCGCTGATGAGGAGTGAGTACAAATAGGAAATCAGATGGGGCTGCGGCTGCCCAGCCAGGCAGAGCCTTTCGAATTCTGTATGGCTCCTGACACTTTCCCTTCGGAGACCCACTCTAGATAGTACTGATTGAAATCGTAGGAGAGTCCAGGGGTCCAAGTTCCCATTCTCAAACTTAGCCCTAAGCTCACCTAGGGAGACCCAGCCCCCCTCCGACATCAGATCGCTCCCTCTCAGCTGGCCCACCCTCCCCCATTCCCTCTATTAATGCAATCATGGGGGAGGGCCAGGGGGAAATGTCCGATCGTTCCCTGAAGCCCCGCATAACTCCACACAAAGTGGCCGCTACCGTTGGGTGGGCTTTCAGCTCTGGCATACGGATCTCTCTATTCCAGGCAAAGACATCCAGTGGGGCTGAAGCCAGTGCGTGCTCCATCTGGACCCACCGCTTTGTCCCCCTGCATGTGTGCCATTCACATATTCTCTGTAAGTGGGATGCCGCCCAATATAATTGGACATCCGGCATCGCCATGCCTCCTAAATGCTTGGGCCTGCACAATATCTGCCGCCTGAGCCTTGCCCTCTTTTTTTGCCAGACGAATCCCATTAAAGTTTTCTACAATTCCCTAAAGAAGCGAGTAGGGATGCTAATCGGGAGTGCTTGAAACAGGAACAGTAATTTTGGCAAGATCGACATTTTGATTATATTCATCCTACCCATCCACGAGAAGGTCGGGGAGTCCCATCTTTCCAGGTCAGCTTTTATTCTCTGGGACAGGGGCAGGAAATTCAACGGCAGGATATTCGACAGCCGGTTTGGCAGCTGCGTGCCGAGGTAAGCTATCGAACTCCTAGCCCATTTGAAAGAGAATGCCTGTTGAACAGTCCTGGCCACGTCCCCCGAGAGAGAAATGTTTAGCGCTTCGGATTTATCCAAGTTAATATTAAAGGATAGCCTACCGAAAACTTCAAACTCTTTCATCAACACAGGCACAGTGATCGTGGGGTTTGTGATAAAGAACAAAAGGTCGTCCGCATATGCGGCGACCTTATGGGTGTCCCCTCTGAAACTTAGTCCCCCTATGTCTACGTTCTTCCTAATTCTACACAAGAATGGCTCTAGAGCCAGGGCAAACAAAAGGGGAGACAACGGGCATCCCTGGCGGGTTCCATTATGGATTGGCACGGGGGCGGAGAGATGGCCGTTTACTTTAACCCTGGCACAGGGTATCGTGTATAGGGCTTCAATGAGTTTCCTCATGTTGTCTCCCAGGCCTACATGTCGAAGGGTCCCACTCAAGAAGGGCCAGCCCACCCTATCAAAGGCCTTCTCCGCATCCGTGGATAAGAGCATCATCGGTACTTCAGATTTCTGTGCGGAGTATATTGCACTAAGTGCCCGGACCACATTGTCCCTGGCCTCCCTTCCCAACATGAAACCCGTCTGGTCCAAATGGACCACCTGGGCCACCACCGGCGCCAATCTATTGGCTAGAATCTTGGCATACAGCTTCAGGTCAGTGTTGAGAAGGGAGATGGGACGATAACTCCTACAAGACAGGGGGTCCTTCCCCGGCTTATGCAGGACTGATATATGAGCCTCGAGATCTCTGCCTGAGAAGGCACCAGGTGCCTCCGGGTCCGTGATTGAGTTCCATGCCCTAACCATGTGTGGACCTAAAACAGAGACATAAGTTTTATAGTAGTTAGCAGAGTAACCGTCAGGCCCTGGGGCTTTTCCTGACGGGGTCTGTTTAATTGCCGCCAACAGTTCCTCCATCCCAATCGGGTCTTCCAGCGAGGCCGAGACCTCCTCCGGGACCGATGGCATGTCGGATCCCTTTATGTATTCCTCGATCCTGGCTAGGCGTGTCTGCGCCGGCGCCCCCCCATCAAGATTGTATAAGCTCGAGTAATATACTCTAAATGCATCTGCTATCCCCTCAGTGGTATGTTGCGTTTGTTGGGATCTGTCCAAAATCTCAGAAATGAAATTCTGGGATTGTTGATGTCTGAGAGCCCTAGCTAGTAGAGCACTGCTCTTGTTTCCATGTTCATAGTAAGTGCGTTTACACCTTCTAATTATGTGCTTGGCTTTCTGTCGCAATAAGGCATTGAGGGCCTCTCTTGTATGGGTCAGTTCCCCGAGCACTCTCACCGCCTCAGTCTGCTTATGGGACAGCTCCAGCTCCCGGACCTTATCAGTGAGCCTCGCTATTTGGGACAACCTCTCCCTCTTGAGCCTTGCTCCATGACTAATTAGGATACCCCTAATCACGCTCTTATGTGCCTCCCATAGTGTAAGCTGCGAGACCTCCCCATTGTAGTTGGCTCTGAAGTAAGACTCTAGGCCCTCCTTCACAGCCTGCGACACCACTGCATCCTGAAGGAGAGACTCATTCAGTCTCCACGTCAAGGAGGGAGGGGGCCTGTCCACGAGGTCGAGGTCGAGGAACACCGGGGCATGATCCGAGAAGGAGGTTGGGTATATCCCGTCTCCGGAGGCCAGACCCAGTAAGCTGTGCGAGACCCAAATGTAGTCCAGCCTGGAGTACGTCCCATGCACATTGGAGTAAAAGGAGTAATCTCGCACCCCGGGGTTCCTGACCCGCCACGCGTCCACCAGCTGCATGCTATGCAGTTTCTTCTTCAGAGATCTCAAAGCCAGATGGGAGATTGCCGATCTGCCCGCTGAGGAGTCCAGCAGGGGCTCTATAGTTAAATTGAGATCACCACCCAATATGACTTCCCCCTCTCTAAACTTTTCAATTTTGTCCAGTGTGTGTTTCAGGAATTGAGTCTGCCCCTGATTGGGTGCATATATAGAGGCTAATGTATACATTTTTTGATTGATCAGCCCTTTGGCTAATACCACCCTTCACGACTCATCTTTCCAGACCTCCCTTAATATGAAGGGAACGTCTCTGGCAATCAGGATCGCTACCGCCTTCCTTTTGGCATCCGCTGCGCAGCTGGTGAAAACGTGGGGGAACTGTTAGTTACAAAGTTTAGGAACCGAGTTCCTCTTGAAATGCGTCTCCTGCAAAAATATGGTTTTCGCTTTACATCTCCTTAATTCCTGACCCAGGATGGTTCTCTTCTCCGGGGTATTAAGCCTCTTCACGTTCAAGGTGACTATCTTTACAGGAGCCATATTGGCAGGGGCAAATTGTAAAGGAACAGAGCTCACTAGGCAGTGGCACTATTTGTCGCCTATCCGGTCCCACACGCCAAGGGAGATGGGGGAGGGAGGAGCAGGCCGAGGACAACCAAAGAAGGGGAGGGAGACGGGGGTGGTATGTTTCGGAGGGCAGGAAGGGAGGAGGAAACCTGGGTAGTAGAACACCAAAAACAGGGGGAAAAGAAAGGACTAGCAGGTAGTCCGCCGGGAACGGTGCCTTTTTGAGACGCACTAAGGGGGAAGGACTCCGTAGGAGGTCCTCCAGCCACGGGCGAACAGGCCCTGTGCTAAGTCTACTCCCGTCTGGAGGAGGCTAAAGGTCTTCTCCAGAGGGGTGCACCAAGTGAGGGGGAGGAATGGAAGACTAGGCTTGCGAACAGAGAGTAAGGAGTCGCACCTGTATTATAGCTACTCAGCTAGGCATATCCCAGCCATAAGGCTTATTAACTCTTAACTCTTAACTCTCACAATGAGCAGGCACTATAAGGTAGAATAACACCACGCTCAGCAGTACAACCCAGCAGTTATCCAAACGAGGGTCCCCAAGGGAGCAAGGGCCCAGTCGCGTCACAGGTCCATTTAAACAATACATAAACATTGGGCTCTACTACCACTAAGGGAGACAGAAAACATCAACAACCACAGTGTAATAAACATAACAGGTGGGGAGCCTCCGAGCCCGGGGTCCACACCCCAGCTGGGACAGCGCCCGGGGGGAGGGGCAGGGCCAAAATCGCTATGCAACAGGCCCCTCCCCCCGGTCGCCGCCCGCTCCTCCCGTCAGGATTCCCCACGACGCCCCCGCCGCCATCAGGCCGGCCCGCCTTCAAGAGTGGTAACGGCAGGTGTTTGAGATTAGGCCGTCAGCAGGAGGGGACGCCGCGCCGGACCCGAACCATTACGTCTTCACCTTCTACGGCCCCTCACGCCTCTTCTGTCTCCTCTGGGGCCACCTCCCGGACGCTGCGGCAGCCGACCGCCGTAAACGGCCAGATCGGGGACCGTCCAGTCCGGGACATCCACATTCTCCGCTTCCAAAAAATGGAACAGGTCAGGCAGTTGACTAGGCACTTTGAGGGCGAACAGGTCACGCCCCTACGCACCAACAGCTGAAAAGGGTGACCCCATCTGTAGGATGCCCCCTGCCTCTGGATAGTTTCCAGAAGGGGTTTCAAGAGCTTCCGCATCTGCAGAGTCCTCTGTGAAAGGTCCTGTAAGATGATCACTTGCGCCCCTTTGTATCCGACTGGACCCCTGTCCCACGCGCGGCGAAGAATCTCCTCCTTAATCTTGAAGAAATGGATTCGGCAAATAATGTCTCTGGGTCTATTTGGATCCAGTGGCCGGGGGCCCAGGGCCCTGTGCACCCGGTCCATTTCTATGCGGTTGGTATCAGGAAGATTCAGAAGATCGTTAAAGATGGAGGTGATCGCGTCTACTAAGTCCCGCGGCTCTACCGTTTCAGGGACCCCTCGAAGACGCAGGTTATTTCTACGGCTCCTGTTCTCCGCGTCGTCAGAAATATGTCAGACAGGAGACCCTTGTTCCGATCTTGCTGCTGTTCTAAATCCGCTACGCGCATTTCAAGGGCTCTGTGTGAGGTTTCCACCCCATCGATCCTTTCCGTAACTTCAGCCACCGAGCCCTGTAGTGCCGCCAGTTCTCTCTTGATAGTGCCCTCCATCCTGGACACATATCCGTCGAAATCTCCACGCGTCGGGAGTCCCCGCAGGGCCTCCTCGATATTGATCTTCACCGCCTCTGCAATGGAGTGAGACAGTTGGGCTAGTGGCAAGATGGATGGAGAGCCCCGCGGGAGGGGCATCCCGACGCGGTGAGCAGTATGTTGCGACGGACCCAGGGGTGGGGTATCCAATAATCTCCCCTCTCGGGGTGTCAAACCTACAGGCAGCAAGGCGTCCATTCCCACATCTCCCACACGGGGACCTTCCGCCGCCGGGAGCACCTCATCAGCCCATAGTGTGCATGTAGCGGGCGTATCTTCCATGGGCAGCAGGTCTCCTGCATGGCCACCAGAGGGGGGTCCCGGGGACACTTGCCACGACGGCTGCGGGCTCAATTGGGGCGAAGGGGTGCCCGTCAAAGAAGTGGAGCAGGACTGCATTTCAGCAATGTGCGGGGAGGCATAACCCCGCTGTGGGCACTATTTTGCGCTCCCCATGTTCAACTGTGATTTTTGAAGGGATTTCCAGGGATTTCCCAGGAAAATGATATATTGTTTTTTTCAGCAGAGCTTGGGCTTTAACATGAAATGTCTTGTTTGTCATTTTCTAAGTGTATTCCCAATATTTTGGGGTGAAAATTGTGCAAAATAAAAATAAACTTTTTTTTACAATTTGTAAGGTTTTTTGTAATAAAAAATGTAAGTTTGTCAATAAAATCTTATTTTGTGTGAAACCCCAATTTCTCCCGGTTACAGCGGTACCACATATGTATAGGTAGACACCCTTTCCTGCCCAGGAGACTCCCCCAAACTGAAACAACACTTTAGGAGATTTTGAGATAAAATACAACTATGCTTTGCAATATGCACACCTTGCAGTTTTTCAAGAAAAACAACCCTTTACATTTGAAATACCCCGACAAACTATATATTTCCTAGAAGTACACACCTCAGGCTTTCTAGGCGTACCAGGCTTGTTGACATAGGTGCCGTTTTCTGGAAGTAATCCCTCAATGTATTCTTTGGTTACAAAGGGTTTCCCTAAAAATTAATAAAAAAGCAGAATCAAAACCACATTTTCCTAAAAAAAAACTATATGCAAACCATAAAAAAACTGAAAATCTGAAAAAGCAACATCCCCCAAACAGAACGATACCCAACATGCATAGGTTCAGTCAAGGAGAGTGTTGCCAAACACACCAAAGTAAAGCATATGGTAATTTTACTTCAAAATTTCAGCTCTGCAGACAAAGTGCGCACCTTGTGCTTTTTCTACCAAAACAACCCTTTACATTTGGAATATCCCCCATAAACCATATATTCCCTGAAAGTACACATGTTAAGCTTTCTAATCGTACCCAGCTTGTTGTAGTGGGCTCATCTTTCTGGGAGTAATATCTCAAAGAATTCTTAGGTTGCACATAGTTTCACAAAAAATTGTATAAAAAAGCAGAATAAAAAACACCTTTTCCTAAAATATCAATATGCAAATAAGAAAAAACAAGCTAAATCTGAAAGCGCAAGGTCCCCCGAACAGAACAATACCCAACATGCATAGGTACCTGTAACCTTTTAACTGCCAGCCTACTTGAGATTTTGTCACCCTCTGCTGACAGGTAATTTTTCACCATTTTGCGCCATGCTTAACTGTGATTTTTGCAGGAATTTCCAAGAAAATGGCAAATTTTCTTTTTGTGGCAGAGTTTAGACTTTAACATGAAATGTCTTGTTTGTATTTTTTTTTATTTTTTTTATATATTTTTTCTACTTGTTTATATATTTTTAAGTAAATAAGTAAAAAAAAAAAAAAAAAAAATATATATTTTTTTAATTTGTCTCCTTTATTTTAACAAAAACATTTATTTTATTAAAGAAAACCATATTGCACGTGAAAGCCCCATTTCTCCCGATTACAATGATACCACATATGTATTGGTAGCCCCCCGTTCCTGTCCAGGAGATCCCCTAAACTTAGAAGAGCACTTTATAACATTTACAAATAAAATACAACTACTATCCACATAACAAAGGGTTAATTAAAAAAAAAGACATAGGGTCCCCCCTCGAAGGGAGGGGGACCCCATTTTTTTTTGGATTTTTAAGGGTTAAAACCCTTAAAAATCCAAAAAAGAAATGGCGTGAGGTCCCCCCTACCCAGCGTAACCAGCCTGTGACCAGCTATGGGGGCTTGTAGAACAGGGCGCAGGGGCCAGCTTTAGTGGCCCCTGGCCCTGCGGCTACAAGCCGTCATAGCCTAGGGCCACGGCTCTTCTGCCCCCCCCCTGGGCTTTGGGGAGGCAGGTAATTTGGGGGGCCAGGGGTCAATGGCAAGTCACCCGCCAGCCGCAGGTGACTTGCCAGACCCCCGAGCCTTGTGAACTGGTATAGGGGTCACATGGACCCCTTACCAGTTCACAAAGGGTTAAAAGTAAAAAAAAACACACAGACACACTTTTAAAAAAATATTTTTATTAAAAAAAAATAAATGTTTTTTAATATTTTTTTTTAATACTTACCTCCCATCCATCCCTGTGTCCCACGCTGATCACTTAGGCTTCTGCTCTCCTGCTGCTGCTGGAAGCCTTTTATACCTACTGGGTTACAGGTAAGAAAGGGTTAATTAAAAAAAAAAAAATGACATAGGGTCCCCCCTCGAAGGGAGGGGGACCCCATTTTTTTGGGGATTTTTAAGGGTTAAAACCCTTAAAAATCCAAAAAAAAAAATGGCGTGAGGTCCCCCCTACCCAACGTAACCAGCCTGTGACCAGCTATGGGGGCTTGTAGAACAGGGCGCAGGGGCCAGCTTTAGTGGCCCCTGGCCCTGCGGCTACAAGCCGTCATAGCCTAGGGCCACGGCTCTTCTGCCCCCCCCCGGGCTTTGGGGAGGCAGTTAATTTGGGGGGCCAGGGGTTAATGGCAAGTCACCCGCTTGCTGCAGGTGACTTGCCAGACCCCCGAGCCCTGTGAACTGGTATAAGGGGTCTCATGGACCCCTTACCAGTTCACAAAGGGTTAACAGTATTAAAAAAAAAGACACACACAGGTTTTTGTAAAACTTTATTAAAAAAAAAAAAACATTTTACCTTTACTCACCTCCGATCTTCAGAAGCAGTGTCCCGCGGCGATCTGATGCAGGTGACAGCTGGGCAGAGAAGGGGGGAGGCAGGCGTTCGGAGGATCGCCTACCTTCCTCCTCCTCTGTCCAGCCCTCACCGGCATCTGACAGGAGAACTGCCGGGTGCCCCGATGACACCCGGCGGTGACGTCATTAGCCCCGCCCCCGAAGGCTTTTATGCCCCCCTCCAGAAGACAGAAGAGCCGGGGGGGTGATCGGAGCCCCCCCCATGAAGAGGACAGGCGGCGGGAGCCGGCGGGAGCGGAAGTGAGTAACTGTCATTTTTTATTTTATTTTTTTTAACAGGCAATCCCGGCGGCTGCTGAAACGGGGGGGGCACCCTATTCCGGGCCCTCCCCTGCAACCGGAGGAGCCCCGATCGGCGATCGGAGCCCCGCTGGCTGAAGAGGAGACCCGGCCGGAACAAACAAGGGGTCAGGTAAGTGACTTTTTTTTTTACTTTTTTTATTGTGATTGGGGAATGCCAGGCACGTAAAATTTACGTGGCTGGCACTTAAGTGGCGGAGAAGCAACTACGTAAATTTTACGTGGCTGGCATTTAAAGGGTTAATAGCGTATCCAGATATATATTAAAAAGTATAAGCGACAAGGGGTTGTGTTCCACAAAACTTTTATCTGCCTGTAATATAAGGTTATCTGGGGGAGCTTCATGAACATATTGGGTTAGTAAAGGTTATTGACTGTGCTGGTAAATTAAACCCATTTTAATTTATACATCTTACTGTGTGTGGTGGATAATTTCTCACACAATAGATTGTAGTTGCAAAGTATTTAAGGTATTAAATATATTTCTTCTTAGGACATTTCACTGCATGTATAGGGAAAGCCTTAGCGGCCATCGGTTTGTATCAGATTAGTGGCCGCTGGTAGTATTTGCGATATTTATAGTATTAATCTCTATTTCTATAGAAACATTGGAGATTGATGTGCAGCAAATATTAATAGAAGTCATATGTTCCCCTATTTCACTAGGTGCCTCTGGGCATCCCAACTCAGGATGTATGTGTGAACCCCTCAGATGCCACAAACCCCTTTTCGTCAGTCCCTCACTGCATCCCCAGCATCCCTGCTGCTGTACACGCTCCTGCACCAGCCATTCATCTAGGCCACATGCATTGGCGTTCCCTATGCCGATGCACAGTCCAACGCAATAGCTTTATGTCTGGGCGTTAGTATGCATTGCATAAGGTGCAGATTGGATGAGCGACCACGCATGCGCTGTGGAAACAACGGAAAGGGGAGTTGAAAGGGTAATCTCGGGTGTTTCACCCAGCAGTGCATCCCATATCAGGATGCCCCCGGGGCTGGGACCAATTGTAAACAAATATATCTAATAACTAAAATAATAACTATTATATATAATACTCCCGCCGGGCTCTGGGACAACTGTAATTAAATACACTCCCGGCTTGCCTCCACCCATTTACCTGCTCCTCCACCAGCCAGGGGGATATTGACACCCCTGGAAGAACACTAGACCTAGGGGCTGGTAACCTGCAGGTCCGGGGGGCGGACGCTTAGCCTCTGATCCCTGGGCATACATTTTTATTTATTGAAAACATTTAAAAAAGGGCCGAACAATTGGCCTTATATATTGCAGATTTATTCTGAATTTAATCCTGTCCCATGCCACGGTTTATTAAGTTGTGTCATACAGCGGCCAGATCGGAAGGCATAACGTTTACAAATGCCTGGCTCAGGCACACTCCTTGTTAGAGGGTAGTGGGGGATGCAGCCACGGCTCACACATGCACCGGATGAGAAGGTAAGTGTATGGGCAACCTGGGGGTTTCACACAGGGCCCCATCCCAATTTTGGATGCCAGGGAGGTAATCGATCGTCCAGGGAATCTTATAGATTCCAGGCTGATCACCGTGGGTTCTGGCCCACTTTAAACTCAACCACAAATCAGAGACCTCCATTAATCTGGGACCATGTCCCCCTGCCACGTATTGTCGGCTCCTGGTTCTGTTAAGTGGACAATGTCTTCAAGGCTGTCACTTTCTCTGCACTGCTGGCTTAATTTAATTTTCCCCACTCATCTCAGACCAGAAGAGCACCCCCTGGTGTTGTCCCCAATAGGAAAAACAAGGCGCTGCACCTTGACAAGTCAAAAGCTTTCAGTCTCTACCATGCTGACCTAGCCCACTGGCTGCATCCCCAGTTATGCTGGAGCACTCCGCCACAATGTGAATGGCTTGGTCCGTGAGCCCGTCACAGCTACAGGGAAGCCAATGATCTGGCTACCAGCAGCTACAGCACCGTGTAAGCTGCTGGGAAAGGAATGAATATTATAAAACTTAAAACTCCAGCACTCATACAGTAAGTAAAATTTCAATCATGTAGAGTAATCAGGTGCTGCATCCTTAATAGGGATATTCATTACAATCCCACCTAGTACCAAAATAAGTTAATTTAAGCTGCGCACACCAATTTTATATCAAGGAAAAATAATTTTTATTGCATACAAAAACAGAAACATTACAACAAATTTTCCTCAGGCAAACCCAGCACCCTATATCTGTGTTTCTCTTTGTAATTGTTAAAACATGTCTTTTGAAGACATAAATAGCCTCACACAGCAGCAAGCAGACACCCTGGCTTATAGCCAGGAGGATATTGACAACCTCTTATCTGAGTATACTAGGACGGATAGTCCGTTCCTATTGGATTTAACATCGGTTAAAAAACAATTTGAGGTGATAGAACGTAAAAAAATACAGTATCAGCTTCACTCCGATACTCTAATTGAATATCTACGGGCTAAGAGGATACCTAGAGGTCTGAGGTTAGCTATAAAACCAACCTTCTGCCAGAATAACAAGGATTTTGTGGAAAACTGGCAGAAGATCCTAAACAAATGTAGCTTAGATCTCATTACCCTGACCATTAAAGGCATACAAAGTGAATTAAGAAATTTTGAGCAGACAATTGATACACTAAGGTCAAAACTAGAATCTGGCCTTAAGTCAGATGAGTTTAAAGAGTACTTAGATAGCTGCAAAGCAACATTAGATAAGTATTGCCAAGACACTTTTCAATTTAAATTGAATAAATATAAACGAGACGCCTTGGACTACCAGGAAGGGAGGGTGTATTCTTGGAAAAAGTCCACACAGAGGCGCTTCCCTAATCCAATACCACACAATCAACAAGAGCAACAGTCCGACACCGACAGTAGTGCTTCCACTTCCTCAGCTCCACCTTTTTTAGGGCCCAAACGCCGGGTTCGATTCGACCCAAAAGGACCAGGCGCGGCAACTCCAACAAACGGCACCATACGACAAACATCGCGGAAGCGGTACGAGACACGGAGCCAGTCATCCCAATCACGTTAGTTGTCAATCTATCATCAAGGAGCTTAACAGAGGAAGAGGAGAAGGTACTAAACCGGGGCCTGGGTTTTGTTCCAACCTTTAGGGGTGATAGACTGGACACAGATATTAGCCTTCATAAGTTCTTTAGAACCCTTAGAATCAAGGCCTTTTTTGCCAATATGGAAGGTTCAGATAAATCTGAACCAATGGTAATCCCCGGGGTGGATCTCTCCAAATGTAAATCTAAGAGTACTTGGTCACCACCTACTACATCACATAGCGTCGAGACATTTATTAAATTAGTCCAGAGGGACATTAAGAAATTACAATGGAACAAACCAAACCCCCATGGTCCCCCACGTCTGAATCTTACTAAACGGGAATCAATGGCCCTAGAACAATTGTATCAGGATAAGAGCATAGTAATTAAACAAGCAGATAAGGGAGGTGCCATTGTTATTCTGGACAAATGCAAATATCATGACGAGATTATGCGGCAGCTGGGTGACACAGCTGTGTATGAAAAGATCCGTGAAAAGATCCGTGTGTATGAAAAGATCCCACTATGGGTATTAAGGAAGAGGTTGATGCTATATTAAATCAAGCAAAAGAAAACCATATTATAGATAACAAACTTCATGCCTTCCTGTTAAATAAACACCCGCTCATCCCATTATTTTACTGTTTACCAAAAATTCATAAAGATCTCACTAACCCCCCCGGTCGCCCCATAGTGGCAGGGACAGATTCCATCTCCCAACCACTTGCGATTTTCATTGATCAAATTTTGCAACCACTTGTATTAACTATGCCATCATACCTTCTAGATACGACCGATTTTTTAAAACATATCTCTACACTGGACCATCTACCGAGCCCTTGTATTTTAGCCACTATGGATGTCACCAGCCTGTACACAGCCATCCCTCATGAAGAAGGAATAGGGGTAATTGAAAAACGCCTACGGGACTTGAATATCCCGGAAGGGCTCTGCACTTTTGTGATCACATTACTAAGTATCATTCTGAAGAAAAATTATTTTATGTTTAATGATCAATTTTATCTACAACGACAGGGGACCGCGATGGGGGCCAACATGGCCCCTAGCTATGCGAATCTGTATATGGCGGACTTCGAAAGTGAGCATGTGTACAGCTCGTCTGACTTTCAGGTACATGCACTTTTGTGGCGTCGTTTCATAGACGACATATTTTTGATTTGGCATGGATCCATGTCCTCCTTAGAGAATTTCCATTTATCCTTGAATCAGGCCAGACCAACCATAACATTGTCCTTGGAAGCTAGCAGCAAGGAAGTTCATTTTCTTGACGTTACCGTCAAATTGGTTGACGGGCGCATTTGAACAGATATTTTCAAAAAACCTACTGATAAAAATACTTACCTACAAGCTGCTAGCTTCCATCCTAAAGAACTGATTGAGAACTTACCCTATAGTCAGTTCCTGAGGGTAAGGCGTATTGTGGACAATGATGATCTATTTGACCTGAGGTCGGATGAGATGAAACAAGAGTTCTTGGCCCGGGGCTATAAGAAATGTAAGGTTGAGGCAAACCAGCAAAAGGCAAAAGCGAAGAGGAGATCAGATCTCCTAAAATTTAATCCAAAGAGAAGTAAAGCACGTATACCATTGGTCCTTACATACTCCGAGCAATCACATAAGATTAAGAATATAGTGAGACGACATTGGTCGGTTCTTTCTAGTGATGACAAACTGATAACTACATTTAAGGATCTGCCAATGATGGCATATAAGAAGTCTTGAAGTATTAGGGACAGATTGGTACACGCTGACTTCTCCTCCAAAGAAGGTGCCACCCCGGACCCCACATGGCTATCAACACTATCCAAACCGCTAGGGATGTACCCATGCGGCCAATGCGCACAATGTAGCTTTGTCCTGCGGACCAACACCATCAGCCACCCTCGGTCAGGGCAAAAATTTGTATTAAAAGACTTCTTTAACTGTAATAGCAAAAACATTATCTATATGATCAAATGCCCTTGTGGCTTGGTGTACGTGGGACAAACCTCAAGAGCTATTAAAGTGCGCATCGGCGAGCATAGGTCTGATATTAGGAGGGGTAACCTGGATTCATCTGTTACCAGACATTTTTACGAGATGGGCCATCAAATTTCACAGCTAAGGTTCACTGTAATAGAGAAGGTACTACGACCCCGGCTGGGTGGTAATATGACACGTAAATTACTACAACGGGAGACTTACTGGATATATAAGTTGGATACAATGCAACCAACAGGACTTAATGAGGACTGCGACCTCCAGTGTTTCCTGTAAAAGCTAATGGTGAACATATATTAGGGTCCTCTTTCTCTGTTTTTACTTAGGTCCACTTTATCTAGACTACCTGTACACCTCATGATTACATCATCCATGTCCAAACTGCCACCGAGTGGGTTTCCCACAGGCAGTTGAACATGAACCGTTGTTGTTTATTCTCTCATTAAGGGGTTGACAATGTAAATAATTGTATATAGTTTTAACAATTTGTTTCACTTCACGATTTGGTTGTTATAATTTTCTCATTATATTACCTTAAGTGGTGGTGGGGTTTCTTTGCAGGCAGGGGTCTGCTTAATATGCATTATCTAATATGTTTTCTGATGTGTTCTATGTAGAATACAGAGTTTTCCTCAATAATGCTGGACCTTGGCGGCTTTCCCCTTTAATCTGGACTTTGGTGGCTTTCCCTCCCTGAACTGGACAATGGCGGTATAATCATGATCCCCTAATACACCCTAAGGAAACTCGGCGTTTATAAAGCATACAGAAGGATTGGGACTGATATGTTTCATCTGCACCCTTGGAGCCTGCGGATCACCTAGGAGATCTCTGCAGAATTGTATCTAAATAGTTAAACGAGCTATGCTGGTAAAACATAGGATATGGACTATATGTATGCCTCTTGTTCAAATCACCCATACAGCGCTTACTGGGCAGCAGCTGCTGCTGCTATGGAATGAACAAGAGCAGAGTAAACAGCGTGTATTCTTGAACCACGCCCCCGTCAGCCTCTGGCTGGAACGAACAAGAGCAGAACAGCGTGTATTCCTGAACCACGCCCCCGTTAGCCTCTGGCCCAATCAGAGGCCGCACAGCATCTCCTAGGAGACGGCGTTGTGGCCCCGTGCGCCGCCTCCCCCATACTACCATGGCGTCTGCGCAATCGCCATGATGGGGTTGGCAGGCCGGGACCCACACCGCCTCCTTGTGGCTTAACTGGTTGGCGCACGTCTGCGCACCCCCGGTGACGTCACAGGCCGGCCGAACCCGGAAAGCCCACCGTCCAGTACTATTTAAGTGCCCACCTCGCAGCCCCACACCAGCATCACTCAGCCTCCCTGAGGAAAGACCCAGCGGGGTCTGAAACGTTGGATTGTCGGTGCCTGCTTCTGCTGTAACGTAACTACTTGAACCTTGCTTTTCCTTTGCATAGACTCATGTATGATTGCTGAATCTGCTGTGGACATGTGTTTGCTGCTACCCCACTGTTGCCTTGCTCATTGAAGCTGATATATACTTGCGCCACCTGGTGGCCATGAACTTTATTGCAGCAAATGCTTTTCATCTATTCTATACATGTATTCTGACTAATTGTATGAATTTAAAACAACCATCACCTGGTGTGTGAGGGTTGGGTATTGTACTATACACCTTATGTACTTTTTATAATACACTTTTTTGCAATCTAAATGAATCTCTGCCTGGTGTGCTCTTATTCAACATTTCATTTTATTGATACAAAAAAAGAAAACCTGAAAAAAGAAGAAGTGGGGGACCCACCCTCCCCCAAAAAAGGATACCGGGTTACTATTGAGTGGCACTACTCATAAGTATGCAAAAATGTAAAGAGTTTATTATTATCAGTGATTACAAAAACATGACAAACTACACTATTACATATACACAAAGGACATGACATTACAATATAAAAACACCAGGGGGCACCAGAGGTCTGCCAAATTCATAATATAACCCTAAAATCCAACCTAAATCACAGACATGACCTATGTCGAATATGTGCAAATCTGCAATAAATTGTGCAATTGTGTTGTGTGCAAAAAATCACACTATAGAAAATACAAAATCACTCTAAATATAACAGGAGGACTAACCAGGGTGTGCAAAAGGAACAGACAATTATCAAGCAATAGAGCAAAACATAATAAGTAACTGTGCGTATAAACAGACCAACCGGGGTACCCCTGTAGGGATAAAACGCCAACGCGTGTCGTAGTGACCCTACACTACTTCATCAGGGCGGAAATGATTTTGAATTCTACAGCAATCATTTGAATTCTACAGCAGTCAAAACATTATAGTCTCTTAAAGTGCTTAGTGCTAAAGAGATCAATTTAGTTCAGCTTAATAAATCCGCTATACTATATTGCCATTAAGGGAACCCATTTTTTCCATCCCCGAACAGGAAAAAAGTATGAGATTAAGGAATTTGTAAACTGTTCATTAACCTTTGTAATTTACTTGTTGAAATGCCCATGTGGGCTGGTTTACATTGGACAAACTATAAGAGAAGTGAGGCAGAGGGTCTCCAAACATATGAGCTGTATAAGAAGGGGTGATACTGTATCTCCAGTCGCTAGGTATTTAATGAGCGCTGAACATAATATTGCCCAATTGAGATATATGGTGATAGAAAAAATAAAACCTATGAAGAGAGGAGGGGATATAAAGCGGAGATTATCCCAAAGGGAATTATTTTGAATTTATAAATACTGTAGCCCCGTGAATGAAGAGAATATAAAAGGTTTAAGGGGACTTTTTGTGATGTATTTGGGAATATATTTGAAATGTATTACTTCTTTAGGTGGTTTAGGTCCTCTTTAGGGATGGGGAACGTGTGGGTGTGTGGAGATGGATAAGATTGGGCCATATGGTCCGTGCACTGTATATGTATGGCTTTATAAGAAATAAAAAGACATTTATTGTTTAATGAACATCGTTTTGAGGGCATTGTAAATATTGTTATGTGATTGTCTTGTATATTTTATAGGTACAGAAAAATATGAGGTGATCTTCTCCATATAACTAGAGGAAGTCTAGAAGAGTACTCCCTAAGATCGTCTGTTATGTGCATCTGACATGGTCGCTTTTGTAAACAGAATGACAGCTGAGTTTTTAAGCTGTGTGGTAAGGTGTATGGGAAAGTAATGAATGGTATCTAATTTTCCCCTGCTATGCTGTATCAGGCACAATCCATGGCGGGTTTTCAGGACCCAGTTCACATTCCCCAGTCCTCTACAGGTTTGTTCCCTAATCCCAGGCTCTCGCACAGGTGATGAGGCTGATTGCGGGGAAGCCTAAATAAAAGGAGCCGCTGAGCCTTTCAATTTGCTGTTGAGCAGCCTGGAGTAAGGAGCCCAGGCCGTACTGCTCAAAGTGAGCAACAGAACTGTATGCAGCCGAAAGACTTTGCTTGTGTCCCTGAACTTGGACTTCTGGATGAGCAGCATGGCCTGGTATGCCCTGTAACCTGGACTTGTAGTTTGCTGAACTATCAAACCCTGGACTTTCACAGAGCTGGTGAAGTAACCGCTTGATATACTGTGTTGTGTGCTGCAACCATCTCTGACGTAAGAAATATGTTTTTTTTGCTGGTGAATATTTTACTTTCAATAAAATTGCCTTTGCTTTTGAAGAACTGTCGTCCGTGTCACTGCCGTTCGCCCCAATCCCTGACAGCTGTTAATGATGATGACAAGCGAGGTGCGGCCCTGTGCGCGTGCTCGCCGCCATGTCTTGGTTGGCTCGAACTTTGACCTCCATGCGAAAACACTTGTTGATTACCTGAGGTCTAGACGAATTCCGAGAGTTTTAAGGATAAATATTAAACTCACGTTTTGTAAAGAGGGTACTGAATTCTATGAGAAATGGTTCCAGATACTCAACAAGTGTAGGCTTGACCTAATGACTCGAACGGTACAGAGTTTACAAACACAGATTAAAGAACTGGATCAGGAGATTACACAGACACGAGAAAAATTAGGAATGACACATGACCTATAGGCATCCCAATAGACAGTGGCGTCAAAACTCTGAATCTAGTAGTTCATCAGGGAGCGACTCCAGAAGTTTTTTAGACACCAAGGAATTCAGATCACATGGAAAAGGCCAACGAGAAGGGGCCAAAGAGGAAGGGGGAGACCAAAGGATAACAAGGAGCAAGACCAAAACGGGACAAATAGCCTGACAGTAAATATTTCAAATGGGACCCTTACAGATGATGAAATAAAAGTCTTGAATAAAGGTTTAGGCTTTGTTCCTACATATTTTGGGAACCCATTGAAGTTGGAAGTTGAGATACAAAATTTTTTCAGAAATATTAGAACCAGAGCTTTTTTTGATTCAGCACAACAAGAGTCTCCTGCACAAACAACCCCAAATATTGGTCTACAAACAGGATTACCAATGGGGGTTGATTTAACAGGGTGTAGACCGAAGAGAAAATCTCCACCACAACACCTTCATGTGATAGAAACCTTTATAAAACTTGTACAGAGAGACGTCTCCATGATCAAGTGGCGCCCCCCAGCTGGGAAGTATAAGAATAATTTGTGCAAGGAAGAGCGAATAGCACTTCATGAACTAGAAAAAGAACCATCGATAATAATTAAACCAGCTGATAAAGGGGGTGCCACTGTGATCATGAATAGGTCCTTCTATGAAGGTGTCATTAATGGTTTACTAGCAGATGAGGAAGTATACTGTAAATTAAGGAAGGATCCATTATCCGAAATTAAGGAACATATTGATGCTATAGCTTCAGTAGCTTTTGAACAAGGTTTGATTGACAAAAAGCAAAGAGACTTTTTAATTACGGCTTTCCCTATGACGCCGCTTTTCTACATCTTGTCTAAAATCCATAAAAACTCAACTAACCTGCTGGGGAGTCCCATAGTGGCAGGAACCCAATCGGTATTTCAAGCTTTGCCCGTAAATCTAGATAAAATCTGACAGCCGAGTATTATGCCAATTCCATCTTTTTTATTGGATACGGGCGACTTCTTGAATAAAATCACAGACTTAGGACAATTACCATTAGGATGTGTCCTCTGCTCAATGGGTGTTAATAGTCTGTATACCGCTATACCACATAATTTGGGCATTGAACTGGTGGATGAGGTTTTAAAGTCACTGGGACCGATCAATTTAAGAATTTTTTCAGTGGAGTTGCACAAAATTGTGTTGACAAAAAATTATTTTTACTATAATGGGACTTACTATCAGCAGCTCCAGGGAACGGTGATGGGTCCAATGTGGCCCCATCATATGCCAACCTGTTTATGGCCTGGTTTGAGAAAAGATTTCTTTATGTCCACCCTATGTATGTGGATTCTGTATTATTATGGTATAGATACATGGATAGATACATGTATTTTTGATTTGGAAGGGCCCAGTAAAAACTTTATTGGAATGTAAGAAATCCTTGGATGTTTGTCTACCCTCGATATTTTTCATTATTGAATATAGTGAGACAAATGTGCATTTTCTAGATGTAAATGTGGGTTTTAATAAAAATCGGATAACTACGGATGGTTTTAGAAAGTTGACCGATATACTTATCTACACTTTGAGAGTTTCCATCCTTTGGCACAAAAGAAGAGAATACCTTAAAGTCAATTTTTACGACTAAGAATTATTAGTGATGATCGTATGTTTTTGATTCAGACAGAAAATGGCTGATGAATTTAAGGAGAGGGGTTATCCGGAACATCTGGTGGAGGAGGCGAGGAATAGGACAATGTTAGTACAGAGGGAGTCATTATTGAGTTATCATCCGAAGAAAGCGGGAAATAGAATTCTGACACATAATGTACATACCGTGTTTCCCCGAAAATAAGACCTACTCCGAAAATAAGGCCTACTGTGCTTTTAGCATGAAGGCTAAATATATGACCTCCCCGAAAATAAGACCTCCCCCGAAAATAAGACCTCCCCCCGCAGCAAGAGTCCTCAGTCAGCTGCGGCCGGCTCTCTCTGATGACGAGTGACGCCCCTGACGTTGCGCATAGGGGGACGTCACTGGGGGACGTCACTCGTCATCAAAGCGGCCGCCACCAAAGTGAAAGCTGCTGTCTGCTGCTCGCTCTCTGACAGTAAGTTAGTGAGTAGTGGCAGCAGACTGTGAAGAAGAAAAAAAAAAGAATTTCTATGGGGGAAATGCCAGGTGAAGTGAGGGGAGGGGGGGATGGAAACTAGAGAATTCCCTGGATTCTCTAGACTCTACCCCCACCTCCCCCACCTTCACCCACTGATGATGAGGAGGGGGGGTTGTATGTTTTGGATTCCCCACATATGCCACTACCGGTAGTACAGGAGAAGGGGGGTAAATTGGGACAGGAGGATCAGGGGGCGGAGGTAACATGACATTTTGACAGAAGTCACATTTTGTCTGGTTATGCTGGTTTGTGATGGCAACTACTACTGTTTAACAGTTAATAAATTTCCTTTTTTGTGAATGCATGTGAATTCTTCTTCATGGAAAAAGACATCCCCTGAAAATAAGACCTAGCGCATCTTTGGGAGCAAAAATTAATATAAGACACTGTCTTATTTTCGGGGAAACAGGGTAGTAGACATATTAGGAGGATTATTAATAAACATTGGTTAGTGTTAACCAGCGATTATATATTTACAGAAACTTTTTCCTCTCCTCCCCTATTTACCTTCAAGAGACCCAAAAACATCCGGAGTCATATTATCAGAGCGGATACCAAATTGAGTAATCCTAAAGAAGGTAATACCCTCTTAGGTTTACCTAAACCGAAAGGAAAGTTCAGTTGTGGCTATTGTGCACAATTTAGTTATGCCATTAAGGGAACCCATTTTTTCCATCCCTGAACAGAGAAAAAGTATGAGAATTGTATGTAAATTTGTAAACTTTTCATCAGCCTTTGTAATTTACTTATTGAAATGCCCATGTTGGATGGTTTACATTGGACAAACTACAAAAGAAGTGAGGCAGAGGGTCTCCGAACAAAGGAGCTGTATAAGAAGGGATGATCCAGTCGCTAGGCATTTTATGAGCACCGGACATAATGTTGCCCAATTGAGATATATGGTGATAGAAAAAATAAAACCTATGAAGAGGAGGAGGAGATATAAAGCGGAGGTTATCCCAAAGGGAATTATTTTGGATTTATGAGCTTGAATACTGTAGCCCCTTTAGGAATGAACGAAGACTGTGATTATAAAATTAGATGAAGTTTGTAGCTTTAAGAGAATATAAAAGGTTTAAGGGGACTTTCCATGATGTATTTGGAAATATATTTGAAATTTAATAGCTCTGTAGGTGGTTTAGGTCCTCTTTAGGGAAGGAGAAAGTGTGGGTGTGTGGAGATGGGTAAGATTGGGCCATATGGTCAGTGCACTGTATATGTATGGCTTTAAAAGAAATAAAAATACATTTATTGTTTAATGAACATCATTTGGAGGGCATTGTAAATAGTGTTATGTGATTGTCTTTTTTATAGGTACACAGAATATGAGGTGATTGCTGAGTGGTCCTCCCCATATAACTATAGGAAGTCTGGAAGAGTACTCCCAAAGATCGTTTGTTATGTGCATCTGACATGGTCGCACGCCAGGACCGCTCCTCTACAGCACGTCACTTCCCGCGTCACTTCCCTCCACCCGGCGCCGGGGGGAAGATGGCCAGCATTAGGTGATTAAAGGGTCGGACGGGCGCGAAACGGCCGTAAGGTGGTGATATGATGTTCATTTCGTAGATGGAGCTGTGCAAGTATGCTTTCGTTCTTATTTTTTAAAATGAGCACAATTTGCCTGATGCAGAGCCTCCCCGTTCAGCTATCCCGTATGTTTTCCCGTTGGTTTTGGCCTGTGATCGGGTCCTGAAAGGGTGCTACGTTGCTTTTTGTGTGCGTTTATGCGCTCAGGTGTGTCGGCATGCGCCTTTCCGATTGACGGCTCGCAAGAGGCTGAACTCCGTGAAAACGGACGGCCCGTTGATTGGTCAGTTATTTTAATTGATTCAGAGCCTTGATTTCCGATTGAAACCAGCCCCATTTAACGAGGGCCTCGACGGTTCACTTACGGCCACTATTAGCACCCGTATTTGAGCTCCGTATCATGGTTTCCTCTGTGCGCGAGCATCAAAGGCGTCAGCTACGCGGTCTTGTACTTTTGAGCATGGCAGAAACCAGGCTGCACGGTACACGTTTGGACATCGATGGCATGCATGACCTTGAGCTATTCGAGCTCACCCGCCTTAACCTTGTTTCTCTCCAGGACTTGTATAGCCAGCTGCGGCCATGGTTAGCCCCCACCACAAGAAAGGGGCATGCAATTGCAGGTATGACCAAATTGGTTGGCTGCCTGCAGTTTTTGGCGAATGGTTCGTTCCAGAGACTGGGTACCTTCTCCGTGGGGATGTCCCAGTCTACGCTGAGCCACAGCCTAACAAAGTTTTTGGATGGCATGGCTACCCTGGCCCCCCAATTTATATTTTTCACAGACACAGGGGAAGCCTGGAATGCGGTTAAGCTGGCCTTTTATAACCTAGCCGACATGCCCAACGTCATGGATGCCATTGACTGTACCCACGTATCGATCACTCCGCCTGCTGACCAGGAATATCTGTTCAAGTACGTGGTTTAGGTAATTTTTTTATTTTGGGGGGGGGGCTGGGGTTTTCAAGCAGACCTACACCCTGTGTATCACTAGCATCCATTGTTTAGTAATGTTGTTGATGTTTTAGTAAATTTGTGTGCATCTTGACACTTATGCTCACACTAATTCCAGTTATGTTTGGTTTGTGCAGGAACAGGAAGATGGACCATTCCATTAATGTCCAGGCAGTGTCCGGCCCTGATCTGCAATTTTTTAGTCTATTTGCAGCCTTCCCAGGTTCCACGCATGATGCCCACATTTTGAGGAACTCCTGCCTCTTTGAACGATTTCAATCTGGAGATCTGTCTGGCGGATGGCTACTGGGTATGTGTCTCAAACGTGTTGTTGCTGTTCTAAATTGTTTTACTTTTTTGGTGCCTGTCCCCCACTAATCTGTGAGAGATAGCAATGAAACAGTACAAGTTGCCAATCACTTACTTACCACTATTTGATCATCTTAATTCTTGTATGTATTCTCCACTATTGCGTCCTGTCCTGGCCCTCTTAGCTAGGTAGCATACCACAGTCATTGTATAGCAGTGTACTGCTTGGATGTGCATGTTGGCTCATCAGAACTGTGCTTTGCTCTGACACTGCACAGCTCACCTATGTGTCCCTGTTCAATAATGCTTTAATGCACACCTAAACATTATTGATGTTATTCCCCTTAGGGCTCTGTCTGTTGTTCCATGTTGTTAGGCATTTCAAGTTACCTTAAATGCCATTTTGGTTTAATGCATGTAAGGTACTTGTGGATATAGTTTATTTATTAGAATTAGAGTTATTTGTTATTTTTGGATGGCCTTATAGTTATGTGTTGACTAGTTAGGGTGCCAGACACTACATATGTTTCCAATAGCCACATTTGTCATGTGTGTTTGTGTTATTGTTAGTGCTTATTTTTTGTTTGTTTTTTGGCAGGTGATTCTGGCTATCCTTTGCTACCATGGCTACTCACACCCATCCTGCACCCATCTTCCCAGGCCCAGGAGCGGTATAACACTGCCCATAGGAGGACGCGCTAAGTGGTGGAACGTGCTTTTGGCTTGCTCAAGATGCGCTTCCGATGTCTGGATCAGACTGGGGGTGCACTACAGTATCAGCCTGCCAAGGTCATCAAAATCATTATGGCTTGTGGTGTCCTGCACAACCTTGCCATTCGAGCCTGGATATCCAGATACACTGACCTGCCTGAGGACATTTCTGAAGATCACACCCCTCCATACTCCGGATCACCAAGTGGCACAGCACAGGCAATACGTGCGCAACTAGTGGACAATGTTTTTACATAAAACACACGCCTTTCAAATGTTTTTCTGGTACATTTATTTTTGAATTAACAAATATTTCTTTGCAATCCTTTTATTGTTTTTTTTATAAACTGAAACGTGGGGTCATATATATTAACATAACCATTTAGTGGTAGGTAGAGTCTGATGTTGCAGCTGATGGTTGGGGTGGGTGAATGTGTGCAGCAATATGTGCCAGGCTTTGGTTAATGTGCTGCCATTGTTGGACCATTTCACCCATATGCCTGTTTAGGCTTCTTGTTTCTGCCAGTTGGCCAGACACATTTGAGTTTAAAACCTCTAATTGGTTAGTCATCAATGTTATTTGGGTGCGCACCGTGTCATTAGCTGTGTTCTTGCACTGGCACGGGTGGGTGGTTCTGCACCAGATTGAGTTGGTGCTGGGGGTTGGGTTGCCCCCGAGTGTGTGGTGCGGACGGCAGAAGAGGTTGTTGTCACAGAGGTTGTGGTAGTGGACACCAGGTGATGAAGTTGCTGTGCCTCTTGGTTCTGATGTTCACACAATGGTTGTGTAGGCAATTGTGGCATCTGATTGGTGTCCTCTAGAGATGAGCGAACTTTTGAAAAATTCGATTCGACTGATTCGCCGAATTTTCCGACAAAAATCGTTTCGACCCGAATTTATTCGCGACGAATCGCTATTAAAAACGGCTATTTCTGAGCCTCCTAGAGCCTCAATAGGGTTGTAAACCATTTTGCCTTGCTGTAACACACATAGGATGCGTGCTGGGTTAGTTAAATAATACTGTAAATAAATATCACATGCAGATCAGAGGCATCGCTAATAGAATCGCAGAGCGGCACAATTGCAGAGAATTGAAGTGGCATCACTATGAGGGGCAGGAGCCCAAACATTGCTTTAAAGAGACACTGGAGTTGGCAGCAGCAGGAGCCCAAAAATTGGATGAATCACACCCTGGAGTTGCAAGCAGCAGCAGGAGCCCAAACATTGGCTGAAAGAGACACTGGAGTTGGCAGCAGCAGGAGCCCAAAAATTGACTGACACACCCTGGAGTTTCAAGCAGCAGCAGCAGCAGCAGCAGGAGCCCAAACATAGCTTGAAAGAGACACTGGAGTTGGCTGCAGGAGCCCAAAGATTGGATGAATCACACCCTGCAGTTGCAAGCAGCAGCAGCAGGAGCCCAAGTATTACTTTAAAGAGACACTGGATTTGGCAGCAGGAGCTCAAAATTGGATGAATCACACCCTGGAGTTGGCAGCAGCAGCAGCAGCAGGAGCCCAAACATTACTTTAAAGAGACACTGGGGTTGGCTTCAGGAGCTCAAAAATTGGATGAATCACACCCTGGAGTTGGCAGCAGCAGCAGCAGCAGGAGCCCAAACATTACTTTAAAGAGAAACCGCTTGACAACCAGATTGAAGACGTGAGCCATGCAGGGGGCATGGGTCAGGCTTCCTTGGCGCAGCGCAGACAAAATGTTCTTCCCATTGTCGGTAACCATGATTCCCATTTTAAGTTTTCTTGGAGTAAGCCATGTTTGGATTTCCTGATGAATAAATTTAAGCAGTTCCTCCCCTGTGTGACTCCGTTCGCCAAGACAAACCATGTGAAGCACTGCATGACACCTCCGTGCCCTGCACACATGGTAGACTGGAGGGGCACTGAGACTTGAGCCTACAGTGGAGGGTGAGGAGATGGCGGAGGATGAGGAGCCCGAGTCGCACAGTGTCACAGGCCCAACGGGCAGGGAACGCGGAGGCCGAAGCGGCGTGACCTGTCCAAGTTGCTGCTGCAAAGGGACCACATTCACCCAGTGGGCCGTAAACGACATGTACTGTCCCTGACCGTAGTTACAGCTCCAGACGTCGGCGCTGCCATGCACTTTGCTACACACCGACAGGCTCTAGGACTGGCCCACCTTCTGTTCAACAAAAGTGTGCAGCGCTGGTACTGCCTTCTTGGCAAAGAAATGACGGCTTGGGACTCTCCACCTCGGCTCGGCACAAGCCATCAGTTCTGTGAAAAGTGCAGAGTCCACCACCTGAAAAGAGAGCGACTGCAGCACCAGCAACTTGGACAGGAGCACATTCAGCTTCTGCGCCGTAGGAGAAGTGGGCGCATACTGCTGTCTCTTGGACATGGCTTCGCTAATGGATTGCTGGCGGGATGCATGACTTGGAGGAGGAGGAGGAGGAGCAGGAGCGACAGAGGATGGGTATGACGCACAGCTGCCTTCGGCTGAGGTGCTGGAGCCTTGGCTGGCAGAAATTGGGAGCGGCGTGCCACTCGGTGAGGAAGCAGTCTGGCCCACCTCTCCGGAGCCTAGGTTCTCCCAGGCCGCTTTATGGTGACGCTGCATATGTTGACGCAGGGCCGTGGTGCCAACATTTGGACCCTGGCCACGCTTCACCTTCTGCCTACATATCTTGCATGTGGCCATGTTACCCTCCTGCGGATGCTTCAGGAAAAACTGCCACACTGCCGAGTAGCTACTTTTTCCACCAACAGGCCTCACTGATTCGCTGCTATTGTCGCCAACTCCAGGAACCCCTGCCCCACTACCTCCCGATAAGGTAGCCTGCCACGCAGATGGTGCTCTACCCCGGCCCCGCTTGGCTCCAGGCTTTACAATTGTGCCCCCATGCTGCCTGCCAACCATGCTGCTAACACCTTGCTGCCTGAGCTGCTGACTCTGGGGCAACCTGCGCCCCTCTTCTCCTGATGATGACGATGAAGCCCCTTCATCACCCGGCTCCCAAGTGCGATCGGCTTCATCGTCATCATCATTATCACCGAGTTGTGGCTGTACGTCACTGATGTTCGCGGATTCGTCAACAGTGTCTGGCGCAGGAGCTGGAACGCTCGCAGCACCCACGACACTGTCCACATCACTATTTGTCTGCCTAGCTAAAGAAGCCACCTCCATTTCTTGGCTGGGCAGTAGCTGCTGACTGTCCTCTATCTGATGGTCCTCCTCACTAAAGAGTGGAGCTGAACCCAAAGCATAGGATACGTCGCTGGGGGAGGGAACGGCGTAGGACAGAGGCAATGGGAGGACAGGGACTGCTCTCGGGGCATGCCAACTCAGGGTTGTGTCAGAGGAACCTACCGACCCTAGACTGGGGGTCTCAGATGTAAGTTGTGATGATGTTGTTGATGAGCGCGTTAACCAATCTACCACGGCAGAAGCGTTACTGGTGGAGACCCGACCGCTAGCAGATACTGGCAGATTAGGTCTCTCAGCGTGACTCCTGCTGCTACTGGCCCCCAGTCTGCTGCGACCTCTGCCTGCGGAATCTTGGCCTCTGCCACTCCTCTTTTCACTTCCAGGCACTTGTCTGCCCGACATAGTCTAACTGGCGTGGTAGTAGGTGATATTTTAAGAACCCCCAGGCAGCGGTGGGTCTATATGAAACAAAATATAATGCACACCAAAAGTGAGCAGTAACACTCAGCCTCCAACAGGCCTGCTTAGTGTAAATAAGAGAGCTGCTTAGTGTAAATAAAGAGGGGTATGGTATGTTACAGAATGGGATGCCCCAACAGCAGAGCACCTGGGAGCAGTAGTACTATGCACAGCAAAAGTGTCTTTATCAGGCCAAATTACTTTTAGAATAAGTGCAAAGGGTTATAGTAAATAGAGGCTGGTGTAGTCACAGAATGGGATGCCACAACAGCAGTGCACCTGGGAGCAGTAGTACTATGCACAGCAAAAGTGTCTTTATCAGGCCAAATTACTTTTAGAATAAGTGCAAAGGGTTATAGTAAATAGAGGCTGGTGTAGTCACAGAATGGGATGCCACAACAGCAGTGCACCTGGGAGCAGTAGTACTATGCAAAGCAAAAGTGTCTTTATCAGGCCAAATTACTTTTAGAATAAGTGCAAAGGGTTATAGTAAATAGAGGCTGGTGTAGTCACAGAATGGGATGCCACAACAGCAGTGCACCTGGGAGCAGTAGTACTATGCAAAGCAAAAGTGTCTTTATCAGGCCAAATTACTTTTAGAATAAGTGCAAAGGGTTATAGTAAATAGAGGCTGGTGTAGTCACAGAATGGGATGCCCCAACCGCAGTGCACCTGGGAGCAGTAGTACTATGCAAAGCAAAAGTGTCTTTATCAGGCCAAATTACTTTTAGAATAAGTGCAAAGGGTTATAGTAAATAGAGGCTGGTGTAGTCACAGAATGGGATGCCCCAACCGCAGTGCACCTGGGAGCAGTAGTACTATGCAAAGCAAAAGTGTCTTTATCAGGCCAAATTACTTTTAGAATAAGTACAAAGGGTTATAGTAAATAGAGGCTGGTGTAGTCACAGAATGGGATGCCACAACCGCAGTGCACCTGGGAGCAGTAGTACTATGCAAAGCAAAAGTGTCTTTATCAGGCCAAATTACTTTTAGAATAAGTGCAAAGGGTTATAGTAAATAGAGGCTGGTGTAGTCACAGAATGGGATGCCACAACAGCAGTGCACTTGGAAGCAGTAGTACTATGCAAAGCAAAAGTGTCTTTATCAGGCCAAATTACTTTTAGAATAAGTGCAAAGGGTTATAGTAAATAGAGGCTGGTGTAGTCACAGAATGGGATGCCACAACAGCAGTGCACCTGGGAGCAGTAGTACTATGCAAAGCAAAAGTGTCTTTATCAGGCCAAATTACTTTTAGAATAAGTGCAAAGGGTTATAGTAAATAGAGGCTGGTGTAGTCACAGAATGGGATGCCACAACAGCAGTGCACCTGGGAGCAGTAGTACTATGCACAGCACAAGTGTCTTTATCAGGCCAAATTACTTTTAGAATAAGTGCAAAGGGTTATAGTAAATAGAGGCTGGTGTAGTCACAGAATGGGATGCCACAACAGCAGTGCACCTGGGAGCAGTAGTACTATGCAAAGCAAAAGTGTCCTTATCAGGCCAAATTACTTTTAGAATAAGTGCAAAGGGTTATAGTAAATAGAGGCTGGTGTAGTCACAGAATGGGATGCCACAACAGCAGTGCACCTGGGAGCAGTAGTACTATGCAAAGCAAAAGTGTCTTTATCAGGCCAAATTACTTTTAGAATAAGTGCAAAGGGTTATAGTAACTAGAGTCTGGTGTAGTCACAGAATGGGATGCCACAACAGCAGTGCACCTGGGAGCAGTAGTACTATGCACAGCACAAGTGTCTTTATCAGGCCAAATTACTTTTAGAATAAGTGCAAAGGGTTATAGTAAATAGAGGCTGGTGTAGTCACAGAATGGGATGCCACAACAGCAGTGCACCTGGGAGCAGTAGTACTATGCAAAGCAAAAGTGTCTTTATCAGGCCAAATTACTTTTAGAATAAGCGCAAAGGGTTATAGTAAATAGAGGCTGGTGTAGTCACAGAATGGGATGCCACAACAGCAGTGCACCTGGGAGCAGTAGTACTATGCAAAGCAAAAGTGTCTTTATCAGGCCAAATTACGTTTAGAATAAG
Organism: Gastrophryne carolinensis; assembly: GCA_027917425.1. Classification (NCBI taxonomy): domain Eukaryota; kingdom Metazoa; phylum Chordata; class Amphibia; order Anura; family Microhylidae; genus Gastrophryne; species Gastrophryne carolinensis. The sequence continues at coordinate 45,332,095 of CM051237.1, read as the reverse complement.
TGCAAAGGGTTATAGTAACTAGAGGCTGGTGTAGTCACAGAATGGGATGCCACAACAGCAGAGCACCTGGGAGCAGTAGTACTATGCAAAGCAAAACTGTCTTTATCAGGCCAAATTACTGTTAGAATAAGTGCAAAGGGTTATAGTAAATAGAGGCTGGTGTAGTCACAGAATGGGATGCCACAACAGCAGTGCACCTGGGAGCAGTAGTACAATGCACAGCAAAAGTGTTTTTATCAGGCCAAATTACTTTTAGAATAAGTGCAAAGGGTTATAGTAAATAGAGGCTGGTGTAGTCACAGAATGGGATGCCACAACAGCAGTGCACCTGAGAGCAGTAGTACTATGCAAAGCAAAAGTGTCTTTATCAGGCCAAATTACTTTTAGAATAAGTGCAAATGGTTATAGTAAATAGAGGCTGGTGTAGTCACAGAATGGGATGCCACAACAGCAGTGCACCTGGGAGCAGTAGTACTATGCACAGCAAAAGTGTCTTTATCAGGCCAAATTACTTTTAGAATAAGTGCAAAGGGTTATAGTAAATAGAGGCTGGTGTAGTCACAGAATGGGATGCCACAACAGCAGAGCACCTGGGAGCAGTAGTACTATGCAAAGCAAAAGTGTCTTTATCAGGCCAAATTACTTTTAGAATAAGTGCAAAGGGTTATAGTAACTAGAGGCTGGTGTAGTCACAGAATGGGATGCCACAACAACAGTGCACCTGGGAGCAGTAGTACTATGCAAAGCAAAACTGTCTTTATCAGGCCAAATTACTTTTAGAATAAGTGCAAAGGGTTATAGTAAATAGAGGCTGGTGTAGTCACAGAATGGGATGCCACAACAGCAGTGCACCTGGGAGCAGTAGTACAATGCACAGCAAAAGTGTCTTTATCAGGCCAAATTACTTTTAGAATAAGTACAAAGGGTTATAGTAAATAGAGGCTGGTGTAGTCACAGAATGGGATGCCACAACAGCAGTGCACCTGGGAGCAGTAGTACTATGCAAAGCAAAAGTGTCTTTATCAGGCCAAATTACTTTTAGAATAAGTGCAAAGGGTTATAGTAAATAGAGGCTGGTGTAGTCACAGAATGGGATGCCACAACAGCAGTGCACTTGGGAGCAGTAGTACTATTCAAAGCAAAAGTGTCTTTATCAGGCCAAATTACTTTTAGAATAAGTGCAAAGGGCTATAGTAAATAGAGGCTGGTGTAGTCACAGAATGGGATGCCACAACAGCAGTGCACCTGGGAGCAGTAGTACTATGCAAAGCAAAAGTGTCTTTATCAGGCCAAATTACTTTTAGAATAAGTGCAAATGGTTATAGTAAATAGAGGCTGGTGTAGTCACAGAATGGGATGCCACAACAGCAGTGCACCTCGGAGCAGTAGTACTATGCACAGCAAAAGTGTCTTTATCAGGCCAAATTACTTTTAGAATAAGTGCAAAGGGTTATAGTAACTAGAGGCTGGTGTAGTCACAGAATGGGATGCCACAACAGCAGTGCACCTGGGAGCAGTAGTACTATGCAAAGCAACAGTGGTTAACCAGGGTGAAACAGCTAACAAAGCCAGTGACCCAGGCAGTAACACTCAGGCTGCATGAAAACAAAAAAAATCCCTGTCACTGCATCCATTTTTTTCCTACCTTTCCCTGCTTCTCCCTGACTTCCCTGACTTCCTCCCTGACAGTCTGCAGTGTCCTCCTGAGTCCTAGCTCTCACGAATGCAATAGACAAATGCGCAAAAGCAAGATGGCCGCCGCCTTATATAGCGCTGTGACGTCACCGGGCTTGCTGGCTGCTGATAGGCTGCATGTGACTGTCCCAGCATACACTGCCCCAGCTTACATGTCTGGACATGTCACTTAGACCATCCTAGAATGCCTGTCATTGAAATGAATGGATTTTAGAAACAAACTTCGCTCAATCGAATCACAGGGAAATTCGGATTCGATCCGAATCAAATTTGTCATGAAATTCGGATCGAATCCGGGTTCGTCCGGATCGATTCGCTCATCCCTAGTGTCCTCCTCCAAATCTCGAATGTCTTCAATAATTGGGGGACTTGGTATGTTCTGTAAAGAAATGTAGCATTTATTGAGTTCACTCTTTTTCCAATAATGGATGCAAGTGCAATTTCCAAAGTCTACACAGTGGACCATTGACTTACCTCATCCAAATACTCAATTTGGTTTGTGTGGGAAGAAACCTGGTGTTGCATGGGCCTCTGGGACAAGCCAGGGGTTGCTTGGCCTTGTGACGTGTTTGGAGTTGGTTCTTGGAAGAGAGAATGAAATGTCATTTTTAAACACAAACACAGTGTGTATTAACGGGTAGCCAAGTTTTTGGGTGCACATTGAAAAGTCTCTCTGTAAAAACAAACTCACCTTTCGACCTGACATTCCTGTCTGTGTCTAGTCCCTCTGGCAGGCCCTGAAGGCTAGCATGGTGTATATATGTGTAGACATGTTCTTCTGCTGGGGTTAGTGTGATTTTATTCGGGAGACCACCCCCTGTCTGCTGGCTGGGGTAGATTAAAACACACCTATTAAGTGTTACATCCTGTTACAAAGCAGGCTAGACATGCATTGACACTCTAAATGGCCTTTACCTCTGCTGGCGGCGCATGTCCATTTTTTTTTTCCCATAATATTTGAGCTGCAGATCTCTCCTGACAGAGCCAACACTATTAACTTGGCAGCAAATATTAGCCCAGATCTCCTGCTTTGCCTGCTTTGTGGTGCTTTTGGAATAATGGGCAAATAGTGCATCATAGTGCTCACAGACACCAGTGGCTACAGCCATGCTTTGGGCATCACAAAAACGGGCTGTAAGTGAGCCACGGCGTAGCTGACGGCCATGTGGTGTCCCCTGCATCAGATGAAATAGTTGGCTAGCTGTCTGGGGAGTCATGTGGGGTTCTTGGGCTTATGGGTGAGTGTGATGGAGTGTGGGTGCTGCTCTGTGTTAATGGCTGGGTGCCTGTGGAACTTTCACCTGTTGAGCTTTCTAGTGAATCTGTGGTAGTGGTACTTTGTGACACAGAGTGTTGCGGAGGAGGGGTGGGTGGCCTGGGTGGGGTGGAGGGTTTGGACCTATGCTTCCCCTTGGTGGTGTGTCTTGTTTTTTGGGTGGAGGAGGTGCAGGCTGCAGGCTTGTAACAGATTTGGGTCCCTTGTGAGGCCTGGCTGATTTAGCAGGTGCTGGCGAATGTGGCAAGGGCTCCTTGCTCCTGCGTTTTGGGTGAGCTACCTGTGTGTGTGGCTTATCCACCCTTTTAGTAGGTGCATGTCCCTCCTGGCTCTTGTGGCTGCTCTTGTGATGTTTTTTGTGTGCTGGATCTGAGCGGCTAGTATGTGCCTCTGGGCTTTTGTGGGTCTTACGGCTCCCTTTTGGTCTGGCCATAGTGATATGTTATCCAAAACAGAGCTGAGTGCATTGACCTTTAAATATTTTTACCGTGTGGGCATGTTCAGCAGCGTGTGTGCCTGCGGGGGAACGTCATAGCCATACCCGGAACACCTCCAAATATGTCGCCAGCGATATACACAGCGGAGCAGGACGACCTAATCATGGATGTGAGTAGGCGAGCGTGCGTTTATGTGCGCGCACAAGGCGCTTTCAAAAAATAGCTATGGCAGGGCAAGATTAATGAGGATCAACTGACTTGTTAAAGTAAACTACTAGACCACCTTACTTTTAAACATGTGCGCAACATCAAACTAGCCTACATGCATATTGTAGAACTAGGCCCATGTAAGTAGCAATGAGGGGCAGAAAGTGACTTTAGGTAGGGCAGGAGACTTGGACATGTTTTTGTGTGACTAATGGGGTACCATTGTGTTTTTTCCAAACAGATGATGCTGAGGAATCGCTACGATTTCCTGACGTGCGATTTCGAGAAGAGGACGTTGGCGCTGGCGGTGGTAGACGCGATTGCCCGCATTTCGGGGACCACCTATACCTTCACTCAGATCGCCCAACACTGGTCTGACTTAAAGAGGAGGCATATGCCCCGGGTGAGGCGGTACTTTGCCAAACATTTTCCATGTAAGTGTGGCAACTTGACATGCAAGATTCACACTGGCCTTGGCTGGGACTGTTTTTATGATTGTGTTTATATTTCAGCTCATGAATGGAATATGCGTTGCCGCCCCACCCGGAAAAGAGCCCGCAGCCCAGTGTTGGACAAAGCTGGGGAAGGTATAATTGGCCCACCGCCAGTGCCAACGCCTACCCCCTCCTCTGCCAGTGAGTATGAGGAACCACTGGACCTCAGTATGCAGGGGGGGGGGGGAATCGCACGACTGGGAGTCTAGCCTCAGTGAGCAGCAACCTGACTCCGGTAAGACTATCCAAATAACATATGTCCTGATACATACAAGAAAGACATAGGCCCTTATTTAAGAAGGAATAGTGACAGGTAGCGACTGGTGAGCGACCGGTAATGACGGGCACCGCCACGAGAACGCCGGCTCCCCACCACAATCACACATTTGTCAAGCCGATCCTGCTTAGTGACTGAGATAGCGCCATATAGCCACTCATTCATCATTATTCCATCCTCAGCCCACAGCGCCAGCGTCCGACCTTGAACAGCGACAGGTATGACCTCTTGCTACCTGGCGCTCTCCAATGCATTTCAATGGAACAATCTTTAAATATTCATAATTAATTGTTATTAATGTTTTTTTTTTTTTTTTTTTTTTTGTAAATGTGAAAAATTCTGTGACCACTTCTGCCATGTTAGATAATTTTTTTAAGGTAAAAAAAAAAAAAAAAAATGTGCAGAATTGATATTACAGGTCTGATATTATTGTATTCATATTACTAAATTCTTTAAAAATTTTTTTTTTTTTTGGTTTCCAAAAATATGGTGGTTTGGGGGTTAAAAAACTACTTTTAACCCATCGCCGCCAGCGCTCTGGGGTTTAAACATGCATTTCACAGCGCGAGAATTTTTTGAGCGTGATTTTTTGATGAATATGGTGGGAGCCGGTCGCTCTGAACAGTCATCATGCGCACCCATACATCGCGGAACCTGTCAAATAGCGACTCGTCACCCAATATTCAACATTACGCCACACCGACTGAGTCGCTATCAACAACCGAACAATGGCCAAGCACAGCGACCACTAGCGGGCGCTGTGAAAATACTGCTACAGTCGCTCAACTGTCGCTACCTGCCGCTATTAATAAATTGGCCTCCCAGACTAATTTGCACTATTGTTCTATGTAGAGTCTGATGTCACAGGCCCATCCCAAGGGATAGCGGAGGGAGGTGCAGAACTGAAGAGGTGGCTTCGGAAGGTGAGTGATTTGATGCCTCGAAGCATAACCTAATCTGACATTCAGGAGGCACAAAGAGTAACCAATATACTTGTGTTTTGGATCCAAACAGATTCAGAGCCGGACGTACTGGTGGACCCAGGGAGGAGGCTGCGCCCCAGATGCCCTGTTGCCCAAAAGCAATGTAAGTTTTAGTTTTTGATTTTTGGAAAACTAGTTTAAACTCATGTCCCCCCAAATAACAAAAATCACATAAAAAAAAACTCAAAATGATGATGTTTTTCTTTCACAGATCACAGAAAACGGCAACTATTTTAAAGGAGCCACCCATTTTCATAAAAATGTTAATGTTCTTAGTTACCAAAAAAAAGGTTCACAGTAAAAAAAAAAAAAAAACCTAAAAAAAAGTGTGGTGTGTTTTATTTTGTGGCAATGTACGTTATCACAACATCATCATACTGTTTACATGTCCCAAAAGGTAAGTATATGGGACAAGGAATAGCAAGAAGAAGGAGAAGAAAACACAGAATAAGAAAAGAGATTAAGGTAAGCATTAGAGAAAAGGCAGAAGAAGAAACAGAGATTAAGGTAAGCATTAGAGACAAGGCAATAGAAGAAACAGAGATTAAGGTAAGCATTAGCGACAAGGCAGAAGAAGAAACAGAGATTAAGGTAAGCATTAGCGACAAGCCAGAAGAAGAAACAGAGATTAAGGTAAGCATTAGAGACAAGGCAGAAGGACAAACAGAGATTAAGGTAAGCATTAGAGACAAGGCAGAAGAAGAAACAGAGATTAGGTAAGCATTAGAGACAAGGCAGAAGAAGAAACAGAGATTAAGGTAAGCATTAGAGACAAGGCAGAAGAAGAAACAGAGATTAAGGTAAGCATTAGAGACAAGGCAGAAGGAGAAACAGAGATTAAGGTAAGCATTAGAGACAAGGCAGAAGAAGAAACAGAGATTAAGGTAAGCATTAGAGACAAGGCAGAAGAAGAAACAGAGATTAAGGTAAGCATTAGAGACAAGGCAGAAGAAGAAACAGAGATTAAGGTAAGCATTAGAGACAAGGCAGCAGAAGAAACAGAGATTACGGTAAGCATTAGAGACAAGGCAGAAGAAGAAACAGAGATTAAGGTAAGCATTAGAGACAAGGCAGAAGAAGAAACAGAGATTAAGGTAAGCATTAGAGACAAGGCAGAAGAAGAAACAGAGATTAAGGTAAGCATTAGAGATAAGGCAGAAGAAGAAACAGAGATTACGGTAAGCATTAGAGACAAGCAAGAAGAAGAAACAGAGATTAAGGTAAGCATTAGAGACAAGGCAGAAGAAGAAACAGAGATTAAGGTAAGCATTAGAGACAAGGCAGAAGAAGAAACAGAGTTTAAGGTAAGCATTAGAGACAAGGCAGAAGAAGAAACAGAGATTAAGGTAAGCATTAGAGACAAGGCAGAAGAAGAAACAGAGATTAAGGTAAGCATTAGAGACAAGGCAGAAGAAGAAACAGAGATTAAGGTAAGCATTAGAGACAAGGCAGAAGAAGAAACAGAGATTAAGGTAAGCATTAGAGACAAGGCAGAAGAAGAAACAGAGATTAAGGTAAGCATTAGAGACAAGGCAGAAGAAGAAACAGAGATTAAGGTAAGCATTAGAGACAAGGCAGAAGAAGAAACAGAGATTAAGGTAAGCATTAGAGACAAGGCAGAAGAAGAAACAGAGATTAAGGTAAGCATTAGAGACAAGGCAGAAGAAGAAACAGAGATTAAGGTAAGCATTAGAGACAAGGCAGAAGAAGAAACAGAGATTAAGGTAAGCATTAGAGACAAGCCAGAAGAAGAAACAGAGATTAAGGTAAGCATTAGAGACAAGGCAGAAGAAGAAACAGAGATTAAGGTAAGCATTAGAGACAAGGCAGAAGAAGAAACAGAGATTAAGGTAAGCATTAGAGACAAGGCAGAAGAAGAAACAGAGATTAAGGTAAGCATTAGAGACAAGGCAGAAGAAGAAACAGAGATTAAGGTAAGCATTAGAGACAAGGCAGAAGAAGAAACAGAGATTAAGGTAAGCATTAGAGACAAGGCAGAAGAAGAAACAGAGATTAAGGTAAGCATTAGAGACAAGGCAGAAGAAGAAACAGAGATTAAGGTAAGCATTAGAGACAAGGCAGAAGAAGAAAATACCATTTTGTGAATACTCACCTTGTAAAATGGTTATTATGAGTATGTCACACACCCCGCTTCAAGAATCCATAACATGTGGGTAATACCGACCTGAAGGGGCGTTCCTGCAGAGATGATGCAAAGAGAAAAGCCCCTCCCTGATCCATAAATACCTGGGACCTCCCACTCATTACCCAGTATACAGAAGCAGTAAGTAAGGGACCAGGAAGAGGCAAAAGTAAACAACCACGCAAAGTTCGCCATAAAGAGGATCCTGAATATAAAAGGGCGGGTTGAAGCGGGGTGTGTGACATACTCATAATAACCATTTTACAAGGTGAGTATTCACAAAATGGTATTATTCTTAGTATGTCACACACCCCGCTTCAAGAATCCATAACATGTGGGACATCCAACAGCAGTGTCCATAACAAGGGCGGGGATCCAAACTAGGCAACAATGAAAAACTTAAACCACAACAGCTTGCAGAACTTTGCGGCCAAAAACAGCATCCGCTGAAGCCCGAACATCAACCTTGTAAAACTTGGAAAAAGTGTGAACAGAAGACCAAGTAGCGGCCTTACAAACTTGCTCAACAGAGGCCTGGTGCTGGAAGGCCCAGGACGCCCCAACCGCACGAGTAGAATGAGCAGTAACACGAAAAGGGGGACTCCTCCCCTTGGCAGAATAGGCCCCAAGGATGGCCTGACGAATCCATTTACTAATGGAAGACTTGGCAGGAGCCAAACCTTTCCTAGGCCCGCCGGGCACCACAAAGAAAGCATCAGTCTTACGAAAGGAAGACGTAACCTCCAGATAATGTTCCACAACGCGAACTACATCCAAGGAATGCAAAGCCCTTTCCCTATCGTCAATGGGATTTGGGCATAGAGAAGGCAAAACAATGTCCTGATTCAGATGAAACTCCGAGACCACTTTAGGAAGAAAATCCTGCTTGAAACGAAAGACAACCTTGTCCTGATGCTTCTCAAAGTACGGAGCTGTAATGGATAAAGCTGCCAACTCAGAAACACGCCTAACCGAAGTGATCGCCACCAAAAAGGCCACCTTTTGCGTAAGAGAAGACAAATCTACCTCCTTCAAGGGCTCAAACGGAGGGCCCTGGAGAGCAGACAGAACCAGGTTCAAATCCCAAACTGGAACAAAAGGCTTCCTAGGAGGCCGAACATGCGTAACACCCTGGAAAAAGGTCTTGACTAAAGGATGAAGTGCAAAGGACCTTTGGAAGAACACCGCCAGGGCAGAAACCTGCCCTTTCAATGTACTAAGCTGGAGCCCCAGATCTAGACCATGTTGAAGAAACTCCAAAATTCTAGGTATGGAGAAGTCTCGACAAGAAAGAGACCTACTTTCACACCAATCAATATAGGCCCTCCAAGTCCTGTAGTAAATAGAAGAGGAAGAGCGCTTTCTGGCACAGATAAGAGTCTGAATCACCGCGTCAGAAAGACCTTCTACCTTCAAGATGGCGGATTCAGCAGCCATGCCGTCAAAGCCAGCGATGGTAAATTGGGATAGCATAGCTGACCCTGGGTGAGCAGGTCCGGCAGCAGAGGCAGGGCAAACTGATCCTCTGCCAGTCTTACCAGATCTGCGAACCAAACTCGCCTTGGCCACCTTGGGGCCACTAGAATTGCCGACGCGCCTTCCAAGGCCAGTTTGCGCACCACTCTGGCTAGCATTGGGAACGGGGGAAACAGGTAAAGGAACCCCAGATCCCTCCAGTTCAGAGACATGGCATCCACTGCCAGAGCCAGAGGATCCTGCGAGAGAGACACAAAAGCTGGGAGCTTGTGATTGTGACGAGAGGCAAAGAGGTCCACCGCTGGGACCCCCCACCTGAGACATATTGAATGAAACACCTTGGGACTGAGAGACCACTCCCCCTGACGAGAGGAGGCCCTGCTCAGCAAGTCCGCTTCCGTGTTCTCCACCCCCGGAATGTAGACTGCTGAGATACACGGGACGTGGGTCTCTGCCCAGTCCAGAATCAAGGACACTTCCCTGAGGGCACTCCTGCTGCGAGTCCCTCCTTGGTGATTGATATAGGCCACCGCCGTCCTGTTGTCCGACCGGACCTGCACCGGCAGGCCTCTCAACTGATGAGTCAAGTGAAACAGAACCAGCCTGATGGCTCTCAACTCCAGAATATTGATGGGTTCGTGAGCTTCCTGCGGGCCCCACAGACCCTGGAACTGGAGGTCCTTCCAAACACCCCCCCAACCTGACAGACTGGCATCCGTGGTGACTGTCTCCCAACACGGAGCCAGAAAAGACCTGCCCTTCGACAGATTGACAGATCGCAACCACCATCGCAGGGACTCACGAACTCGGGGGGTCATCAGGAAGGATTGATCCAACGATCGTGGAGACTTGTCCCAAACCCTCAACAGATGAAGCTGAAGCGTCCTTGTGTGAAACTGCGCAAAGGGAACTGCCTCGAACGAGGCCACCATGAGCCCCACCAGCCTCATCCCCAGTCGAATGGTCGGATGAGGGGCTGACAAGAGAAGCCGAACTAACTCCTGTATCAGAAGAACCTTGGCCTGAGGCAGAAAGACCTTGGCCTGCGAGGTGTCCAGAGACATCCCCAGAAAGGTCAGAACTCTGGACGGAGACAGAGTCGACTTGGGGTAGTTGATCACCCAACCGAACCTCTCCAACGTGGACTCCACCAATCCGGTGTCCGACTCCGCTTGGCTGAATGAGGAGGCCATGATCATGAGATCGTCCAAATAGGGCACAACACAGATACCCTGAACTCTGAGTAGAGCCATCACCCCTGCTAGCACCTTGGTGAAGACCCGAGGAGCCGAGGTGAGACCGAAAGGCAGAGCCACAAACTGAAAATGCCGATCCTCCACCACGAACCTGAGAAACCTCTGGTGCGCCGGAAAAATTGGAACATGCAGGTAAGCGTCCTGGATGTCTATGGACGTGAGAAAGTCTCCCTGGCGAAGGGAGTGGATAGCCGAGCGCAGCGTTTCCATCCGGAACTTCCGCGGCCGGAAGAACCTGTTGAGAAACTTCAGATCCAAGATGGGTCGGACCGATCCGTCCTTCTTGGGCAGCGTGAACAGATTGGAATAAACCCCCCCCCCCGTTCCGAGGGGGGCACTGGGCAAATGACGGCCAATTTCAGAAGATTCTCTACTGCCAACAGGAGCCCCTGCACTGCCAGAGGCTCCGAAGGCATCCGAGACCTGAGAAACCTGGAGGGGGGGCGGAGCTCGAACTCTAGCTTGTAGCCGGAAGACACCACTTCCCGTATCCACCTGTCCGAGACCTCCTGCTCCCAGAGCTGGGAGAAGTGTCGCAGCCGTCCCCCCACCCGCATGGGTGAGGGCGCCCCCTCATTGTTGGGCCGGCTTAGCCACCGGTTTGGGCTTAGAGCCCCAGCTGTATCCAGAGCGGCCACGTCCCCTGCCCCTACCCCCAGAATCTCCTCTGGGAGAAGGGAAGGCAGAACCCCTGCCAGCTCTGGCCCCACGAAAGGAGGGGGTAAAAGCAGGCGCCCCCCGAAAGGGACGACGTTGCTTCTTGCGCTGAGGTAACTTACCACCCTTGGTAACAGAGTCCAACGTTTCCCCAAAGAGCCGAAGACCGACAAAAAGGTAAAGCCGTCAGCGACTTTTTGGACATAAAATCAGCCGCCCACTGGCGCAGCCACACCGACCGCCGGATAGACACCAGCAGGGCCGACGTCCTTCCGCACATCATCAAGGTATCGTCTAAGGCTGTAAGCACAAAGGACAAAAACAACTCACACCGTTTTAGGCTAATGAATTCATTACTCCCCGGCCGAAGCCCGGAAGAAGTCAAAAGGTCCCTGACCACAGACCTGGCAGCCAAAACCATCAGTTCAGAAGCACACACAGGCCGCATGGCTGACCCGACGCTAGTGAAACCATGGCAAGCCATCTGGTCAATGCGTTTATCCTCACCATCTTTGAGAGTGGAACAATCGGGCCTAATTAAAACCGAGGAATTGGACAACCCCAAAACCGGTGCATCGACCTCGGGGGGGGAAGCCCAGCGCTTAACTACCTCCGAAGGGAAGGGATATTTTCTATCCCACCCTTGAGGGATACCAGGGAGCCGAGCCGGCCTGTCCCATTCCTTATCAATGATCTTGTCAAAATGCCGTTGTGTAGGGAACTCCAAGCGCGGCCTGGATTCCTCAAACAACTCGTCCTTCTGCTGTGACACTTCCTCAGGAGGAGAAATATTTAAGACCTCCAACATAAGAGCCAGAGCGTGCGGAGTATCCACAGATTTCCTCAGCTCAGCGGACTCGGCCTCAGCTGCAAAGGACAACTCATCGTCCGAAGCATCTGACGCCTCATAAACCTCCCCTTCCTCTAGCGGGGAATAATCAGACCAATCTAGATTATCAACATCCTCAAGGTCATCCTCCAACGGAACCAGTGACAAATGCTTTCTCTTAGTCGGAGCCTTACGGGCGACCGAGCCGGAAACCATTTTCTCAAGGTTAGCCAATCTGGCGCACATCTCAGATTGTAGATCCCTGCCCATGACTACGTCACACGGGGTACGAGTCAAGGTGGGAGGAGGAGATGAGGCGACCAGCCGTACTGACCCCGACGTACGGGGTTCGGACTGCCGCGCAATAGTTTGCCGTGCACATGGAATACACAGTAAAACATCGTCCCCAGTAATGGACACACCGCACAAAATACACTTTTTGGGATGCCCCGAAGGGGTGCCCGCCCCAGTATCAGGGGATGCCTCCATAAAGGTGATTTTGTGTGGTCGCTAAGACCCAGGGAATTACGCCAGTAAGCAACCCGGGATGCCCCTTTAATGTCCCGAGTGGGAGGAATTTCTAATGGAACCCAGGAATTTAGGACCGGGAAAGACCCTCTAATCACAAAGATGAGGCTTCCCAGACGACCTCCGCCTGAAAAACACAAGGGACCCTTATTGGCATAATGTCACCCCATAAATATATATATAAAGACTCAATAAACCTGGCCCACTGGGCCACTCACAGTTTTGGAACCAGGGATCGTCTTGTAAAAAGGCGGGAAGGATCCTCTGAGGAGAAGGCAGGGAGGAGGAAGAACGCAGGCGTGGCCAGAAAAGGCGCGATCAGCGCCATCACGCAGCTCCCCCCCCCCCCCCCGTCAGGGCACCAGTAAGCGCCGCTGCGCTGAGGTAATGATAGGGAGGGGGCGGGATCGCGGTGACGCGCCGCGAATCGGCCCCGCCCCCCTCCCTCCATGAGTGAACCTGCGGGAACCGCAAGGTTCCTTCACATTGAACCGGCGCCGCCGCCGCCGCGGCGCCGGTAGTACAGCTCCAGGCGGGTGCCTCCGCCTAGCGGAGCACCCGCCGGTAAGGAGCCGGTTAGGAAGGGGAATCGGGCCGCGGCAATGCGCCGCCGCCCGGCCCCGCCCCCCCCCTAGACACAGGCGTGAGGTGATTTACCTCACGCCTGAATGAGCGGGTCTTAAGGGGCCAACAACGGTGAAAAACAAGTGACACCAACACAAAGTAAAAACACAGACAAACACACAGGGGATAGGGAGAAGGGAAGGATAGGGAACCCCAACCCCTAAGGGAACTAAGGAGGGACCCCCCCTTCCCCCCCCCCCCCCCCGGGATAAAATTCAGGGACGGGGCATCCCAAACCGGGATCACCAACCCGGAACCGCCGCCTACCCTCTCTGATAGGGTCTCACGGGGGGGAGCTCAGCTCCTCAGCACCATGGGTGCCCGTATACCCTCGTTTGGGCCCACAGCCAAAGCTGAGGAGGCATATAACTTAATAAAACTGGAACCCCTAGTTAACATAAGGCCGAGCGGAAATATAAGAACAAATAGGCCGGGGGCAACCCCGGCTACCTTAACTCCCCCTGAGCAAGGAGGAGGCATCATCTTCTGACTTGCTCGCCGTCTTGCAGAGATGGAAAACTGGGTAATGAGTGGGAGGTCCCAGGTATTTATGGATCAGGGAGGGGCTTTTCTCTTTGCATCATCTCTGCAGAAACGCCCCTTCAGGTCGGTATTACCCACATGTTATGGATTCTTGAAGCGGGGTGTGTGACATACTAAGAATACAGAGATTAAGGTAAGCATTAGAGACAAGGCAGAAGAAGAAACAGAGATTAAGGTAAGCATTAGAGACAAGCCAGAAGAAGAAACAGAGATTAAGGTAAGCATTAGAGACACGGCAGAAGAAGAAACAGAGATTAAGGTAAACATTAGAGACAAGGCAGAAGAAGAAACAGAGACTAAGGTAAGCATTAGAGACAAGGCAGAAGAAGAAACAGAGATTAAGGTAAGCATTAGAGACAAGGAAGAAGAAGAAACCGAGATTAAGGTAAGCATTAGAGACAAGGCAGAAAAGAAACAGAGATTAAGGTAAGCATTAGAGACAAGCCAGAAGAAGAAACAGAGATTAAGGTAAGCATTAGAGACAAGCCAGAAGAAGAAATATGTAAGTATACTTGTCCTAAACATCAAAATAGGGGTGAAAACGGAAACGGATGGCCAGAAGGTACGTTTGGAAACCCATTAAAAAGGAGGGAAAAACGGATCGTCCGTGTGAACGGGAACGGAAGCCACGACGAAATAGCATGCCCCCGAGAGGGGGGAAAAACCCTTCCCGATTAAAGACACATTAACGGATCAGTTAGGGAGCCATTCCGCCGGAGGCTCTGAATCACATTGGAGCCACGATTCAAACGGGACACCCAGACAATCGGAAGGTTTTAAGGTCAGTTCAGGGGAGGCTCTGCATCAGGCCTAATGTTTTCTTTCCTCTTGCGTTTTTTGTCAGACACTGGGGTCATTTGTATAGGATGTTAATGTTTTGTTGTGAAATGAGCTGAGGAGTTGCAATATGCTGGAATTGAGTGCAATATGATACTTTTGAGCTGCTAATATCCGGCCATGGTGCAATATGTTACTGTTGAAGCTGCTTTTCGGGATGTGCAATATACTACAATTTGTTGGAATTAAGTGCAATATGCTACTACTGAGCTGCTTATTTTTGGCCATGGTGCAATATGTTAATATTGAAGCTGCTTATCAGGAATGTGCATTATAGTATAGAGGATTCATTAAGCTGAACTAAATTGATCTCTTTAGCACTAAGCACTTTAATGGACTAATTGCCTATTGCATTACTCAGAATTCGGGTGATCGTGTTTTTGTGATTGTGTTTCTGTATATGTATGGTGCATCATAGATTATATATAAATCAATATAAAAATTATTTTTTCTTTTTTTTGTATGCAATAAAATTATTTTTCCTTGATATAAAATTGGTGTGCGCAGCTTAATTTAACTTATAAAGGAATGAATACAGGCAATCCTGGAGGTTTCACACAGCGGAGCAACACGATTTTGGATTCCCCGGGCCAGGCTAGCGGCCGGCCCTTAAATCTTTTAGACTACTGGGCCAGCTGTTGTGGCTTTTGAGCCACTGTAGAAATTGTCAGGTTATAACCATTAATTCTGTCCAGTGGATCTAGCCAAGTTGGACATAGAGGCCGATTCATTAATAGCGGCAGGTAGCGACAGTTGAGCGACTGTAGCAGTATTTTCACAGCGCCCGCTAGTAGTCGCTGTGCTTGGCAATTGTTCGGTTGTTGATAGCGACTGAGTCGGTGTGCAGTAATGTTGAATACGGGGTGACGAGTCGCTATTTGACAGGTTCCGCGATGTATGGGTGCGCATGATAGCGACTGGTCAGAGCGACCGGCTCCCACCATATTCATCAAAAAAATCACGCTCAAAAAATTCTCGCGCTGTGAAATGCATGTTTAAACCCCAGAGCGCTGGCGGCGATGTGTTAAAAGTAGTTTTTTAACCCCCAAACCACCATATTTTTGGAAACCAAAAAAAAAAAAAATTTTTTAAAGAATTTAGTAATATGAATACAATAATATCAGACCTGTAATATCAATTCTGCACAATTTTTTTTTTTTTTTTTACCTTAAAAAATTATCTAACATGGCAGAAGTGGTCACAGAATTTTTCACATTTAAAAAAAAAACAAAAAAAAAAAACATTAATAACAATTAATTATGAATATTTAAAGATTGTTCCATTGAAATGCATTGGAGAGCGCCAGGTAGCGAGAGGTCATACCTGTCGCTGTTCAAGGTCGGACGCTGGCGCTGTGGGCTGAGGCTGGAATAATGATGAATGAGTGGCTATATGGAGCTATCTCAGTCGCTAAGCAGGATTGGCTTGATAAATGTGTGATTGTGGTGGGGAGCCGGCGTTCTCGTGGTGGGGCCCGTCATTACCGGTCGCTCACCCGTCGCTACCTGCCGCTATTCCTTCATAAATAAGGGCCATAGGCTTCTCGCTAAGGCATATAATGGATGAAGGCTGCAGGCCACAAGGTAAGGCCCTAGTTTGCCAGATATGGTTTCACTTTGACTGTGCAGATGAGTCCTATAAATGGAACAGAAGTTATCTCTACTCACACTGCATAACCACAGAATATAGGGGTGACATTGTAGCTAACCACAGCTGATTACAGTGATGATTCAATATAGACAGAACTGGGTCATATATAAAAACTGGAAATATTTTAGAACTTGATTCATTTATCATCAGCTTTTTATAGGGGTGGGGTGACTGCATGTGAATGTGTATATACTCAGACAGCTGTGCAACACAAGCAAGACAGGACAGTTCCATAAACCTGTCATCCACAACTGTGCCAAAAAATTGCAAGCTGGTTAAACTGGATTTGGCATCACTGGTTAACCTTGATTTCAGCATCCTTGCTTAGAACTGCTGTCTGCACTGCCGGCTTAATATAATTTTCACTGGTCCATCAATCAACTTTCAGGGGTCCAAGAAAGGAAAAACCCACTCCCTGCTCAGACATCCTGGTTGGCTGCCTCTCTCTGCAGCTCTGAAACCCTGCCCTCCACTCTCCTCTCACACTCATCACAGTGTGCTTACATCACATCCTTGTTGCCACACCCACTGTTTCTCTTCATTTTTTCTATGACTCTCCAACGCTCTCCAAAGAGAACTACAGGATCTTTTTGAAAATGAATTGAAGTTTTAGACGCATGAACGTGTAGCACGAGACAGTGGGATAACAGTCAGGCTTGACTTTAGTATAACTTAAAAATAATATTTTTTTTACACTAGGAAGTGTAAAGCCATAAAGTGTCTCAATTTATCAATGTGGGTAAATCTGATCAATATTGAATTGCAGGGTAGCTAGAGGAAATTTGACCGGATGTGGGGCTGCTGGGTAGCTGGGGAAAAAAGCTGTGTCTGGAGACCCCTCTTTGGTGTGTTAAAAGGCAGGTGTGCCTCACGTGGTTTCTATTACATTTCACACAAAATGCTTATGGTTGCTGTTTTATCATCTATACTGTCTAAGCTTTGATATTAAGCTTCAGTTCTATTCCTGTTTCTGTGAATATTTTTTTTTCAATAACATTTTTTTATCAAAATATGCAGTAGGAGACTCCCTACACACCCATCTGATTAGAAACCTCTGTTTAGAAACCTCTATTCAACCCCAAGGGCTCACTGGCTATAGGGAGAGTTGGTAGAATACCCTGTGGTCTTCTTTGTGGTTGACTGGCATTTAATCTACCTCTCTTCAAGTTTGTGGCAGAATCCATTTCTACTGTCCACGCACTGCTGTTTTTAACAGCCGCTCTATTTTCTGCTTTCTGAGTTTCCACACCCCCAGACCCCTCCCACCAATGCTTGGCCCCATTTTACCCAGCACCCAAGGCACCCTGGTCCATGATCAAACGCTGAAATTCTATAGCCTCAGCATTATAACTATTGGGGGCTCATATCCCTCATTGCCAATATCCAATATTATCAAGGGTGGCCATATGCACTTGCCCATGAAGCACATTTATTGACTGGCCAGAAAGCATTTTGCAGGCAGAACTTGCAGTGAGAAATCTTGAGCCGGTCATGGGTTCAGCATAGGCTCACCATGGTCCAGCAAATACCCAATCCTTCCCAGCTTTTTTCTTTTTCCTCCTGCCCAGACAGCATGGAGAGCTTTATATAGGACCCTGCCACATGCTGGTTACATTTGGCACCCAAAGCTCGGTTGGGGCAATCATCTAATCTCTTCCGTGGAGATAGGTCTATTTAGGTTTGTATGCTGTTTCTTACTGATAATATGGTGCTGAGGCAGTACAAGAGGTTTAAAACAAAAATACAGCTTACCTCTACTCACTATCTAGCATTGTTCCCACAACCATCTTGGAAAGGCTGCAGAGATCAGCATCCTCCGCTATGTGTGTGGCCCCACCCATCCATTCACTTGATTGGGTCACACGGGTGGGTGGGAGCACACACAGAACAGGGGATGGTGCTCTGTGCAGCCTCTGTGTGACCGCCTGTGACAGCCCTGGATTTTGGGTGAAGTAAGGAGGTATTTTTGCAACCTCCATGTCCTGAGTTTAATTTGGCACTTGCACACATTCAGGAATCAGGAATTATTGTAACCAGGTGTATTATTAGATCCTATTATACCACACATGTTATAATGATTCTCAGCTGCGGGAGACAATCTCCTGCCTTCACACCTTGGTGAAACTTAGCACAGCAACAAGAGATAAGATAGAAATTGCACCAACATTGTAGATTCAGCACACTGCCTGTTATAGGGGTGATTGGGGTGATTCTGCATGCTGCCTGTTATGGGGGTGATTGGGGTGATTCTGCATGCTGCCTGTTATGGGGGTGATTCTGCATGCTGCCTGTTATGGGGGTGATTCTGTATGCTGCCTGTTATGGGGGTGATTCTGCATGCTGCCTGTTATGGGGTGATTCTGCATGCTGCCTGTTATGGGGTGATTCTGCATGCTGCCTGTTATGGGGTGATTCTGCATGCTGCCTGTTATGGGGTGATTCTGCATGCTGCCTGTTATGGGGCTGATTGGGGTGATTCTGCATGCTGCCTGTTATTGGGGTGATTCTGCATGCTGCCTGTTATGGGGGTGATTCTGCATGTTGCCTGTTATGGGGGTGATTCTGCATGCTGCCTGTTATGGGGGTGATTCTGTATGCTGCCTGTTATGGGGGTGATTCTGCATGCTGCCTGTTATGGGGTGATTCTGCATGCTGCCTGTTATGGGGTGATTCTGCATGCTGCCTGTTATGGGGTGATTCTGCATGCTGCCTGTTATGGGGCTGATTGGGGTGATTCTGCATGCTGCCTGTTATTGGGGTGATTCTGCATGCTGCCTGTTATGGGGGTGATTCTGCATGTTGCCTGTTATGGGGTGATTCTGCATGCTGCCTGTTATAGGGGTGATTCTGCATGCTGCCTGTTATTGGGGTGATTCTGCATGCTGCCTGTTATGGGGTGATTCTGCATGCTGCCTGTTATGGGGTGATTCTGCATGCTGCCTGTTATGGGGTGATTCTGCATGCTGCCTGTTATGGGGTGATTCTGCATGCTGCCTGTTATGGGGCTGATTCTGCATGCTGCCTGTTATGGGGGTGATTCTGCATGCTGCCTGTTATGGGGGTGATTCTGCATGCTGTCTGTTATGGGGGTGATTCTGTATGCTGCCTTTTATGGGGGTGATTCTGCATGCTGCCTGTTATGGGGGTGATTCTGCATGTTGCCTGTTATGGGGTGATTCTGCATGCTGCCTGTTATAGGGGTGATTCTGCATGCTGCCTGTTATTGGGGTGATTCTGCATGCTGCCTGTTATGGGGTGATTCTGCATGCTGCCTGTTATGGGGTGATTCTGCATGCTGCCTGTTATGGGGTGATTCTGCATGCTGCCTGTTATGGGGCTGATTCTGCATGCTGTCTGTTATGGGGGTGATTCTGTATGCTGCCTGTTATAGGGGTGATTAGGGTGATTATCTATGCTGCCTGTTATGGGGGTGATTCTGCATGCTGCCTGTTATGGGAGTGATTCTGCATGCTGCCTGTTATGGGGTTTTTGGGAGGGATTCTGAATGCTGCCTGTAATTTGGTGATTGGGGGGGGATTCGGCATGCTGTCTGTTATGGAGTTCTTGGAGGAGGATTCTGAACCCTGATTGTTCTAGACACACTGCCTGTTTTGGGGTTCTTGGGAGGGATACTGCACACTGCCTGTAATGGCATAATTGGAGGGGGGATTCTGCATACTGCCTGTTATGGGGTGACTGGGAGGATTCTGCATGCTGCCTGCTATTGCAATTTTGGGGGGTATGCTGCTACCTAATTGTTATAGGGTTCTTGGGGGTGATTTTTCACACTGTCTCTTATAGGGTTCTTGGGGGGATTATGCACGCTGCCTGTTATGGGGTGATTGGGGGGTTCTGCATGCTGCATGTTGCAGGGTTTTTGGTGTATTCTGCATCCTGCCTGTAGGATGGGTGTTTGGGGGTTCACGCTGCCTATTACGGGGTGATGGGGGGGTTCTGCAAGCTGCATTTTGCAGGGTTTTTAGGAGGATTCTGCACGCTGCCTGTTATGAGATTCTTGGGGGAGGTTCATCACACTGCCTGCTATAGGTTACTGGGAAGGGGTTATTTCAGCAAACAGTTATGCATTGTTTTTTCCTCCTTTAAATCCTAGGTGCGTCTTATGGTCCATCCTATGGAAGAACATGATTGACTCCAAATTTATTCTCCAATGGAATAATGCCCCGCCCCTCCTCCAAGCATGCAGCCAATATTATGAAGAATTCAGCGTAAGGAAGAACAATGAGTCCTGGAATGGATGATATGGTCTCTAGACATCAACATTATCATGTCTGTCTGGAATGACATATGGATACAGTAGGATTCCACCTTTTGAATGAATTTTTGAAAGTGTCTATTGTTGCGTGGAACAATGATATCTTAAAGAGAAACATTGTAGGTCTGAGGAGTTAAAAAAACTCCCCAAACCTGGCTTGCTTGGTCCTCCTGTCCCTCCGGTTGAGCATTTGATTACTAATAACTTACCTCTCTGGTCCCATTGTGCTCGGCAATCCTCTGCTGCCTTGCTGACTTCCTTAGGGAAGCGCCATCTTGGAAGCCTTCGGCTTCCTGACAGACACAGCACCCCCCCCTCAGATCTCGCGCATGTGCCGTGTTATTGCATAGGCTTCAATGACACTGGGGACCAAATGCACAAGAAATTTGAGGAGCAGCGCGCGGGATTTGAACTGCAGCCGGCCAAGGGGTGAGTATGCTCCATCATCCAGGGATGGCTAAGGTGGGAAGGTGGTGGAAATGGACCAGGAGTTCAGCAGGATGTCAGCGTATAAGATAACGTAGACATCCGGAAGACAGAGCGGAGGGGGGGGGGGATTATCTGAGAGAAACATAGAAAAAAGTCTGATGTTCCTCTTTAAAGGTGCTGAGCTGATCTGGCAATTCTTATTTTTTCTAATGTTAGAAAATGTGTGTTTTCTGGAAGTTATCTGCAATCTTTTGCTACTGGCAATGTACACCAATAGCAACAGATTGCAGATAGTTGCACAGAACACTGCTGCTGGGTAAGTGTAAAGATTGAGTGAGCTCCCTCACCTCAGCCTCTGCTCCTCAGAGCCTTGCAGAGCCCAAATACTGCTGGGGTCACTCGGAGCAGGGTGGCCCCTCGGATTTGGGCTCTGGGACCCCGTCTTCACCTCTGAGCCCTCCCTAGGAAACCATCAACATCTCAACCCCTGAACAGTGTCCTTCATTGTTTGGCTTTTGTGTAAAATTGTAACATTGGTGTGTGTTATTTTTTTCAATCTATTCAATCTTTTTCAATTTCCTTCAATCTATGTTGGACTCCCTGGGAGCTGGCATAGTCGAGGTAAGAATTACCTTAATAAAGTCCAAATACTATATGCATCCAGTGTTTTGTAAATGTGACATGCTGTTGTGTTGTGAAGGGCCCATGTGGTCTCTAGGACAGTAGGGTCTCTTCTGGTGTTCGATAACATCCAACAGTTATGTGGCTTTCTTATGTGTTAGCCAAAGTCTTTTTGTTTTACACACGGCCAGGAGTGTAACAAGAATTATCATGATTCTTCCCTACAGCTAAATTGTTGGTGTATAAATAATCTTACAAATACTGTTCTTATGTTTGTATCTGTTGTTTTTTTTATCTACACAGATGTTTCCACCCAGACGGAACCTGAGGTTGTTCTCCCCACCCCATCTCCTGGAGACTCCAGCAGCATGGACCAAGGCCACAGCTGTGATGGTGACTGAGTAATGTGATTTGTGACATTAAGCTTTTAGACATGCATATGTATGTGTCCATGACCATGTACCCATGGTGGCAGTCTAGCGTTTACACTCATACCTGGAGAGCCTCTTTTCAGAATTGGCTCAATGCATGCACATTTCCTGTCCCTGCTAATGTAACTTGATGCTACCTGATACAGGCAGCAGTTGGTTATGTACTTTATGTGCTGCTTTTCCATTCCTGTTACATTTTTAATTCTGCATTCCCCATTGTTTAGGTTGAATGAGGCTCCGCCACAAATGTTTATTTTTTAATAAAGTGCACGTAAAATGATAGAAGCTGGAAAGAGAATTTTAGGAAGCTCTGCTTTTTATATGAACTGAGGCTGTAAGTCAAAGGGAGTGTTTTATCCCATTTGAACATCTGAAAGAGTTCATAGGCATACCAGGTGCTAGACATTTGTAATGGCTGGTGTGGGTTTTGTAATGCCTGGCGTGGGTATGCCCCTTTACTGGAGGTGAGCTGGGACCCAGCCAGTGGCGTTTTCAGCTCCATTGAGCTCGCTCACAACTCGTCAGAGCGTCAGAAGAAGCTGAATAAAGTGGAAGATGCTGATTGGTTAACAAATGGTAGGAAAGATATCCGCACTGCGGTCCAACAGGGTGCACGATCCGGGGCAGTCCCAAGCCCCACAAGTGTAGGCAAAAGAAATTGGATGGTGTATCCGCACTTCCTTAAAAAGTAATTCTTTATTTTATCAGCATTAAAATCATCAGCATCTCCAAATACAAATCCAAGGCAGCAACATCCATCAATACAAGACTCGGGCAGAGGGGAAATGGGGTCCTCTGACGCGTTTCGGGTCCTCAACGGCCCTTAGTCATAGATGGGGGTACCCCTAAATCACAATGAATAAATAGTGATAAGAGAAAGACTCACCTGGTGCAGCAGCGCAGCCGGCAGCCGCCGGGAGCCCCGAGCGGTGGGTAGCCGTGACGTCAGGAATGGAGGGGGATGCGTCAACCAATCACAGGCAGCACCCGCGGGCCAATCAGAGAGGAAAAACCTCTCACATGACACCGCGAGCCTGGCCAATTAATCCAGCCCTGCTATATGATGTCCCTAAATCTTTGTAAAATTTCTGATGCAGTTGAGAGAGCATTCTTTTTAAGTCTTGCAACAAGTTCATTTTAGTCCATTTTGATTAGTTTCAAAGCGGACCTTCAGCATGATTTAATGAAACGCCCAAACCCTTAAAAAACTATTCTTCAGCATCTAAAATTCATATATTTAATTTTATACATGAAAAACACCTGGGATTCAGCACAGCCACAATTAAGAAAAAGTGCGCTGGTCTTAAAGGGACCAATAGACACAATAGTGTCAAAAGCAACAACCAAGATATAGAGGGCCACCAGACTGGCCCATAGGTACCAGAAAGCAGAGCACACAACCACCAATGTAAAATGTATATTAGCCTTTAATTAATACATGACCAGATATTAATTACACATAACATAACCACATACACTACAAACAATTTAAAAAACATATAATACAACTGTCAAGACCAGGGAAAATCAGACTAATTCATAAGCATATATACTGCACAATGCCCTACCTCCTAACTAGAAGTAAATAGTGGGTACTAATAGACCCAAATAACCATGTGATATCTCAACACCTTGTAATGTAAGTATAAAGTGCATGCGTGACAAAAAATTTATAATATACAGACTGCAAAAGATAATAAAAGAAATGAATGAGGCTGCGATAGCCAAACACACGTGATACTATTTAAAAAGCAAGAAAAGTAATGACAATACTTAATACATAAACCATAAAGTGCAAGCAGTGCTAGGATTATAGTGCAAAGCTATAGAATAACTGGAGCAATAGTTGGAGCATGGGTAAAAGATTCAAAGTAATATCACCGTATCATCTCAAGTCTGTAGCCCCGTCACGACAGGCCACTCGTGCACCAATTTAATTTTAGGCTTTTAGATACTTACGGGCTGCAACTCTGTTTAGGACTCTAGGATACGGGTGCCGCCATCTTGACTTAGAACCATCACACATACTGAGGAGAGAAGAGCGGGGGGTGGGGTTATAGCTGTGCTTTGCACAGACAGGGCAGCGCTGGGGTCAGGGAAAGGACAACAATCCCAGAATGCAGAGCGACACAGTCAAAAGACACTTCCTGTTTGCAGGCTGCCTGATGCCCCATGAGCCACCATCTTGGATGTTTAAAGGCTCATAACCTGCAGGTAGGATGATTTTTAATGTGAGCAATCTGTATGTACAGGGTGTGGGAAACATATAAAACATGCTCTTATTCAGGGTGAAGGTCGACTTTAAGTCTTGCAACAAATTAATTAGTCTTAATTATGATGTTCAATTATAACGTAAGTTAAGTTATGAAAATAGCCGCTGGAGAACTTTTGGGCTGGGTGAATCACTAATGAGAGTCGGGCGGGGGCCAAAGGTGTGCCAGAAAGAAGCAGAACTGGGCGTCTTCTCCCACAGAAGCACACTCTTGTCTCTCGCTGTTCATACAGCTGAAGTGGCGATCCTGTGGTGACGCTATCCCATTGAGTCCCAGGGGGTGATGGTCTCTCATTGGTGAAGTGGTAATGTTACTTTTTTTTTACATTCTTTATTTTATTTTTTTTCAACAAGATAACGAACCTGCATTTGTATTAGTAGCCCTGCCTTGGGCATTAATTAGTAAAATATTTGGTATTTGGGTATGTTTTGGCCATTAGCAAAACAGCAGGGCAGGCTGGCATATATACAATATATATATATATATATATATATATATATATATATATATATATATCTGTAAATATTGTTTAGGATTTATTTTTGTGTTTTGAGTATACTGTATATATTACTTTTGTTTCGGCTGTTAAGTACCCCTACAGTAACTTGCTGTGAATAAATTCTCTGTATGACACAATGCACTTGGTGAATTAAGAGATTCGGATTTATCTCATTTTAATCATTTTTCATTTACCGTATTTTTCACTCTATAAGACACAATTTTTCTCCCCCACATCTAAACCCTAGGTGCGCCTTATGGGCAGGTGCATGTTATAGAGCGAGAAATACAGTATTTTTTATTTGAAACAGATAATACTTTACATTTCTTTGCTCACAATAATTTTCTATTTATACCTTCTGCAGTTTAGCCCGGTCAAAGGACACCATGGAAAAGAAAAAAATCTTGATTTTTACTATCATGCTGGTAGTAATTGCAATGTTCTTCATCAGCAGCAGGACCACTCTTAGACAGAGAAGATATGACATCGATGATTGTTTAACTTCTAACTGCTCACCTGTTGATTTAGAGACTGATTCTAATGTAGCCTCCAATACCCCACCCTTGCTCCCCTTTAATTTCGCAACCATTCTAAGAAAAGGAAATGGGATATTTTTTATGGAGACCACAAACAGAATGGAGCCACCATCCCTGGTCTTGTGTGCTATAGAGTCGGCGGCTCGAGTCTACCCTGACAGACCAGTGGTCTTCTTCATGAAAGGACTGGAAGATATCTCCAGCATTGAAGATGAGAAGAAAACAAAGGAACATTTTCCAACGCTCGCATCTTTTCAAAACATCTACTTATTCCCACTTAGGATGGAAACGTTATTTATTAACACACCTCTTTTACCTTGGTTTAAAAAGGTAGGTACAGGCTGACAAGCATACCATTAAAAGGTAAAAATAATTGGGTATAGGCCTCCATAAATCTAATACTGTATGCCAGAGTGTCTCAACCAATGGTGGTCATAGTGTACCCCCTAAGGCAGGGGTGCTCAGCCTTTTGAAGAGCCAGGGCCACTTAAGTGATTTGGAAAGTGGTCAATAGGTTCAAAATGTTGATTTTTATTTTGAATTACATTACTGTACAAAACAATCAGGATACCCACTGTCTCTGCACACTCCTTTAGCTTGATTTTTTAACACTCGTATTTCCTTTGCCACACCACCCCATTACCACATTTATATATAACAACCCCCACATGCTATCATTACACATACTGATTGCCTTACCTCTCCAAATATATGGGTCTTATATTTATAGCCCTCCTCCATAAGTTTCAAATAGTAACTGTATTCTGAGAACTCAACCCATCTAAAGTCCCACCAATGAAAAGCATACAATTAAATATAGAAAAAAACTGTTAAATTCTTACAGAGTACCTCACCTCACCTCAGCCGTACTGCAGAACTAGAGTGACTTTCTGTCTGCTGTTTCTAACACCATTAGGGTTGGCACCTGGACCCTATTTTTTTCTTTTACTTTATTGGCCACTGGTCTGGCAGTGATGATATTTGTTTTTTCTGGTAATTCAGGATGGGAAAAGTAAACCCACCATTACAATTACCAGTAAAAAAAAAAATACCAGCACTACCAGGCTAGTGGCCAGCAAAAAATTCTGTCCAGGTGGTAACCCTATGGCCACTGTGCAGGCAGTAGTTGAGCGCTTCTGAGAAGCACAGCATTTATTTGCCTATGCGGTAGCAAGACCTAGCACCGGGCGGGAGCGCAGCAAGTTGAAAGTATTAAAAAAAAAATACATAGCACTCACAGAGGCACTAAAAAACATGATTACAGGCACACAGTGCCTATTGAAATCCTTTTTTTTTTTTTTTTTTTAATGAGAATTGCATTGGAAACAATTGAGAGAGATGACACAGCTTTCTCACGGGCCCAAGTCACAGGTTTGCAGCAAAAGAGCTAAAATGCATCCAAAAATAGCCAAGCCAACCAGCCCAAGAATCCCGTGGCACATGCACCAGCCAAAAAAACGTTTTCAAATTATTATAAAATGCCTAATTAATTGTAACTATTCAAGCCTGTTGAAATGTTTGGGATAAGGCCCCACATGGTGAGCGGTGGTCCTTTTCTGGCAATGTAGGGAACTCAGTGCCGGGATTCTTTCCATCACCAGCGCTGTTGATAAATGGGACACTACCTGGCATTATCAAAGGCACGTTTTCACTGGGACCTGAGATTCAGCTGACACTCATCTGGCATTACGTGGCCTCAGCATTTCTTAAATAAGCCCCTAAACCTTTCAAAAACAGAACCGCTTGTGTTTTCACCATCTACTAACCTACCTAAATCTGACTTTTCCCTTTCAGTGTGTGTCACTATTATAACTCTGAAGTAGCACGCCCACACTTAATTCTGTCATTCACCCTATATTCAATCACTTTCCCTTTCATGCCGCCTGCATCTCAGAAACATCTCTTGAAGCTGTCCGTTTCTTGCAGTGGAAACTACAGAAATTGTTGCCCCGGGGGATTTCACACAGCGGGGCATCCTACACCGGGGAGGGAAGAGCCTGGGCCTGGAATCTTTTAGATTCCAGGGCCTGGCTGCGTGGGTTTTGGACCTCTTTAAGTTTAAACTGCTAATTCTCACCCACAATACTCTCCATGGTGCTGCACCCCCTAAATGTCTTCCTTAATATCTGTCTACCACCCACTACCATCTTCAAATGATCTACCACTTACATCTATCTACCTCTACCTTAGTCCAAACCTCCAAGTTTTTCCTGAGCTGCACCAATACTATGAAATGCACTAACAATAATTTTAGACACTCCCTAAAAATGCATCTTTTTAGGGTAGCCTACCACACCCCCTAATCTAACTCCTCCTCCCTAATCCATCTTCTACATTATTTTTCTTTAATCACACACTATGCACCACAATCTGTGCCCCAAAGCACTACATCAGCTTGTGGCTGGCCCATACAGATTGTATATACTCTAATTTTTACTTAGATGACTGGACCATGGCACAAAGCACTTATTACATTGTGTGTCACCTCCATTCTCCTCTTAGATTGTAAGCTTGTGAACAAGGTCCCCCTTCCTTCTGTTTCAATGAATACCCTTTTCATTGCAGTTATTACTCTACTTGTACATAACCCCTCCGATTGTAAAGCACTGCAGAATATATTAGTGCTAAATAAATGAATATAATTATAGTGCTATAGACCCAGGGGTTTTGTCACATATGTCACCCTGTTCCTCCAAGCCACCGCTACCACCTCTATTTGGCAATATGCCCCTCCTAATCTTTATTACTGTGTCCATATTTAGCTACCTTCACATACCAGTTCTATTTTCTCCTTCCATTTCCCCACAGCATGTCAGGGGCGCATCACATGGCTCCATGGGCCACATGTTGCCCCCTGGCCACAGGTTGAGCATATGTGTTCTATGGCAAAGAGACCTTTGGGTCAGGGTTGAGTAATCTAAAAAGGAAACTAGAAAAGCCACTTTTGCACCTAATAACTAGGTACTGGCTCAGTAATGGTGCCCCAGTCATACATCACAGGTTTCAGCCATAGCCAAGACCTTGCCTGAAGGGGAAACAATATTTGTCTCTGCCCCCAGGATCTAGTATGCAAGTGTTATAGCAGGACTAAGAACTGCCATCCAGGATAACTGGAGCCATCTGAGTGGAAGGGATCTTTCATTTAGGGTTGAGTCCTCTAATGACTGAGAACTGCAGACTATGTATGCTCGGAGAACAGCTAAGGTTAGGTTTTTCCACAGCAGGGACTACGCCCCCAATAAGTAGGCTCTGGTTCCTAAATGGTGCCCAAGTCAAACATCAAATTTTCCAGCCATAGTCAAGTTCTTGCTTGCAGTGGGGACAATATATGCCTCTGCCCCCCAAGACCTAGTAGATAGAGGCCGTAGGGTTGAATCCTAATGGCTGGGAACCCTTGACTACTCTTTCCTTTGAGAACAGCCAAGGGTTTAGGTTTCCCAGGGCAGCCACTAATGCCCCTAATACATCAGTAGCATTTCAGAAATATTAGTCCAGTCTAGCATTACATGTTTCAGGCATAGACAAGACCTTGCTTCAAGGAGAGACAATAGCCAGCATGACTGCAGGCAGAGAGATATCTCGCTTGAACCCAATCCGGTTTTCTGAAAATCGCAAGTACCGCCCTGCTATTACTATAAAACATCCCGTGAGGGTGAAGGTCTGCTCCCTAAAAACCATATGTACATGGCCCAATGACAATGCCAAGATGCTCCATGCCTACAGCTTGTTGCTTTTGCACCCTATTAAAGCCATAGCTTGTCTGTAGTGCTCCATGTCCTTCAGTTTTTCACCCCTGGTGGCCTTGATTATCACACGTGGGAATCTTGAGTAAAACCAATGGTATTCATATAACTGGTTGGGAAACTCTTCTCTGATGCATGAGAGACACAACAGGCTTTCCTGGGAGAATAGACAAGTGTTTAGGTGTTTCCATATGTAGCAGGCCCCTGCCTGGCCTGTGGCAGGGGCTGAGAGGAGTGGAGGGGTTCTTGGACCTAGGGTGGGCATGTGCAATGAGGTGCACTTGCTCATTTGTCATCACTGGTCTTCAGGAATGACACTTCTTGTAATCAAGCAACAGTTACTTTATTGGCAGCACATTCCATTAAAGATGGTACACTTCGGCAGGTATACTCTACAGCTTCCCTCAGCACTCTAGTTCCACTTTAGACTCTGGTCAGACTAGTCTTAATCCCATAAATAAGATGCACAAGTCTTGTTCGCCTTGTTGGGCATTTGGGCTGCCTCTGACTTCTGGATCCTTCACTTTCTCTGGCATAATCTGTACTCCCCCTTCACTGCTGCTGCTGTTACTTCCCCTCAGCTATATCCAATGATCTTCCACCTCTTGAGCATCTAGAGCAGGGGTACTCAAGAACTTTTTGTAGAGGTCCGCTCATACCAGTAAGCAGCAAGCTAAAGGTACAGAATCGGGGGTAGGTTAAAATCAGCGCACCAGGTAGCTATATATTCCACAAGCATAACTAAATAAAGGCTGCTTGTCCCCCCTTCAGCATTATATCTATTTGGCATTGGGGGAAAACAAACAGCAACTTTTTTTTTGAACATGTGGAACCTACAGCTCTTACCTTTGGTGCACTGATTTTAAAGGAGCAGAGCTAAGAGGAGAGCTGGCTGCGGCAGAGCTGGGAGTAGAGGGATAGTTGGGGCAGAGTTGGGAAAAGAGAGATGGATGGGACAGAGCTGGGAACAGAGAGATGGGATGGGGCAGAGCTGGGAAAAGAGAGATGGGATGGGACAGAGCTGGGAACAGAGAGACATGGGATAGGACAGAGCTAGGAAAAAGAGAGATGCATAGGATAGAGCTAGGAACCGAGAGATGGGACAAAACTGGGAACAGAGAGATGGGATGGGACAGAGCTGGGAACAGAGAGATGGGATGAGCAGAGCTGGGAACAGAGAGATGGGATGGGACAGAGCTGGGAATAGAGAGATGCATGGAACAGAGCTGGGAACAGGGAGTTGGAGCAGGGAAAGGTGAGTTTTTCCAAGGTGCCATAGAGATGGGGGGTATCCTGATTCAGGATGCCCCAGGGACAAGCAGCGGCCAGCCCTGGTATCTTTTAGATTCCAGCCCAGCCGCTGGTGGGATTTGTTCCACTTAAAGGTATCCCTGGGCACCCCAAACCCCTTCTTTCCCCCACCGCAAAAATAATAATTTTTGCCTCTTTCTTCCCATATTCAGTTTTTGTCCCCCCACCCCCACCCAATCATTGACAACCAGCTAGCTTTTGTCGTCATCCACTGGTTGCTGGCTGACGACAAAAGGGGCTCTCACCTGTCTGCAACTATCCCAGGAGGCTGAGCGACGCACAATCATAGACGTCCTGCTTTGTGCATTGTTTTATATCCGCTGGGAAGCTGCAAACAGATCTATGCAGGGTAGAACTAATACATTACCCTGCTTGTTGCGGCCCGGAGGATATTGAAAAGCCCCCTGCAGAACATCTTTCAGTGAGTGCCGATCAGCCTCCTGTGATCGAAGCAGGCTGCTGAGCTCTATAACTCATCCCCCTCTGTCTTTCCTCCTGCCCCGTCCCACATGCTGTCTATCCTCCCATTCGCCGCCCCCCCCTGTCTTTTCTCCCATCCACCGGCCCAGTCCGCTGTCTTTCCTCACGTCCACCGGCCCTGTGGCTGCAGTTCACCCGGCCGCCGTCCTTCATCCTGCCCACCCCGCCCACTGTCTCCCACCGGCAGCACCCGTCTCTGCTCCCGGCTGTGGGGTCCGGACACCTAGGTGCTGCAGTCTGCAAATGGACCGAGGTCCGCGGGTTGAATACCCCTGATCTAGAGCCTAGAACCTTCTGTAAGAGTTGGGTCCTCCCTTATATAACCTCCTAAATGTTGCTACTCCAACTATGTATCTATGCCAACCAGTGGCAGAGAAGGTAATGTTGCTAATGCCATCTGGTTTAATCTCTATTTACCTAACTAAGGGAGCACACTAGATTATTTAATATTAACTTGCCTCATTCCTTAGGCAACATTGCCATCATGTGGATTTATGATAAAATGACACCCAAGTCCTGCTATTTATCTATTACTGACAGAATGTTCTTAACTGTACTGTTTTTAGCTGTACCTACCCATCACATCCTCCCCTGCTTTTAATTAAAGCATCTTCACTATGCGGTACTCACCCTTGTGCCACAATGTTAGTCAGTCCTACCATGACCACTGCTACTAGTATAGAAGAAGTATAGATCATTCAAGCCCCTTGTTTTTGTGACTCTTGTCACTAAAGGCCTTACCTTGTACTTATTCCATGAGACTAGTGGGTCTCTTGCTCCCATAGTTTGTAACATCAAGGTTACCTACCTACAAGGTGTGGATTATTGGGTATACAACCCTTGTACGGGGATGGTTGCTATCAAACAATGGTTTGACTTTAACCCATATTACAACGATATTTGTAATGGTTCAGCATTACATTAAATGTTACTAACTGCTGTTTTAAGAAGTTCCACAACTTCCATTAAGCGTTTAAGTGCCAAGGCCATAAATTTCACGGGGTTGCCTCTGCGACCCTTAAGTTCCAGCCGCATAAAATTCACAGGCCTGACATTTACAGCTACTAGCGGGCAAAATTTAAAAAACTCTCCATCTTCCCGGTTGGGTAGTAACCTTGCATCCGCCCCGAGACGATCAGTAGTGCGATCGGACATGGGAGTATGGAGGGCGAGAGAGCTGTGATCCCTTGCCCCCAGCTCCCCTCCATCGATCACCCGGTAGCTGTCATCGGACATGATCACCGGGGGACAGCAGAGGAGTAGAGAAAAAAATAATAAATGTCATAATTTTTTATGTGTGTTTATTTTTACTGTTAACCCCTGAACAGGTAAAGGATCCATGAGACCCCAAACCATTTCACAAGGCTGGAGGCTGGCAAGTCACCCCCGGCTAGTGGGTTACTTGACATTAACCCCTGGCTTCCTAATTACCTGCCTCCCCAAAGCCCAGGGGGGCAGAAGGGCATGTGCGGGCTTGTGACCAGTAGGGCATGGGGTCACCAAAGCTGGCCCCTGTGCCCTGTTCTACAAGCCCTGCATAGCTGGTTATGCTGGCATCATTTTTGCAGAATTTATACCCTTCAAATTAGCAAAAAAATGCCCCCCCCCAAAAAAAATTTCAAGTAGGATGGCAATTAAAATGGTTAAAATTAGCTATGGATGTTGGGCATTGTTCTGTTCAGGGGACCTTGTGCTTTCAGATTTAGTTTGTTATTTGCATACTGATATTTTAGGAACACATTTTTTTAATTCTGTTTATTCTGCTTTTTTAAACATTTTTAGGGAAATCGTGTGTAAGCTAGGGATTATTTGAGGAATTACTTCTAGAAAGATGAGCCCACTATAACAAGCTGGGTACGCTTAGAAAGCTTAACATGTATACTTCCCGGGTATGGCTTATGGGAGTTATTCCAAATGTAAAGGGCTGTTTAAGTTGAAAGAGCAAGGAGCGCACTTTGTCTGCAGAGCTGAAATTCTCAAGTAAAATTACCCGTACACACATGCTTTACTTTGGGCTGTTTGGCAACTCTTACTATGACAGTACCCCCCGATGTTGGGTATTGTTCTGTTCGGGGGACCTTGTTTTTTCAGATTTAACCAGTTTTTTTCTTGTTTGCATTTAGTTTCTTTATGAAAATGTGGCTTTGATTCTACTTTTTTATTATTTTTTAGGGAAACTGTGCAGCCAAATAATTCATTGAGGGATTACTTCCAGAAACCTGTGCCCCCGTCAACAAGACTGGTAAACTTAAAAAGCTTGAGGTATGTACTTTCAGATAATATATAGTTTGTGGGGGGTATTTCAAATGTAAAGTGTTGTTTTTCTTGAAAACCGCAAGGTGCACATAGCGCATAGCATAGTTGTATTTAATCTGAAAATCTCCTAAAGCGCTGTTTCAGTTTTGGGAAGTCTCCTGGGCAGGAAAGGGTGTCTATCAATACATGTGTGGTACCGTTGTAACCAGGAAAAATTCGGATTTCACACGCAATAAGATTTTATTGACAAACATATATTTTCTATTACAAAAAGACACTACAAATTGTAAAAAATAGATTTATTTTTTTGCATATATTTCACTCAAAAGTATTGA
Organism: Gastrophryne carolinensis; assembly: GCA_027917425.1. Lineage (NCBI taxonomy): Eukaryota > Metazoa > Chordata > Amphibia > Anura > Microhylidae > Gastrophryne > Gastrophryne carolinensis. The sequence goes on along the minus strand of CM051237.1, from coordinate 45,298,996 downwards.
GAATACACAAAAAAGGCGAACAAGACATTTCATGTTAAAGCTGAAAAAATATATATCATTTTCCTGGGAAATCCCTTCAAAAATCACAGTTGAACATGTGTAGCTCAAAATAGTGAAACATGGGTTGGCAGAGGATGACAAAAAATCTAGGTAGTCTGGCATTTAAATGGTTAAAGAGCCAGGAAGTATGAGCCAAGTGCCTAATATATGGGAGAGTAACGCATAATAGGCCTTATCCTGTGCAACATACTTGAAAAGGTTTCCCCTCTTACCCACTCCTGTAGGTTATTGTTGCATTCTAAACTGAACCTCTGGTCTCTCAGACCCAAACTACTCCTGTAGAATGTGACTTTCATAGGAGTGTCCTACAGTAACTACTATCTAAATCAGAATTATCTCCCCTAACATACCATTAGTACTTACCTTTAGTCAGGACATCTTTACTTCACCTCAGCTGTACCTTCCTGTGCCCGCTGGTATCCTAGCTAGCTCTACACTTGTCTCTAGGTGTGGACCTATGCACCCTTGGATCAGTCAAGCCTTAAGGGCTATATGTAGTACCACCCTATCTTAGACTACTTCTCTCACCGGAACTTGCTTCAACAAATCTGCCATTATCAGCGAAGTCATGTGGACTCTGTCAGAGCAACTTCACAATGCCGCTGTTCACTGTCTATCAAACTCCTTTGGAAAGGCAACCAGACTTCCTCTACTTCTGCTGGTTCTCCCCCTTCACCTACACCGTGCAAAAAATAGTGAGCACCCAGACTGACAGCACACTGTTTCGGTCCCACGCCACTCCACATTTTATCCTTGACCCATAATGACAGAGTTCTGCTAATTGGCAGCAATGACTGTATTACCAGTTAAGGGGATCAAGGACATGGCACCCTGTTTCATCCAGTACTGTGGATCTGTAATGAGGAGGTTGGCTCTTTAAGTGGCTTCACTCCCTGACCCACATTCCACTACCAGTGTTTATTCACCAGCTTAAACACATTTGTTTCAACCTTCAACACTTTTACTTCAGCAATATTTCACATTCACTTCTTGGGGAGCACTAACAGCAATGCCCAGTTATGAATGCTTACTGTATGCTACACTCAACCTACCAAGAATTGGACCTGTCCCAGCATGAACTTATCTCTGTTTGGGCTGGTTTCTCAATCCCAGTTTAAACACACTTCGCTCAGGGTTCACACACTCCTTCTCAAGGACCACTGCTATCTCGAAGAAGGAAATGGTTAGTCTTGGCTGGGCTCCTTTAAGAGTTAATCCCTTGGCCAGACTGGTTCCCAAAGTGTCAGCATGTAGATGATGAGTCTACTCATTGAGGCGGTCATGTAATACACATCTTAACATAAGAAACACAATTACTGTTCTGTCCTGTAACCTGTAAGGGTTTGACCTGTAAGGGAAAAGTTAACATACACTTTATCACATTAATCGTCATTAACTACTAAATCACATTAATCGTCATTAACTACTAAATAAGTAATTTAGGTTGCTACAAAACTCCTTTTACTCTTCTGTTATGCAGTATTTAAACTAAAGCAACCATTTGTAAACCAGTTTCCTTCTGCAAATCTGTAACCAAATAAGTAGAACAGTCATATTCACCTACTTTTACGAGGGTGCATGGAGGTCTAACACCTTGAAACATTTCAATTTACATACTAAAATAACTTTGCTTATTTATCTATATACATCACTAAACTAAACATGGCTCATTACCAGGTATTTTATTATAACCAATTTTCTGTTTCAACTGTAAAAAATATAAAACAAATACTAAGTTGTTCTTTGTTTTGTTGCTCTACTCAAAATAAAAGTGCTGAGAAACAAACAGGAACGGTGTTCAAATTCTAAAGTTCTTCAGCTTTACAGTTATGGGGAATAGTAAGCTGGGTCAGGCAAAGACACCATTTTGTCCTTCCTTCACCTACTAATGCTATGGATTTTGAGTCCAAAGGGCTGAGCACAGCTACTCTGTCCATGTAGATATTATGGTCTTGGTGGATCTGGTGATAGATGTCCTGGAATTTATCCCAGTCCTCCTGGTTCACGTCATTAAGGGACACGCAAGTACATATTCATGCGGATTTTATCTTCTATCTAAAGCTCTCTCACCTCCTCAACATAGTACATACCCATCATCCAAATAAGGGTTCTCTGAACCGATTTTAGGGGTGCACTGCACATGAACCCATCTCTGAGCTTCAGAGAGCCTAGGCGAATAATATTGCTGGGCATTCAAGGTGTGTTGGGAAATTCCTGGTTTAGGAATCAGAACCCAGGGCAGGGAGGCAGCTCTCAGCCACCCAGTTAATTCCTCCCTGGAGGCCATAATCAGGGGTCACTGTCTGGGGACGAAGAAAGCTAGGAAGCTGACTGGGAACTGAAAGACATAGGACAGAAAACCTGCCTGCACTACCAAAGAGTCAAGCTGTCGATCACCCGGGGCGTGGGTGGTCTAGTACTCGGAAAGCCTGTAATCCACCCAGTTCTTCAGCAGGGCTTCAAATGTGGCCCTGGGTAGTCCCTTAGTGGTTACAGGCTTGGGAAGGGGTAACCCAGAGCAAGCTGTGGTGGAGCTGGGCCCCAGAGCGGGCTGTGTGGAGCTGGGTCCCAAAGCAGGCTGTGGTGGAGCTGGGCCCCAGAGCAGGCTGTGGAAAAGATGGGCCCCAGAGCAGACTAACCTACAACAAAGGGCCAAGACACACACGGCTAGACACTGGGAGGGCAGCAGGCCCCAAAACAGACAAGGCCCAGTAAAGATGGAGAAACAAACTATGAAGGACTGTGAGCCCCAGCACAGACAAGACAGGAACTAAGCAAGACCCGAAGGCCCACAAGAACACAGCGGTATACAAGGGGATTGGAGAGCGCGGTGAGGCTATGAAGAGACAAGGCAATGATCCAACAACAGGTTGGGGCCAAGCACATGCATTTATATGAACCTCAACAGCATGATTAATGCCAGGTGAGGTCCGACAATGTGGCTCTAGGACCCAGGAAAGTACCATACCACTCCAACACAGCAACCACCCCACAGCAGACAGCACATGGCCAGAGCAGTGGGCTTGGAGCGATGAAGGCTGGCAGATCACTGGTTCACGGCCCAGTCTATGTCAGTCCTAACGCAACTGTGCAGGGTCTCCCATCCCAGGCAACAAATATTGATCTTCAGCACGCACTGTAAATTATCCCCGTTTCAATGGCGCATGCGCAAGCCGCATCTCGCACTTCTTTCTAGCAGGGCGCGCTCCCTGTTAGAGGGCAGCGTGAGATGCGGCCTCCAGCGTGCTCAGACCCGCTGTGGTTGTCCATCGCTTGTCCGTACATACCACAGCAGCTCTGAGCGCTCTGATTGGGCGAGCGGTCGCGAAGGAGCGGGGTGAGGTGAGTTTTTTAGGGCGTTCTGGGGGGTTTCACGCAGCGGGGCACCCCCGATCGGGGTGCCCCGCGGAAGTGGACCAAAACCTAGGATAGTGAAAATCCTTTTTTTATTTTTTTTTTTAATTTTTAATGGGGAATGGCAGTTGTGGCCTAGAGGTAAGGGAGCGGACTTGCAACCGGAGGGTGGCAGGTTCGAATCCTGGTCCTGGAACACGACTGAAGTGCTCTTGAGCAAGGCACCTAACCTCCCAACTGCTCCCCGGGCGCCGTCATTAGGGCAGCCCACCGCTCCGGACATGTGTACACTCACTGCACGGATGGGTTAAATGCGGAGGACGAATTCCTATGTGTGCCCAAGCATACAATGGCCATCTATGCATTAAAAATTAAAAAATTAAATTAAATTGTTTGTACTGGGGCCCAGGGCGGATTGGTACACAATACCTTTAGACTGCACCGCACGAGTAGCGGTGATATTTCTCCTTGCGATTGCTGCGTCGAACCAGCAGGATTTAGGCATCACACTTATCAGCAGTGCGGCTATTCGCCTCCACAATCTCAGACAATGGTGGCGAAGTAATGCTGGCAACCATTCGGCTCTGATATTTCCCGAGAAGAACTCCTCCATCATCCATGGCATCGACATTCTCAACATCCTCATGCGCAGGAGCTGGCATCTCCTCCTCGGGCTGCTGCAACAAGATAATGGCCACTCCCTCCTGTATGGCTGGCTGCTCAGGCTTAGTGGCCTCTGATTCGGCAGCAGTCTCAGTCTTTTCCTCGGACGTGGGAGGTGGAGGGGACTTCTTCATGGCATCACATAGCGAGTCTGCACCTCCTTCTCAACCGTGACTCACATCATCAATGCGGCTGTTCCTGAGGGGGGTAACGGGAGACTGGGCGGCCGGGGCCGAAGCTTTGGCAGCCTGTGGGGCCTTCCATAGCGATTCAGTCACCGGATTGCGGCAGTATCGCACTGGGCCAGTCCCTTTCTTAGTTTGCCAATGGCGTAGTCCTGTTTTGAGGACCACGATCTGTCCACTACCCCCCCAGAGTGGCCTCATGGTGGGTTTTTAATCTGGCTCTGCCCTCTGGCCTCCCAGGGTGCACTGCTCCCACCTACCCACTAAAAGGTTCTTGTCACGTAAGCAAGAAGTGGTGGGAACTGCTGAGGTAAAGTGGCGGGAAAAAGTCTGAGGCACACTTAACCTATTCGGTACTGGGCCTGAACTGCAATGTCTTTTGTCTATTGCCAAGGGTTGTAACTCCATCAAAAATAATCCAATCATGCTGCAACCTGGTAATCCAACAGGTCAGGGGTCCTGGACACTTCTCCCTAACTTACAGCCAAAAATACGCACTTTTTGATTTTTCTTAAAGCAGCAAAAACTCTAAATTCAAGCTGGACCAAATTAAACAGTCTCTCAGGGTTTCTGGCATCTCAGGAAACCATTTTTAACACTTTAGGTAACTGAACGGGCCACCAAATGTCTGAACTGTTGTAGGGGCTATGAGGAAGGAGGGGTGTTTCTTGGACTTTTTGTAATCAAACAACAGTCTCTATATTAAGGTCTTCAATTCAGCATAGCAGCACATTCCATTACAGATGGTACACTTCAGCAGGTATACTCCACAACATCTCTCAGCACTCTAGCTCCACTTTAGACTCTGGACAGGCTGGTTTTAATCCCATAAATAAGTGTACAAGTCTTATTAGCTTGTTGGGCCTTTGGGCTGCCACTGACTTCTAGAACCTTCACTCTCTCTGGCATAAGCTGGACTCTCACTTCACTGATGATGCTGTTACTTCTCCTCAGCTACAGTCACAAATCTTCCCCTTTTGAGCATCTAAAGCCTAGAACCTTCTGTAAGGGTTGGGTCCTCCCTTATATAACCTCTTAAATGTTACTCCTCCAACTATGTATCTATCTCAAACCAATGACAGGGCTGATAATGTTGCTAACGCCATCTGGTTTAGTCTCTATTTAACTAACTAAAGGGGTGCACTAGACTATTTAATATTAACTTGTCTCATTCCTTAGGCAACATTGCCAGCATGTTTCATGTTTTCTTTTTATCTAGGACTTACTGAAGTCACTATCAGGGCCTACTCCACTGACAGGGTTCTTATCCTTTTTAACTGTACTGTTTTAAGCTGTACCTACCCATCACATATGGCAGCCAATAATGTACCAAGGCAGAGGCAGACTAGTCATAAGAAGACCCTGGAGAATTCCATAGTGAGACCCCCCCCCCCCTCCAATTCTTGTTTCCCTTCCAGCACCCATGTACCTGGTCCCACTGTACCCACTTAGCTAAGAAACCCCAGCCCATGTTCTGCCCCCAATATTCTTAGAATCTTTTCTGTTTGGAGAGGGGGAGTCCTGCCCACCACTGCATCATTATCTGCCCCCACAATACTAAACTTCAGTAGAGTTCACCATATCCACCCCTGTTCATGACCTGCAATGCTATAGCCTTAGCCTTGGAGGGGACTTGGGCTCAGTGGGGATGTCATGAGCTGGCTGGGATGGTAAAATCCAGGGCCAATTTTTTTTACCCCAGTCTTTCACTGCCCTAGGTACAGGCTGAGTAATGACGCCATGGTTTAACATCAAGATCTTCCACAACATGTGTATCAGCCCTCAGGACTTACGCTTCATGGGAGAACCAATACCCATTAAGACGCTGTGGATAGGGATGGTTTCTTTTTGAATTTTAGTTGGCAATGGATGTTTCTAATAAGGGTATCCATCTGCTTGTTTTAGTAGAAAAAGTAACTTATTGCTTTTGTAAATCCCTAGGTAGACCCATACAAGGAAGTTTACTGGACCCACGTCAGCTCAGATGCATGCAGATTGGCTTCTATTTGGAAATATGGTGGAATTTACATGGATACCGATATCATCTCTCTGCGTCCAATACCCCATGAAAATTTTTTAGCAGCTCAAACACTAGCAGAAGCCAGCAATGGTGTCTTTGGCCTCACCCCATCTCACCCCCTGGCATGGCAGTTTATGGAGAACTTTGTTAAGAACTACAAAGGAGACATATGGGGCCACCAAGGTCCTGAACTTTTCACACGAGTGATGAAAAAATTGTGTGGTATTTCGGTAATTAATTCTAAAAACAATGTCTCCTGCAACAAAATTCACTACTTGCACCCTCAGCGCTTCTACCCCATTATTTGTGCATCATGGAGAAAATATTTTGAGGTATGGCCAGAGATACCAACTTTCAATAGCTCTTATGGCTTACATCTATGGAACTTCATGAACAAAGAACGTATATCTATGATCCCAGGAGCCAACACATTGGTGGAGCATGTTTACCAGCAGCAGTGTCCCACCACTTATGACTTTATTGTAAGGAATAAAAAGACTCACCTTTAAAACTCAAATGCCAGATACAATGTTTATGTTTTGGTTGATGTGGGCAATTGTTAAAGATGATGTATGTTAAATCTATTTAAACATGCAGGAATGCAAGAGTAGGACCTGCTTATTCATGCTGTGTGAAATCGATTCACACTATGCCAGTTATTCTTAGTATACAGTACGTCCTGCTCCAGATAGACTTACTTACACTTGGGTTATCCTCTGCCAGATGGCGCTGCACTGCAGAGACATGCAAAACAGGCTCCTCCCGGCCCCTCAAATACCCGGGGACCTCCCACAAATCCCCAGATTTCTCTGCAGTGCCGACTGCGAAGACATGAAGTATCACTCTCTCGCAGGTGAGCGGGGCTATTAAAGCCTGCGGCCCTGTTGGACTATTCCCACCCGTCCTCCTCGTAATGTGCCTCCCAGTCTGGGCTGCGCTGGTCGGGTGAAGGTAGGCAGCACCATGCGTGCTTATGGAGCCATGCTCTACCGCAGTCCCCCACCAAAGGGTAGGCGGTTTAGGCTGATGGTGAGCCTCTAGGGGATGCCCCTCCCGCATTATTGCCCATGCCCCGTGTAGCGGTGGGCCCTGTACAAAGGGTCGCCATCCTCCCTCGTTCCCCCCGTAGCTCGGGGGGAAAGAAAGGGGGGGGGGGTGTGTGTTTGGTCCCAGTGTATTGTGATTACCCGCTTACGGCCTTAGTAATGTCCTGGACTTGTATATGTGGTGTCAGACTCGTGTAACTGCCATTTTTTTCCTTCATGGATGTGCTGCGCCGGGCGGCGGCGGCGCCTCAGACGCTGCGGTGTCATCCTTGGCAAGTCATCTATTCTAAGTGTGTCATACTCTTCGCTCCTCATGACAACATTGACGGCTGTCCTAGAGCTTCACGCTCTTCGGGGGGGGGCGGGGACCTGGCTTGGCGCGCTCCGCATCTGGCCCGCCCTTCGAGGTTCGTTTGGTGCCAGTTTGAGGTGTAGTCGCGCACGCGTGGTAACGGTCCCTCTCCTTTCGTTGGTCTGTAAGTGCCCTCGCGGGCGATTTTTATGCTCCTTGCTTACTGTGACATGGTTCTGACACCCCTCATTCTCATTATGTCTTTCAGACGGTTGAATCCAGTGGCTTCTCCTGGCCCGGTGTAATTGCCAGTTGGGCCTAGTATAATTACTCCCACTTCCCTGCGGTTCATTGGGGCATCCAGGGTAGCTTCTGCGTCAATCCCTACTGGCCTATTGTGCCTATTAATCACCATATGGAGGCATCCCAGGATATTGTGAACTATCAGCGGTGACAATGCACGGGCCTGTATTCCTTGTGCACAGCAGGCGCTAATGGTACTTCCCGCTCCCCCGGTGGCTGGGTCGCTATTATAGGGTATGGCGTACATACATTGATTGGTGTGAGTCTAGGTCTCTCCCCTGTAGGGAGTTCTTAGTCCCTAGGGTTCTGGATTTTTTACAGCATGGTTTGGAGTTGGGTCTAAAACTCAGTACTCTGAAGGTTCAGGTTTCTGCCCTGTCTGTCTTCTTTCAGAAGTCTTTTGCTCAGCATCCCTTGGTTTGTCGAAGTGGTGCAGCTTAAGCATACTTCTGCAGATGTGTGTGACCGAGTCCTCTGTTTTTAACCAAGTTTAGAGACAGATTATAGGCTGGCCTGCAAGCTAACAGGGTTGAGTGCTGTGGCTCCTTTAAGACTTTTGTATCCCAATTGCCCTGCTAACGTGCACCTCCCAGGTTAGTTATAAAATGGTCTGAGCGGCTGCCACCCCCCCTTTGTTTCTTTTGAATTTGTGCAAGCACATGGTGTGTGGGGTCTAGGCTGTATTGCAAGGTCTTTGACCCTTCCACCCCATGGCTTGCACTTGAGAGGTTTAGGGCAACCTCAGGTAAGCCTGCTCCCAATTTTTCCATTGCACTGTATGTCCCAAATGGTCTCTCAGAGATTAGAGTTAGGACTGCACCCCACAGAGGCACTTTGGCGTAGTGGTGCAGCTTAAGCATACTTCTGCAGATGTGTGTGACCGAGTCCTCTGTTTTTAACCAAGTTTAGAGACAGATTATAGGCTGGCCTGCAAGCTAACAGGGTTGAGTGCTGTGGCTCCTTTAAGACTTTTGTATCCCTTGGTTAAGACCTTCTTTCAGGGGGTCACTCATGTGCGTCCCCCACGTAAACCTATGGTCCCTGTTTGGGACTTGAACTTGGTTTTGTCTGCTTTGTAGGGTGCTCCCTTTGAGCCTATTCAGGATGCTGCTCTGGCTGTACTTACCCTCAAGGTTGTCTTTCTGGTGGCTATTACTTCAGTCAGGCGTGTGTCTGAGCTGGCGACTCTGTTTATCCAGCCCCCATACTTTGAGAGACACCAGGATAAGGTGGTGTTCCGCTTTAAGCCGGATTTCCTGCCTAAGGTGGTGTCTGCTTTTCATTTGAACCAGGATATTGTTCTTCCTTCATTGTGTCCTAATCCTAGCAACGCTAAGGAAAGGGTTTTGCATTCATTGGATGTGGTTAGGTGTCTGAAGTATTACCTGGTAGTCACTGCGGCTTTCAGGAAGACTGATGCTCTTTTTGTGGTCCCTTCTGGTCCTAGGAAGGGTTTGGCTCCTGCCAAGTCTGCTATTAGCAAATGGATTTGTCAGGCTGTGATTCAGGCCTATTCTGCTAAGGGGAAGAATCCTCCCTTCCGCCTTACTGCTCATTCCACTCGTGCTATTGGTGCCTCTTGGGCTTTTCAGCACCAGGCTTCTGTTGAACAAGTTTGCAAGGCCGCTACTTGGTCTTCTGTTCATACCTTTTCAAAGTTTTACAAGGTTGATGTTAGGGCCTCAGCTGATGCTGTTTTTGGCCGCAAGGTTTTGCAGGCGACAGTGGTTTGTCTGCTGTTACCTTTTGTTGGGGGATCCCACCCTATTTTATGGACACTGCTATTAGATGTCCCAAGTGTAAGTAATCTATCTGGAACAGGACGTACTGTATACTAAGAATAATACAATTCTGTGAAGTACTCACCTGTAGAATTGGTATTATAAGTATACAGTACGTCCTGCTCCACCCCACCCTGGTTTGTTGCATTATTCTGGATCCCCTGTATGGTGATTGTTATCATTGTTATAGTTACCAGCTTTTGGGTGGTTAAATTCTCCCGGCTTCTTGTTCACTGCTTTTCAATGCCTGGGGATTTGTGGGAGGTCCCCGGGTATTTGAGGGGCCGGAAGGAGCCTGTTTTGCATGTCTCTGCAGTGCAGCGCCATCTGGCGGAGGATAACCCAAGTGTAAGTACTATATCTGGAGCAGGACGTACTGTATACTTATAATACCAATTCTACATGTGAGTATTTCACAGAATTGTATTGTTTCTCTCCTTTCTGGAAGAAAGACCAACCAGGGTTGAACATTTGTTATATGCACCATTAAGCTGTTATAAAAGGTGGACTCATGGCCTACTCCAGCTTTTTGTGGGCCCTGGGCAAGACCAGTGGGTCTATCACATCGTGCCACCCTTTAGCTCTGCCGCCAATGATGGGTTCTTCTCTGCCACTGATCACCCTTCTCACTGTCTTCTCCACTGCCACCAATCATCCTCTAGTCCTCACCACCTTCTGTGCTGTCACTGATGGTCCTCTGATCCTTTTCTCCTTCTCCAACTACTGCCAATTACCCTCCAATCCTCACTACTTCCTACATTAAATTTTCTCTGCTGCTGCTGAATGGTCCACCCTGGTTGCCAATTTTCCTCTGGTCCTCATTGTCTTGTCCATTGCCAATGAAGGGTCCACTTCTACTGTCAATCATCCTCGGATTCTCACTGTCCCGTTTAATGCCGCTGAAGGGTCCACTGCTACTGCAAATTATCCTCTGGTCGTTACTACCTTCTAAACTGCTGCTGCTCGCCCTCCAGTCATCTTCTTCTCATTTGCTGCAGGTTGTCCTGAGTTCAGGTGTGCACATGAGAAACCCGGCTCACCAGCAGGGCTGGTTTTAATAGTGGGCCCACAAATTCGAATTATTTTAGCTTGTAAAGCAAACTGATTGTGTAAAAGCATATGTTTATTTACCCTGTGCCCAGGCCCTGCCAACCTCCCCTGTGTGCTCAGGCCTTGTTATTCTTCCCTCTGTCCTAAGCCTTGTCATCCTCTTATCTGTACCCAGCTCTGTCATCCCTCTGTGCCTAGTCCCTACCAACCCTTTCACTGTGCCAATTTCCTGACCTTCTAATTAATAAGAGCATTCTATGCTGTGCATATGAATGAATGGCATAGAATGCTGGTAACACACTTAGCCCTGCATAAAGTGCTACAAAGTGGCCGGCACCTCAACCAGTCCCCTATGGCTGTACTTGCCCACACATGTGCTGTGGAATCACTGTATCAGTGTATACTCAGGCGCAGGGGCGGACTGGCCATAGGGCATACCGGGCGATATCCCGGTAGGCCGGCACCAGAGAAGGCCGTGACCCTGAATACAACATATGCTGGAGGGTGAGGGACAGCCGCTACGGCCGGCCTGCCCGTCCATGCTGTACCTGTCGCTGACTCCACCGTTCTCATACACACACACACACACACACACACACACATTCATGCTGGTCGTGAATGGGCGGCGTCCATTGTTTTCATTGGACGCCGGCCATATGGGGCACGCCCACCGACGACCAGCGCGCAACAGCCAGGAAGTGCCGGTAAGCATGAGTGTGTGTGTGTATGAGAACGTTGGAGGCAGCGGCAGGAACAGCAGGGACAGGCAGACCGGCCCTCCGACCATCTGGAACCAACGGTAAGTGCATGGGTGTGTGAGTGGCAGGGCGGGCAGGGGATGCCACTCACTGGCTGGCTTCTAAGGCTCACATGGAGCAGCCCATTAGCTTGCATGCCTTGCACTCAGCAAGCAGCTCCACTGATAGGCTGCTCATGGTCACATGAGAGAGCAACCTGAAAGAGTATAGTGGCAGGGATGCACAGCAGGGAAGCCCGATCCAGACTCCCCCGCTTCTGCATAATAAAGAGGGACTATGGTCATTTCTGGCAACACAGGGTAAGGAGCTGGCATGGTCATGGGCATACATACCATAGAATTTTTTTTCTCAACTTGCAGGGGTTACGCAGGGATGTTCATGGGTGAACCCACAAGAGGGTCATATCTGGTCTGGTATAATAACAAGTCTGGTATAATATTTTAACAGTATAACTTTACTCTTTTTTGCTTAAAAATTCTACGAGGCCTGTGGACTACTTATTTTGGTAACACTTAGGAAACGTTTTTTCTTTAAGGGGTACGTAGCGTGAAAAGTTTTAAACACCGCTCTCACAGAAACAGGGGGGGACTGACACAACCGTTAGACTGACACTGCCACAGTTGGTGCACTGACTGTGGGGATTGCCAGGAGCCAGAACCATTGGTTCCGAAGGAAAGAACTAAGATGACAAAACATTGTTTGCACCCAGCACTATGTGTATAGATAACTCAGGAAAACAAAGTGCTGGAAATTGTTGTGTAAACTTATGGCACTCCCCACTGCATACTGTGGTGGCACCAGGGCCGGATTAAGTGTGGTGGAGGCCCCTGGGCACAAAATCTGGTGGAGGCCCCAGATACAGTATTTTTTCCTTTGAAAATAATAATCCAGCCAATTAACTGAGGGTTGTCTGACCCCCACCTACTTACTGGAACGTCAGATAGAGTCCCTTGTGCGGGTGCGTGCTGCTCGGAAACTCCTGCTTTGCCATTCTGGATGGGGGGGTAGTGTAGTCACCCAGCTGGTCCAGCAGAAAACTTGAGCAGAAGGCTTATGTACAGTGAGCGGCCATCGATTGACTACTCTGCACCCAACCACTCTGTAGCGTTGCTGATGGCGGCTTTGCTGCTCTAGACTTTCCGTCCTGCCTTGTGGTGGCTTTGGCTGGCCAAATGCGGGGGGCCCCCACTGCCGTTGATAGCTTTGTTGCTGGCCCCGCTGCCCGTCAAACTAAAGACTGAAAAGCCTCCTGGACTAGACCATAACCCAAAGGTTGGTGGAGGCCCCCTTTGCAGGGCAAGTGGTGGAGGCCCCGGGGCTAGAGCCCCTTGCACCCCTCTCATAATCCGGCCCTGGGTGGCACCCTGGGAATAAATGACCTAAACTCAAGAACCTAATTGTGACATACATTTAAGGGAAATTTGACTTTACCTTTAATTTTTTTTTTTTGGGTGCCCCGCTATGTATTTTGATATGGGGCTCTGTGAAACCTATGCATACCTCTTGGGTGCTCCTCAGAGTCATGGGAGTAAACTTTTTTTTTTAACCTGACCAATAAAGAAGCTTTAAGAAATTCTTTGTTATTCAATACTGAATAATGTACTAATGGGCAGCCAGCATTAAGCAGAATATGTCTTCAATGTGGGACTATAAACTTTAATCTAATAGTGTCTATTAAATGCCCAGGTGATGTGGGCCCAGGTGACCAGTGTACATATTGTTTTTAATTGATATACTACAACTTAATCATTTCAGATTGCTCTATTTTTTTTTAATATAATAAAGAATTTCTTTTAATACAGGGTCCTTTATTCAGCAAGAAAATGTATTTAATTGACACCTCACTTCAATGAATAGGAAAACTGACACCATCTATATGTGAAGAATCATGCACATGCACCTGTCCAAGAAAATAGATCACATAGAAACAACTTTAAAAGCAGAGGAATAAAAGTGTCAATTCCCAAAGGAGACCTTAAACGACAAGCACAAAAAATATTTCAATATATCTTACAAAGAGAGCAGAAAATGAAAACTGGCAGATGCCGGTAGTAAAATTATCGCTACTGCGATATACAAAGCCCGCCAGGCCAGGAATTTCACAATAAATGGAATTAACATAAACATTTACCAAGCCTACTCGCAGAGAACCCTAAACAAAAGATAACAAATTAAACCTCTGTTCAATATAATTAGATAAAAAAACATTAGACACAGATGGATAGGCAAGATAAGTGACATGAAGGCAGATTTAAGACTTGCACTGCATATTGCCATTTGTGCGTCCATGTGGCGGCACTTAGAATGCCCGGAAGTGGACGCTGCAAACAAGTCTCTGGTGCTGTGACCTGGCTTTGCTGCTGGACAAGTGATGCCGTAGTGTTCTGCCCAGCATTGATAAATGTGATGTCTGCATGGCGATGTAGAAGCACGCTCCCTGATTCACTGCTGCGCCTGAGCGTACCAATGCTGGTGTGGTTACATGATCAATCTGCAGCAGTGTTTTGTTTCACCCACATGACCCAAACAGCTTACTTACATATCACATTTCATTCTTTATATGACCTCACAATGTAACAAAAATGATGTTTGTGCCATCTCAATCCACACAGCTATTCCCTTTAGAATTTTATTATGGTGCCAGTAAGGGAGACAAAAATGGTCTATGTTATTAGCAGAACTGAGTAAATATTTCATATTATCTCCCAGTCTCTGGTATATTTAGGATTTGGTATGTGTAAAGACGATTGCTTGAGCTGGGGCTGACCTTAATCTTGTTTATAGTTAGTCTAATTGGCATGGTTTCCTTCAACTCTAAAGGTCTGCTTGAATGTTAGCCACATATCTACCTGTTAGTTTGTGAGCAGTATTTATCTCACAGCTTAGGTCCCTTACCTGGAAAAATGAATTTATAATTTATGCTCACTTGGCAAAACCAGTCTGGGTGTCTTCCGTAGTGTCTGCGGGCGTGTCTGCGAGTTCTGGCACCAGTGCTGCTCCTTGTAGCCATCCTGGCGGCATTTCATTGTTCTTAAATTTCCAGCACAGGGCAGATTGGTGCAACATGGCAGGATCCCGGAAAGCCCAATCTCACTGCACGTAGCTTCATCTCCTGATCACAAACCACCATCATATTAAGGGAATGGGAGTTCTTCTGGTTGGGAAAGGGAAGCTCTTGTGCTTAAGTTGGGTGGAATGGAATATGTGCCATCCAGGCACTAAAGGACATCAGGGATCCCTGCCATGCGGTAAAAGGCCAGCTTTATGCATTATCTTGGTCACATATGGCCAAGACAACGTCATTGAAGATGTGGCTCATGATCGCTTGGCTGATGCCACTAAAGAGAGCAGCAGTGGCCTGAAAAGTGCCTCGTGCAAAGATATTCAGGGAGGCACACAGACACACGCTGCCAGGTATAGCCCGGGTGCAGCCGCAGCTGTAGATTTGGTCATACAGCGACAAAAGGCAGTACAATTCAGTTGGAACCTGCTGCAGATTTGCTCATCACTCAAATCCCACACACAGCCAGGTACTACAAATTCAAAATAAAAAAGTCGGCCCGGACTTTCACTACCCTGGCTTTCAAAGCCTCCTGGGATACCTCAGCGCTGATAGCAAAATTCAGGCACACAGCAAACATCAGGCTAAAATTTTCCTCTTCACACCTCTGCATTGGCCAAATACCAAACACACACTGTTACACAAACAGCTCACCACAAACCAGATTCCTTGCTGAATAAACCATCAGGCAACTGAAAGGAGGCTTCCTAGGTTTGGCTCTGCCAAGAATGGTGATGCTACACAGCCCACAAAGGCTCTCCAAAAAATCCACACTAGCTGTGTCCTACACAATATACACCACATAAGTGAAGAGCTCACGAAACAACACTGATGTCACCTAGCCCAGATAACCCCACACACACTGGTGACCAAACACAGACTGCCTCGATCTGCCTTGAATGACTATTCAAACTACACAAATGATGCTCCAGCCTTTTCCACAGCGTCCAAAGCTGACACACAACAGACAGCCCTTTTTTTATACTTATCCATTTGTAATGTATCAGACACAGCAGGGGCCCCTTTCCAGGCTTCAGCATCCATACTCGCAGCACAAGCTAGAAACCTACGCAGGTGTGTAGGAAACCCTGAGCTGAGTGTGCTCAGCATCAATGGGCGGCTCCTAATGTTTAATTAACGCTATACCAGCACCTTGTCCTCCATCAGAATCTATCATTAACATTCAAATAGCTGTTATATTATAACGTCAAATAGCGTGCATTTTCTGCTGTTGCCACACTTTTTACAACAGCTTTTTGTGCCGCTTGAGCTTTTTTTTTTACATCTACAGTAGACTTTACAGCAGACATCTGTGTGTTATTGGGTGATTAGTGTTTTAGTGTCATTCAGTCATTCATCACAAAAAACCTGCTCTACATCTCATTATTCTTGTTTCCGTAATTTCTTGGAAGTTCACCTTCTGTCTGTGGTGCTGTATACAAAGAGAGTCTTTGGCACCTACTAAGCGTGCATTGCGTTCAGTTGCCCAGTCCCCTGGGCGGCGCAGTACCATTGGCTCATATCGTGGCCATGGTGTTGGCAGCAGGCAGTCAGAGGGTCTTCGTCTTGGTCGGGGTGGCAGCAGTAGCTATGTTGCCAACAGTGCTTTACCAAGATTGGTGGCTGTGTTGTCCCCACCTGCTACTGTGTCTCAAACTGGTGCCAAACATGTGCAGCACACAACAGCTCACCATGAAGAACATAGCCCACCGTCACCTGAGGTTGTGGCTCCTGTTGTTGCTGCTACCAAAAATTCTTCAGCCAAGTGTGAGCCAGAATTTAATTTGGCTGATAACAACACAATTTTCAAGCTGACCCTGGTGAAGTGGGCATCGTATTATGGGCCACAGAGTCGGGGCCTCAATAAGCATGACTGAACAAATATATGGTAGGCAATAGCAGATGAGGAAGCAGCAGAGGACTGCTGCTTCCTCAAAAAACACTTCAATATCTTGATAGATAGAGGGTAAGTGCTTGTTAAGTTTATGTGTCTATGTCACATGCCTTCCTTGAATGTTTTGGTTGCAGAGGCAGCATGGAAATTAGATGGTGGTGATGAAGTTGAAGTGCCAACCAGACAACAAACCAGTTATGTTAGGAAAAGAAGGAGGCACCAGTGGTCAACAAATTTCCATCACCCCATCCACAAGTTCTTCCAGCCAACCGGAGTCCTGAATTGTCTCTTAGGCCCTTATTTATCAAGGGCTAGCGCCAGGTAGTGTCTGACGAGCGGCAGGTACCGCCAGCTAACGGCGGCTACCGACTCAAGTACGCCCGGCGGCGGTCACAATGACGCATTTATCACGCTAAATGAGGCTAGCGCCGGCGAGAGTGACAGATAGCGCGGGATTCATCATGTAGCCGACTGCAACGAACAGCGCCGCCGCTAATCCCATCACAGCGCCAGGTATGACCTGGCGTTCCCTGGCGTTGTCCAATGCATTTCAATGGAGCAATCTTTAATTAATCATAATTAATTCCTATTAATGTTTATTTATTTTTTTTTATGTCAAAAAGTCTGTGACCACTTCTGCAATGTTAGGATTTTTTTTTAAGGTAAAAAAAAAAAAAAAAATTTGTGCAGAATTGATATTACAGGTCTGATATTAATGTATTCATATTACAAAATGTTTATAAAAACTTGTATAATTTTACAATCAAAAAATATGGTTGTTTGGGGGTTAAAAACTATTTTACACCCATCGCCGCCAGCGCACTGGGGTTTAAACAAGGAATTCACAGCGCAAAAAAATTCGGAGCGTGTTTTGTTAATGAATCAGCAGCAAGCCGTTCGCTCTGGCCATTCGTTGTCAGGCGCACCCATACAACGCTGAACCTGTGAAACAGCGACCCCCCAGCCCGTATTCAACATTACCGCACACCGAATGAGTCGCTGTCAACAAGCAAACCCCGGCCAAGCACAGCGAATACTAGCTGGCGCTGAGAAAATCACGCTACTGGCGCTCATCTGTCGCTACCTGGCGCTATTAATGAATCGGCCTCCCCGTCTGTATCAATAGTTTGAGTCATTGTTTTAGTTCACAAATTGTGATGGTTGTGCATCGTGAATTTTCATTGTGTTTTTCAGCTCCTCAGCATCAAACTATCCTTCTTCCTGCCCAAAGGACCTTTAATGTAAGTGGAATTCATTTGTTCCTTTTGCATTGTCTTCTAAACACTTGTGTTGAAGATATCATTTCTGAATAATAATGTATTTGGCTAGTGTATACTTTTTGTTGTTGTTTGTAGCTCGCATTATGGCAAACTCAACATCTAACACGTCCCTTGTGCAGCCAGCAGGAGCATGTTTGTAAGTGGACTCTGCATGGTTTTAAATATGTAGTGATATTCTTGGACTGTGAATGGTTATTGGTTAATATTTTTGTGTGTTTGTGACCTTGTTGTTCTTCATATCTGTTTTATAGCCAACGCTTCCATATTCCGCATCCTCACATTGCTCTTCTGACAGCCGACAGGAGCATGTTGGTAAGTAGATAGTGTAGTGCCCCTTTTTCTGTATGTACAGATTACATAACCTTCTTAACATAACATAACATTGTGCCTGATGTCCATTGTGTAGGTAATATATTGCTAGGAGGAACAACGAGGGCAAACAACACATCAGCAAGGCATCCTTATGCCAGCCAACAATACACTTTGTGTAATTGTTATTGTTTCTGGGCAATGTATTGATTACCTTTAAGAGTTTCAGGTGTCCTTTATTATGTGTTGTGTACTTGCAACTGATTCATCATTGGCAGTCCCCTTTGCTTATAGTACACACATCCAACCGCAAAAGACCTGTACACACCTTAACTTGCAGGCAGCCTGACCTTGCTTTTGAGTGTTATTTGTTTAGGCTTCTTGATTTTATGATGTCAATTTTGATACCAATGTTATTCTTGTTAGAATAGCATGTATGATGTGTGCAACTAATATTCACATATTTATTTTTATAGGCCAAACTGCAGACAAAAGCAACTTGTCATGTTTGATGCCTCTCTGTAAGTTGGAAGTCGGTGTGTGTTTTTTTGTGACCAAATGGTGTTTGTGCGCATACCTGATTTTAGCCTCGTGTGTTTATTGTGTTTCTAGCCCTTCACTCCCGAATGCCTGTGATTTATCAAAGCATGTTGCAGATGGCCAGTATGTGTCCATACTCAACTGGGGCCATCTAGGCTATGAAAATATTAATCCACAATGTGTTTGTTATGGTCTGTGTGTTAGCCATAAACATCCTGCTGCATGGTCACAGTGTGTTGGCATTTGGAAATGTGTGTGCTGGGGTATTGCAATTTGACAGACACTAGGAAGGTTGAATATCACTAATTAGAGGTATTTTAGAACATTTTTTAATTTATATAACACAGCATATGTGGATCTCCCACCATTATCTGATAATGACCACCCTACACCACTAACACTGATATCCCAAACTTCAGGGGAGGATGCCACAGAGGTAGGTCAACATGTAGTACTTGTGGATTTGCGATATGAATTTTATGGCCAGTGTGACTTGTTTAGGTGCATTACATACCAACATGTGACTCACCCCTGCTTTGTTGTTGTAGGATTCGGCTTTGCCAAACCTAATTACAATCAGCCAACATTCATCCTCACCATGTGTGGACCAACTAAATAGAAAAACAAACAAGGATTGAAACGGTAGGTGTCCCACAGTGTGCTAACCAACACAACCTGGGGTCTAAATGTGTAGCTGGTTCTGCATTGAGTAGCAATAGGCCCACATCAAGACACAATGAGCTTGATTCAGCAAAGGTAGAAAATTGATTTTTCGTGTGTTTTGTGCTTAAAAAGTTGCGTTTTTGCGATAGTTATTTTTACGAGTGATTCAGCAACCTGGAACCATTGTAAAACACAAGTCACTCGAATTAAATTTGATTGCGATTGTAAAAGTGCGAAATAAATTAGTGGATCGAAAAATTTACTAATGCATTTTGCGATTCAAAAATTTGACTACTGATTCAGGTGGACTTGATGAGCCACACACATGATATAAATTAGAGTGTTTCACACTAGTTTTATGATGCAGCTTTCAGCAGGAGAAACTCATTTTGCTCTTTCTCACAATGGAGCCCTTCTACTTTCTTTGCAATCGCAGTAAACTCTTATGGTAGTAAAAAATTCAATTCATAAGAAAAAAGCCTGAGAATTCCACTGTTTGTGAATCACTAGTTAGGAAGACAATGAAAGTCAATGGCACTTTTTTACTCCTGAAAAAATATTGAACTTTTTACCCCTTTTTACTAGTAGTAAAAAGTTCCATAAGAACAGGGGAAGGTACATGGGAGTGGTCGACCTTTGGGTTTTTACACTGTGGGGCACCAAAACCCAGAATAGTCAAAATCCTGGGTTTTGGTCCACGTTATAGTGTAAGCATAAGAATGGCGTACCATAAGGTTAAAGCTAGCAAAGAGCTGCACCCAATTTTACGATTGCATTTACGAGTGCACGTATTTAATTCAACCCCTTTTCTGAATCGCTCGAAAAAGTAAAAAATTTACGCATGCGATCCAATTTTTCGAGTGACACGAATTTATTTCAATGTCAGAAATCACCACTAGATATTGTGTGTTATAAAAGTCAGCATAGTTAAACAGTGGATGACATGTGTAGTAATGACACACCATAGGTCCAAAAAAGATCAATACATGGAGTATCAATTTAGTTTATGGTTTTTAAGGTTGCGACCCCCAATCAAAATAAAAAGCCTGCTGATTCTTTTTTTATTATTTCTTTTCACGGCCACTATTATTGGTTGATGATGATCACCAAGAAGGACCCAGTAATGCCCAGCTGTATGACCTGGGTACACAAATTTATAGAACTGTATCCTAGGGCACAGGAGCAACATGGGCAAATTCTTCTCTCTTCTCATCACCAAATGGCAGACTTGCAGCAGGTCCTACACCACCATGTCCAACAGCAAAATGTGGCACTGTTTGGGCGATCACAAGTACAAAACAAACCACTGCTACAGACTGACCTAACTCCAGCACCAAATATTTCACAAGTTAATGTCCCTTCCCAAGGCATGGACAGTCCTCAAGGAGGCCACTTAAAAAGGATACTTAAATAATATATAGCACTAGCTTGTGCCTGAGTTGAGGCAATAATAATTTGAGTTATCACACATCAACCAGTGTCATCTCCTTCCCATGTATGTAGCATAAAAAAGTATTTTAGCCTTTAACATTGATACATGTGTGGACACAGAAAATCAAAAAACAATAAATACTAACACACATGTCACAAAGGGAAATTATAACTGTAGAACACATTGGAGAACAAAATGCCAGAGATGTGATGCTCTTGTATGCAAGCTGTGGGTAAAGACAAACAACATTAATGAGTACTACATGTCTACACCTAAGTAACCTATATCAAGTGATCTATGATTAACAATGTATTTTTGCAGATGGTCCTAAAATCTGGTTGTAGGGGGCACAATAGGGGTACATTTAGAAATGAGTGGCTACTAAGCACACCTACAAGTGGATGCATAAAACACAACCACTATAGTGGTATTAACAGATGGTAATTATTCTACAGTCCTACTTGACAACACCAATCAGTTTGTGATTGAAGTGGCCAATAACAGCTGGGGGAAGGTCCCCAACAGATCTATCTACAGGGAGATTTTATGTTACATAGACTAAAAATGGACCATATATACAAAGAAGTATTACAAATGGACCAGGAAGCAGCAATGAAAGGAGATAACCAGCTTGTGGTTTGAGCAGAGGCAGGAAACGTGCATGCTATGACTTAAAGTGGACCAACACCCAGGATTTTCACTATCCTGGGTTTTGGTCCACTTCCGCAGGGCACCCCGATCAGTGTGAAACCCCCCAGAATGGCAGAAAAAACTCACCTCACCCTGCTCCTACGGCGCATGCGCGGGCCTCGTCCAATCAGCGCGCTCAGAGCCGCTGTGGTATGCACGTACCAGGGACGGACAACCACAGCGGCTTTGAGCACGCTGGTGGCCGCATCTCGCGCTTCCCTCTAACAGGGAGCGCGCCGAGCCGGCCGTTTGTGAATGGGCGCGAGCCCTGCTAGAGAGAAGCGCGAGATGCGGGTGCGGCCCGCGCATGCGCCGTTGGAACTGGGATAAGGTAAGGTGAATGAGGCATCCTGGGGGGTTTCACACAGTGGGGCATCCCGATTTCGGATGCCCTGCGGGAGGGATCTGATCGGCCCGGGAATCTTATAGATTCCCGGGCCGATCAGCCTGGGTGTTGGTCCACTTTAAGTATGATTGAGTGGGTAGTAAACTGGCAAGAAAACTTAAAAGACTGAGAGATCCCTCTTTTAGTGCATGTGCGCTGCCGCTGAGAAACTTTATGTGGCGTCCCACTAACCAAAAAGCACATATCTGAACTCAACACAATACACGGTTAACAGCCCCAGCAAACACATGTTATAAACCAGTGAGACACTGGAAGTACTAGGGGTGCAGTATGAAAAAGTGGGAATGGAATCAGGAGTTGCATGGATCTTGTTGAGGTTTTAAAAAATTAATTGAACATGATATCCAACATTTCAATATGTTGACCTATGGGCAGTGCAATAACGCCTGCGTAGCACAATTAATGCACCTGGATATATAATATATATGAAATTTATACACAAAAGATATGGAATGGTGGTAATAGTGGCGGAAGGCTAATGGGTCTATCGGCTTGCCTAGTAGTGTGGATACAACCTTGTGATAGTACCGGATTGGTTGGGCTCCAGGAATGCGGTCTAGCTGTGTAGATATGTATATAATATGTGAACCTAATCCCCTTGAAAATAACACGTATAAAAGGTTGTTTGAATAATGATGTGGTGTGATTTGTTGTGTGGGGTGAAATGTACACCCACATAAATGTTCCGTCAAAAGCAAACTGCATGCTGCATGTTGAAGATGCATGTCCATGAAAAATTTGTATAAAGATTGCAGGACTTTGAACTGAGGGCCCTGCTCTGTATATCTATACTAAGAAGTCCACTCAGGGATTGCCTGTTTAATTGATGGTGCTGCTGAGTTCCCCATGCCTGCCCAATCCAAAGGTGATGGTCAGTATGACAGTGAAGTAACCCATAAACTGATTGGGGGATGAATGCGAAGGGGGAGGCACCAGGCAGTGATAAGATCGAAGTGGAAGGGCTGCCCACCACCCTGATGAAGCTCCGATGGGCAGAGCGAAATGCGCGTTGGCGGACGGCCGGCCCCACCACCCCCACGTCACCCCACTACTAGCCCTGCCTGGCTGAATGTTTTCCTGAGTGTTGCGCAACACATGAGAGGCCGCTCATCTCGGACACAATAAGCTGAATTCATCCACAGCTAAGTAGCGGTTTTGTGCTGTCTATCCCCCCTGGGTGCAGGATGCAAGTAAACTGGGGAAACCAGTTCTATTCAATATGTTGACATACAACCAGCTAAATGCACAGCAATAAATATGTAAAGTCAGTCTTAGTACCACTATTAGCGCATGCGTGGCTGAGCCCTAATTACAGAGTGGAGGGCAGGAACAGATGTAAGCGCAGTGTCATGAGCATCATTGGACTGGCCCGGAAAATCCTGTCATGTATATTGCAGGACTTTTGCTGCAACATATCCTGTGAGAATGGATGCCTATGCTGTGTTTTAAAGCGAATTTTGCACACTAGTACTGAGTCACCTTTACATTTCAGACGGATACAGCAGTGCAATAATGGGGTGGGGTGTAAATGTCCGCATGGTTGGTATGGATGTACGGAGGGCCCCCGTTATTTTAATTCACTAGTATGTGTTTTTTATTGTGTATATGGGATGTTTATAACGTGTGTGCTGGGGCTGTTGCAATAAATAAATGAATTTTGTTTTCCTGGCAATTGGTGTACTTGCATTTAGTGCCAGTCTCACAATTATCCGTGTATTGCGTTGAGTTCAGATATGGGTAATAAACTGGCTCAACAGGTATGAGTGGCACCTCACTCACCATCACAGTTCTGGCATTGAGCCATGCTGCTGGGCATCTGGCCTGATGCTGGCTGACCTTCAACATCTGTGTGGATATAAGATGTTGGAATATGTAATACTAATATATTATTGAACAAAGTTCTCTGTGAGTTAGATGTAGCCAAATGTCCACACTAAATGTTCTATATTTACAGACAACAGCAGATACTTTACTGTTAGAGAGACTAAAATGGCACTTCCAGACATAGGTGCATGTGAAATAATGATCTACTGAGACACACAGCCAACACAGGATGCATTGAGTTGGTGATGTTTATTAAGCTCAACATATCCTGGAATACACAGGGACACCACTTCGGCAAGGGGGGTGGAGGTGGTGCTGTCTATATGATGCCCTGAAAAAACAAGACATCTATACACTAGAATCTAACAAATGACTATGTAAACAGTATTAACATTATAAGCAATAACCAAGGGGACGAGGTGGGGAGGGCTGTGAGCAGAAGCAGTGCTTCCCCCGCTCCTCCTGTTAGGCCCAGCAGAGCCCAACTCCGAGGGGCCACCCTCCTCCCTCTCACTCTTAGACACCCCAGGAAGTGTGGTGGAATCTCTCACCTTCTCCACATCCTGACTCCCCACTTGAGACTGGACCCAGCGGTAGCCAGACCCTGCTGATTCCTCATCAGAGGAGTTGAGGACCCACACCCCCCCTTCATCACCGGCACACTCCACTGGGGATTCGACTTCCTTGTCACCCTTCCTCCACTAGGTCCTCAACCTGGGCACATCATGAGGGCTCCAACCCCATAGACTCACCCGAATCCTGCACCCTGGTGGGGGGGGGGGGCATAATGCCTTTACCATGCTTACCCAGGGGAGGCCGCTTATCTGTCAAGATATAAAATGAAGAGCAGAAAATACATCAAATCCTACAGCAGGTTAAAGTGGGTAGATCTAAGAGTTTTGGGTGTGTAGACAACTTTCCAGATGCATAGAAAAAGAAGAAAAAATAGCCATAGAAACATTTTCCAAATATAGAGTGTCTTCACTGAAGATCGCCCGACTTACTGCTTTGGCGCCATGTGCTTCTAATGGACTCATCATTGCAGTTCACTTCCCCCAAATTTGGAACCGTCGACACTGTGTGGGCACCTCCCAGCCCCTCTGGTGATGCAGCAAGTGGAGTGACGCTATTCAATAAAAAATAGCCATAGAAACATTTTCTGAATAAGGCATAATGCCTTTACCATGCTTACCCAGGGGAGGCCGCTTATCTGTCAAGATATAAAATGAAGAGCAGAAAATACATCAAATCCTACAGCAGGTTAAAGTGGGTAGATCTAAGAGTTTTGGGTGTGTAGACAACTTTCCAGATGCATAGAAAAAGAAGAAAAAATAGCCATAGAAACATTTTCCAAATATAGAGTGTCTTCACTGAAGATCGCCCGACTTACTGCTTTGGCGCCATGTGCTTCTAATGGACTCATCATTGCAGTTCACTTCCCCCAAATTTGGAACCGTCGACACTGTGTGGGCACCTCCCAGCCCCTCTGGTGATGCAGCAAGTGGAGTGATGCTATTCAATAAAAAATAGCCATAGAAACATTTTCTGAATGTAGAAACATAAAGGCACAGCTGATAATATGGATTGGACACATTAATGTGGAAGCATGTACGCAGGACCGGCTCTAGGTTTGTGGGGGCCCTTGGGCAGGAGAGAGTCTTAGTGAGTGTAAAGTAGTGAGTCACATGATGTAACCTTTTAGCTCTGCTGCCACAAATGGGTCATCTCCTGCTGCTGATCGTCCTCCAGTTCTTATTGCCTTCCCTATAGCTACCAATCGTCCTCTAGACCCTATTGCCTTC
This sequence comes from Gastrophryne carolinensis, assembly GCA_027917425.1. Taxonomy (NCBI): domain Eukaryota; kingdom Metazoa; phylum Chordata; class Amphibia; order Anura; family Microhylidae; genus Gastrophryne; species Gastrophryne carolinensis. Next base: position 45,273,583 of record CM051237.1, on the reverse strand, counting down.
CCTATAGCTACCAATCGTCCTCTAGAACCAATTGCATTCCCTATAGCTACCAATCGTCCTCTAGACCCAATTGCCTTCCCTATAGCTACCAATCGTCCTCTAGTCCCAATTGCCTTCCCTATAGCCACCAATCATCCTCTAGTCCCTATTGCCTTCCCTATAGCTACCAATCGTCCTCTAGTCCCAATTGCCTTCCCTATAGCCACCAATCGTCCTCTAGTCCCTATTGCCTTCCCTATAGCTACCAATCGTCCTCTAGACCCTATTGCCTTCCCTATAGCCACCAATCGTCCTCTAGTCCCAATTGCCTTCCCTATAGCCACCAATTGACCCTTCAGCTGCCACTAAAGACTTTATCATTGCTTGTCACCTGGTTCTCGACACCTTCTGAGCTTCCATTAATTGCCCTCCATTCCATGCCACATTTTCCATTGTTGCTGATCATCCCATGTTTCTGAGGCCAGCCATGAGCAAGTCTGCACACAACACCTGGCATACGGCGGTTCGGGTCCTCTGTAAAAAAATACCATGGCCAAGTGTAAGTCTGAGTGAGCCCCTGAAGATGCCAGGGCCCCTGGCAATTGGCCAGGTTTGCCCTGTGCTGGCGCCGGCCCTGCATGTACGCTAGTAAATTCCTATGCCCCAAATAGAAGGCAGTATGCCTTTATCAAGAAAACATTTAAAAAAATAGAGGAAATAAAAAAGGGGACCCTTATCTGTGTTTAGGGAACATCTAAATGTTATTGGCAATTGGAAGCCCCTTAGATTACATGCTTTCTCACAGAAGCAGATAGCCATCCATAAGCATCCATGCATGTATATTTTTGCACAGATCTGCCTTTTTTGCAGACATTTCTGGCTGTTCTTGCCGCACACAGATGCTGATACTTGTTTGCCTGTAAGCATGCTTTCACCTCTAAGCAAACATGGTTTGCACGCACGGAATGGATTTAACTGCAGTGCTATATAGCACATGTATTCGAACATAAGCTGCATTCAAATATGGGTATTCACATGATGAAAGTATATATTTGCATGGTGCTGAATTGGTCCTTAAATGGCAAACATTTTGTCTTATTTTTTATATTCACATTTCATTGTCAGATATTAGACAGAAAGCAATGAGGCAAAAATGACCAGGTCTATACCAGGTTAAAGGACATCTACTGTGAAAATGATCTAATATTACATGGCTGCATAAACAGGCTAGATGGAAAAAGGAAAAGGTAATTATACAACCTATATATAATATCTCCAGGCTTAAACCGGACCTTCAGAGTGATTTAATGAAAAGCCCAAACTCTTAAAAAACGGTTCCCCAGCATCTAAAATTAATATATTTTAAGTTTTTAGTCACTAACTTATTATTCTTTCCCCCAATGGTCTGCAACTCTGTTCAGGAATTTAGGATACGGGCGCCGCCATCTTGACTCAGAAGCATCACACTTACTGAGGAGAGGAGAGTGGGATAAGGTACAGGGGGGCGGGTTATAGCTGTGCTTTGCTCAGACAGAGCAGAGCTGGTGTCAGGTAACGGTCAGCAGTCCCAGAATGCAGAGCAGCACAGTCAGGAGGCACTTAGGAGGCAGCCTGTTTGCAGGCTGCCTGCTAAGATGGCGGCTTCCATAAGCCGCCATCTTGGATGTTTAAAGGCTCATAACATGCAGTAGATGCAGGTAGGATGATTTTTAATGTGGACAATCTGTATGTAAACTGTTGTATATTAATTCCGCACCACCAATCTAATATGATAATGTATAAATCAAAAAATCTGTGGCCGTGCAGTGGTATGGGACTATCTCAATCCTAAATAGTATTTAATTGTACAATGGTGAATCCAGCTATTCACCCTAGATAGTTCACAAAAACACAGCACCTCCTCCACAGTAATAAAAAATCTACAATTAAATTTGTATCATAAATCTGTATGTACAGGGTGTGGGGAACATATAAGATAGACTCTTATTCAGAGTGAAGGACCGCTTTAATTCTTTTTTCTACTTTTTCTTTTACTGAGAGAAAGCAAAATGGGTTACAGTGGTGAACCACTGCACCTTCACTGGGAGAGGGGGGATTGAAAAACTCTAAATGACCTGAGTTTATTTTCATTTAAGTTCTGCTGATACCTGTAGCTATTCAAATGATCAGCCTTATTTATGATGGGCGCCATTTAGCATCTTTCTGGTGGCTTTAGCGCCAGTTTGGTGCGCCACCATTTTTGTCTTTTCTTGGCCTGGGCTGTGCCTTTGAGGTGTTCCTCTCCTGGAAATGGAGAAATGTGATGTGTTTTTCTTCCTTTCAATGAAAGGGCAAAAAACAAGCTCAACTGTATTCTATTTCAGCCTTATTTAAGAAGCATCAGCGCCACTTCGATTTAAGAAGCAAAAAACGGCAGCGGCAACAAAGCCAGTTGGCGTCTTATTTAACACTATGGGCTTATAATTTACAGCGCTGGGCGCTCTAATTGAAACAGCGCCAGATGAGACCTGGCCCTGTAACTCAAGATCTCATAGAGCACAATGGACAGAACTGGATTGTAGTGTTTATAATTAATATTACACACATTTATTTGTATAGAACTTGTACTGGGACCCAATTGAAAAGCAGGACCTAGATGTCACCAAATGATTTTTTGGGGTTATTAAATTGCTTTTAATGGCTTCTATTGCTTAACAATATGTAATTTGGCAACAACAACTAAAATGCAGCACTGTAAAGTTTGTCCCTAGCAGTGATTTCTTGTAACTGTAATGCAGAAACACTGACCAGTGGCGGGAAAATACAGCACCAAAGATTTCAAGGAGAAAAAAAAAACATAAATATTCTGGGGGGGCAGCAGAAAAACAGCGTTCCGAAGTGGCGCTCATCTGCCCTGTCATAATTGGCCGACCGGTCCAAGAGGCGCTGATATAGGCGGCCAATACCTAAATGCAACAATCAAAGCTAATTAGTAGCTTTCTGTGCAGCGACTGCTAGCGCCAATGTGGTGCACAGCACACAAATGTCACAAAAAGGATGCTAAATGGTGCACATCATAAATAAGGCCCATAGAGTCCTCCACTTTCCATCTTGCATGTTTTATATGTTTTTTTTTAACATTAGACCAATTTCATGACTTTTCTCCTTTAAAATGGGAAGCTGCAGAAACAGGACATGGTGCCAGGCAAAGCTGTTTATCTCCTAAACTCTTTATTATGTTTTTGTTGTAAGTTTACAATTTGTTTAACAGAAAACCAGAGCTATGACGCACTAATAATATATGACTATAATACAGGCAATATATATTCTTGTAAGGTTTTTATGGCCAAGCTGGTTGTTAGTGTCGATATACATGCCCATCAGATTATTAAGAGTTAGTGAAAGGATTAGCCTTTGCTCCAATTAAAATGAGTTGATTGTATCCTATTGATACAATTAGAGATAAGCGAATTCATGAAAAGTTCGATTCGGCTGATTTGCAGAATTTTTCGGCAAAAATAGTTTCGGTCCGAATTTATTCGCGGCGAATCGCTATTAAAGTGGACCAACACCCTCCAAAACAACATGTCTCTGATCACTTTAATATAAAAAGACACTTAACGTTTGATGACTTTTGCAGCCTTCTGTCTCTCGCAGCGCCTGTATTCTTCAAAAATCTCCGCCGGAAGTCCCGCCCTCCAGCTCTTGTCTGTTCATTTGCATGGTGTCCGTCTCGCTTCTCCGTTCATTTGCATGTCTTGTCCGTGGATAAGATTTTCTCATCACTCCCGCGGTTTCACTTTCTGTTCTTCTCTTCTCGATGTCATCGGGGGGGCGTGGCCTCTCTCCGCTCTCGGGATCGTGCACGTCTCCCTGGTCTATGTACTAGCTGGGTAGGTGATTGACATCATATGTTTAGCCATGATTGGCTGCAGCAGCATGAGTCTCCGCCTCCCCTCCCTCCTCTCACTCCCCTCCCTCCGTTATGCCTTCCCTCAGATGCCGTCTAGTGCTGGATGCGTAGGACAGGTGAGTTTTTAGTTCATATATTTTTTATGTTTAATCTTATTTTATTAATTTTGAGCACAAAATAATACAGACAGAAAAATAAAATAAAAAGTACAAGACAAAAAAAAAAAAAAACAAGGCAGAAAATAATACAATACAATACAATACACATGTCATAGCTAGCCCCCCAAGATTCACTTCAATCTCCCTTATCACTGGATGACACCCCTCCCCTCAACTTCCCTCCCTGCACCCACCCGTCATCCCTCCGACAGCCGTCGCGCAACAGGGCCTTCCGCTCCCCCGCCCCCAAAGGGGCGGCGGGAGAGGACGCCCCCCATCAGAGCACCAGTAAGGAAAGTTAAGCATCTGGCCGAACCCAGGAAAGACTGCATTTATTGCAGTAAGTCAGTACGCCTTCCAGAATCTATTGACTCCCTCCACCCTCCACCCAGCGCTCGGCCTGACAAGGAGAAAAAAAAAAAAAAGATAGCGAACACACAACACGAAGGACACCGACAAATACATAACACATCCATTCACCCTGAAACACTAGGACCCGGAAAAAGGAGATCCCATACCCCGCACCCAACTCCCCGTACAGCACCGTCTACTGTAGTTCTAGAATCTTCGTACGGCCAGCATCGGAGTGCTTGAACACTATCCACGCAACCCATGTGTGCATGAATTTCTCGTTCTCCCCCTTCAGATCCGCCGTAAGCTCCTCCATCCACATGATGCTATTAAGTTCATCGTACCATTCCAGCACTGAGGGAGTCGTTACACTTTTCCAGTGCCTAGGGATTACCATTCTCCCCACTGTCAAAAAGTGCCTCAGGGCTCCCCTCCTTCCAACCTCCTTACTACCAGGGAGCATAGACAGTAACGTTATCTCTGGAGTGTTTGGGATCTTAATGCTGTACGCCTCCTCATACAATAGTAGAACCTTCTCCCAAAGTCTATTTATGCTGGGGCACTCCCACCAAATATGCAATAGGGTCCCCCTTGCCCCATTGCACCTCCAACAGGTGTCCGGAGCTGTGGGGAAGATCTGGTGGACACGGACTGGACTTCTATACCATCTGGAAATTAGCTTAAAGTTTTTCTCCTGAGCCTTACAGGGTTTCGCCATTTTATGAGTAAGATAGGACGCCTTCTCCCATTCCTCCTCCTCAAAGGTCTTCCCCATCTCCCTCTCCCATTCAGCCACAAAATCCAGCTTTCTGAGCTCCTTCTCTTCCATCAAGATGCCGTATATGAGAGAGATAGCCCTTCTAGGTCGTTCCCCCGCTTCCAACAAATCTTCAAACTGAGTACAATTTCTCGATAATCCCCCAAGATCCGGGAGGGAACTCAAATAATTGCGCAACTGACTTATGGCCAGCCATGAACCCCCCTCCCCCCCCTGGGCCGCCAGCTCCTCCCCCCCCTTAACGTATGCCTCAATTTCGGTCCAGAGGACGCCTCCCAACTCAGGAATCTTGAGACCCCCAGGCCGGGCGGAAACGCCGGGTTTCCAAACAGGGGTGTCAAAGGACCTGGTCTCGTTGCTATTTTGAAATTCCGGAGGCAATCTTCCCATATCTGGAGGAGCTGGGCCGTCAGAAAAGGCACCCGGTCTTTAGGAAGTAATTTGGGGTCCACCCAAGGGAGAGAAGTCAAATCCGCTGCCTGCATATCCCGTTCAATTGCGACCCATTGCTTGGGTCCCTCCCCCTGGTACCAATCCACTATCCTTATCAATGCCGCTGCTCTGTGATAATTCTCAATGTCTGGCAACCCTGCCCCCCCTCTTGCCTTCGGCCTGGCTAGTTTGCGGAGACTAAGTCTCGGTTGTCTGCCCCCCCAGATAAACCTTATGATCTCTGATCTCAGCTGTCTGAAAAAGCATTTGTTACCGCGAATAGGCACCACCTGGAAGACAAACAGTAATTTACATCCATTTTAACAATATTAATCCTCCCCAGCCAAGAGATACCCTTCCTCCCATACTCCTCCAAATCTGCCCTTGTTCTCTCCAGTAGGGGATCGTAATTCAATCTAAATAACGAGATGGGGTCAGCAGGTATGAGAACCCCCAAATAGCTTATGGCTTCCTCACACCACCTAAAGGGGAAATTCCCTCTAAGTCTCTGGACCAAGGACCGATCCTCTATGCTGATGTTCAGTACCTCCGACTTGGCCATATTAACTTTAAAGTTGCTGACTCTACTGAATCTCTGGAATTCCCGAATGATTGAGGGCAAGGACGTATGGGGAGAGGTAACATACAGAAGTAGATCATCAGCATACAATGCCAATTTATGCGTCTCTCTCCCCACTTCCACGCCCCCAATGTCTGGGTTCTGTCTCAACGCTACTGCCAAATGCTCCATTACCAATACAAATAACAAGGGAGATAAGGGGCAGCCCTGTCTCGTCCCTTTTCTCACCTGAAACCCAGAAGACAGAAGACCGTTCGTTCTAACCCTGGCTGTAGGGCCCGAGTACAATGCCCAAATTTTCTCTCTCATATTAGGGCCCAAGCCCGTTTGCCTAAGGGTATGCTCGAGAAATTTCCAACTAATTCTGTCAAATGCCTTTTCGGCGTCCACCGACAAAAGGCACATGGGGATTTTCGTAGTTTTAGCGTGGGAGTTCGACAGAATAGTTTTAATTGTATTATCTCGGGCCTCTCTTCCCAGCACAAACCCCACCTGGTCCGTATGCACCCAGGCAGGCAGCAATCCCTTCAATCGATTCGCAATCACCTTGGAATACAGCTTCAAATCCACGTTGATTAAAGAGATCGGCCTGTAGCTACCACATGATGTTATCTCTTTCCCGGGCTTAAGCAGAACAGTGATGTGAGCCTCAAGGGTCTGCGCCGGGAAGCAACACGATCCCGACACCGCATTGAAAGCTTTAGTCATGAATGGGACCAGTTGAGTCTTAAACTGCTTGTAGAATTTTACAGTGAAACCATCGGGACCGGGGCTTTTTCCGGATGGGGTCCCCGCCAACGCCTCGAGCAACTCTAATTGCTCAAACGGTTCCTCCAATGCGTCCCTACTGGCTGTGTCTAGGACTGGCAACCCCGTGTCCTCCACATTATTATTATTATTAATGTTTATTTATATAGCGCCATCATCTTCCATAGCGCTTTACAAAGTAGTAATTACAGACAGGGTAGAAACATACGGTACATATAATAATTCAAATGCAGTTTTACAGAGTTGACAATGGATATTCTGAGTACAAGATACAATAGGGGAGAGAGCCCTGCCCTTGCGAGCTTACAGTCTAAATATGCCTCTATCTCCCGCTCCTGAGCACCTCCCCCCTCACCCCCCTCTTCAATGTTGTATAGCTGGGAGTAGAACCTTCTAAAGGCCTCCACAATACCCCTAGGGTCATGAACCAAATTACCTCCCCCATCTTTTATAGTTGGTATGTATGTTTGGCGTTGTCGGGGATGCAGAAGTCTCGCTAAGGGGCGCCCACACTTATTGTTGCTCTCGTAATAAAATCTGTTTGCCAGTTCCCTCTGCCTGAAGGACATCTTATTGAGTACACTCAACAGCTTGTTTCTGGATTCAGTCAGCTCCATCAGGACCTCGGGGGCTGGGCTCTGTTTGTGGGAGACCTCCAACCTGGATAAACGTTCCATCAACCCCTTCACCTGTGCCCCTCTTTCCCTCTTCAATCTTGAAGCGTGCTGGATGAGGATCCCCCTGAGTGTACACTTCAGAGCCTCCCACTGCATAGGGAGACCTGTTGAGTCGGCCTCATGATTTCTCAGGAAGTCTGCAATGCCCTCAGAGACCGCCCTAGTACACACCTCATCCTGCAGGAGACCCTCATTCAGCCGCCACTGCCATGGCCTCCCATGCAGCCCAGGTAGATTTAATGATAAGAGCAAAGGCGCATGATCAGACCAGATTCTAGTGTCTATAGTCGCCACCGGAGACCACTGAAGAGCATGGTGGCTGATGAAGAAATAATCAATCCTACTGTAAGAGGCGTGAATATTCGAATAAAAAGTGAAATCTTTAGTCCCTGGATTACAGATCCGCCAAACATCAATCAGTTGTCTATCCTGAAGCAATTTTTTAAAGGCTCTCAACTTTGCATAGGACGTGGACGACCGTCCTGTAGAGGTATCCAGCATCGGTTCAATAGCCAAATTGAAATCCCCCCCCCAGTATCACCACCCCCTCACTGAAATCCTCTAACACCCGAAGAATCCTCTGAGCAGCCGCCACCTGATCCACATTTGGTAAATATACATTGGCCAAAGTAAAGGTCTTCCCCCCTATTTGTGCCTTCAGAAAAACATACCTGCCCTCTTTGTCTAACATCTTATCCAGAACCACTAGTGGGGTGTTTCTATGGATTGCTATAGAGACCCCCTTTGATTTAGCCTCCGGGTTCGGAGCATGGAACCAATCAGGAAAGTTTTTGTCCTTACAGTTTGGCACCTTTTCCGTCCTAAAATGGGTCTCCTGCAAAAAAAGAATTTGGCACCTCTTCTTATGTAGAGAATATAAGATCTGAGACCTCTTAGTCGGGTTATTCAGACCCTTCGCATTAAATGAACAGAACGTGATACTGGGGCCACGGCCATCCTCTGAACCCCCCAGCCCCCTCCCTCCCAGAGATACAAAAGGGCCACACAAAAGTAAGGCGGTCACACAACTCAACACACAGACACACACTAAACACGAATCAGGGACCGGTACCGGCCGGTGTTCGGCACCCCTGAGGAAGGCTAACCTCCCCGACCTAAGCTATCCACACAGGGAACAACTCCCTCAAGACTGTCCTCCCCGGCAAAGCAAGCTCTGCAGAGGTGGCCAGTCGCCTACTTGGGGAACCTTAGTTGAACACAGCCGCAACGAGGCCCGCACAGCCCGTTTGAACCATAAACTGTTAAACCGTAAACTCGAAACGGGTACAGTAACCCCACCCCCGGGCAGCCGCCCAAGATAAATTAACACCTTCTTATACGACATCTTATACAACTACAACACTATAAAAAGAGGTAGAAATAGTTACAATGCAATACTTACTGTAAGGCGAAACTAAACTAAACTAAACAACAGCGTTACCTTGGCCACGACCTAAGGAAGGACAGGGCTGGCACCGAGAGCAAGGCGGGCCCCCAGAGCCTCCTGATCATGAGAAACAGTGAACTCAAGCTATCCACTACCTCCCGGTCTAAGTAGTGCCCCGCCTATTCCTCACGTCATGGCCAGGCAAGTTCCCAAGACCCACCCTCCCAGCCCGCCCCCCCCTTCCACCCTGCCCCCCCCCTCCCAAGCCGGAGCCTCCTTTCTCGCTGCGGCAAGGGTTGAAAAGGCGACGGTAGAACCTCTGCAAGCCAGTCAGGGATCTGGACAGCGTCTATCGACAAAAAGTCAAACAACAGGGGTAATTCCTCATGAGATCTCAAGGAGAAAAAGGCATCATTCTTTCTCACAATTAGATGAAATGGATGTCCCCACTTGTAAGAAGCTCCAGCGCTCTTAATTTTATCGAGCAGCGGGCGCATAATCCGCCTCATGTGGAGAGTTTTCCTAGAAATATCCGGAAGGATCGTAATTCTCGTGCCGCTCCAACTCACTGTGCCCCTCTCCCATGCCGTCTTCGCAATCTCCTCTCTATCTTCAAATGACAACATTCGGCACAAAACGTCCCGCGGGGGTGCCGGTCCCCCAAGGGGTCGGCTCATAACTCTGTGGATTCTTTCAATGCGGTACGTTGTTTCGGGTTGTCTTCCAAGCAAAGAATTAAAGATCGACTGTGCTGCTGATCTCAGTCTGTCCCCCCCGATCTCTTCCGGGATCCCCCTCAATTTCACATTGTTTCTTCTCCCCCTGTTCTCTAGGTCATCCAGTTGTAGCTGCATCTCCTTCTGTTGACGCCGGACTTCCCTTTGCAGCCCGGCCAACTCAGACAATTCCCGAGACACCTCCTCCCGATTACTTTCCACCGCAGCCATTCTGGTGTCTAACGTAGCCGTCTGCTGCTGCAAGTCCTCAATATCTTTTCTCACGGCCCTCTCGATGCGGAGCGCCATTGACTCCAGATCCGCCTTAGAGGGAAGGGCTTGCAGGTCCTCCTTAGTAGCCAACGATTGCAGGAGGCTCCTGAGTGTTGCTGTCCCCCCAAGTTCACCCCCAGCCCGTGGCGAAGAGTCCCAATGGGGGGTCACGGCCGGGGATACGACTTCTTCTGCTCGCCAGTCCACCCGGACTCCATCTGATGTTCCAGGTTTCCGGTTGCATACGGGGGACAGTGCACAACTGCTCTGACTGGAGCGGGGGCTAGCACTCCCAACGCTCCCCATCTCTTCAAAGTGCTCTGAGGGAACGAGCCCTGTCCCCTCCAGGCCATCCCCACTGCTGTCACTACAGCTGCTGCAGGTCATAGGGCGGGGGCTGGGGATAGGAGAAAGACCCCTCATCCCGGAGCTTCCAGGGGGGGTCCCACCAGGGCAATCCAGCTGCTCCTCCCCATCTGTTCTGCTGCCACATGTGTCTCCCTTTTTGACTATCGGGCTTCCAGAAGGGAACTGAGGCTTATCATCTGCCTCCCTGTATAGGTTGTGTCTTTCCCCCTCCTGCACTGTCACTAAGCTCTGCATACAGTGCGCCGATGAGTCACCACCTAGTCGGCCCGGGTCCAGCATCTCACGCTGCGCCTCCTGCCCTCCAGCTCTCTCCTCCTCACCTCGCTCTGCAGAGGCGCGCTCCTCCGCCGGTCTTCTCCCCGCCGACAGTCTCTCCCGCATGCCGTCGCCACCGCCGCCGCGGCCACCGCTCTCAGCTGTGCCGGCATTACGAGCGGGGAGCTCCTCTTCCCTCCTCGCCACCTCCGCTGTCTTGTCACGCTGGGCGGCCGTCCCGCCAGCCGCCATCTTGATCACCGCCTCTCGCTGCTTCGATGCGGCCGGGGGGGCCAGAAACCTCTCGATCCCGGCTCTGGAGGCTGTCACCGGCCTCCTCCCGCTCTTCCTTCTTTTCTGGGACCCCATTGCAGAGGGTCAAAAACGGCCAGCTGGCAAAGATCTGCTGAAAAACGTCTTGGGCCACACGGAGCTCAGGCAAAACGCTCCTCACTCGGCCATGTCCAGACCACGCCCACTTCATATATTTTTTAGTTCAATATCTTTTTTATTCCTTTTACATCATATAAAAGGAAACAGTACATAGCATTAATACAGAAGGACAGAAAATCAAGACATGTCGCTCTCTACGTCCACATGTATGTACATTACAATGTCATATCGTAAGCAATGGGCACATCCCTCTCACCTCCCCAGCAACCCCACCAACCCCATACGTGTGCTCCGTCTTATACTCCGGTTATCCTATAACATGATGCTTTGGTCATGAGTCCAACACCCCAGATCTCTCAGTCCCCCTTGCTCCGGACCTGCCAACTAAAAGGAGATAGAGGCGGTCTGCTCACACTAAAACCAGACACACAGCTCCTATCCCAGGGGAGGCGGGGACCCATAGGGCAGAGGGAGGGAGCCGGACGGCCCGGAAGACACGGGACAGTAAGGACATGCAAGGAAGAAAAGAAACAAGAAGGGAAGGGGGGAAGGGGGGGGAGGAAGAAGGAAGATTGAGAAACCTAAATGTCGAAGTAGTGGAAAGATTGGGGACGAGTAGTTCCCAAGGCAATGGCAGGGGCAAGGACATGTACCGAGGCATATACAGGAGCAGAAGTACTACCGCGGGCAGGGGCGTGCCCATGCATGACCACCTATAATATCTCCCGCGCTAAATGCGTGTCCCTGTAGTCCAGCCACCCGACCCACGTCATCCTATAGCTCTCCCAGTTGCCTTCGGAGTCTGAAATCAGCTCCTCTATTCGACGAATGGCCTCCACCTCCTGAACCCATTCAACAAGAGATGGCGAGGCTGTGGATTTCCATCGTCTCGGGATGACTGCTCTCACTGCTGTCAGGAAATGCTGCAGTACCCCCTTTTTGCCACGGGAGAGAGCCGGGAAGCAAGGACAGCAGGGCCACCTGCAGGGAATTCTGCACCGTCTCCCCTGTGATGTCATTGTATATAGCCAAAACCTTCTCCCAGAGGGCCCTTATCGACGGACAGCCCCACCAAATGTGGGCCATGTCACCCCCTTCAGGCATCTCCAACATCTATCAGAGCATGAAGGGTCAAACTTGCTCAAATCAGCTGGGCACCTGTACCACCGGGAAAGGACCTTAAAGTTCCTTTCCTGAGCTATGCTCGGGACCGCCATTTTATGGGTAAACAAATATATTTTAGTAAGGTCTTCTTCGGAGATGGACATCCCCAACTCCTCCTCCCATCTCCGTATGAATCCCGGTGGGGAACTATGCATAGCGGCCAACAAGGTTCAATACAGAACAGCGATTGCATGAGCTTCAGGAGGCGCTTGTGTGAGGACATGCTCCAATTGTGTCAGTGGCCATCTACCCCGCTCCACCAGATTGTGGGTTGCCACGAAAGCATTCAATTGCCTATGGAGAAACCATGAGACATATTGCCCTGGGACCCTGTCCCTTAACTCATTCAGTGAGTGTGTCGCGTGTCAGAATATGCCCCATAGTTATATTAGATGAGGCCTCCCAAACTAAGAAGCTCCTAGCCCGTACACCAGGTGTAAAAGAGTAGTTGTCAAAAAGAGGAGTCAGGGGCCCCGGTCTATTAATCATGGAGCTCCGTCTAGACATTTTATCCCAGACCAGCAGGAACTGTCCTGCCAGAAATGGAAGAGATTCCCTCGTTTGCCTGGGAAGCACGCCCCCCCAGGGCAGCGAGATCAAATTCAGAGGAGAAATAGCCTTTTCTATCTTCACCCACTGTTTCCCTCTCTCCTTTAGGGCCCAATCCACTATACGGAGCGCCATAACCGCTGTATGATATGTCTGAAGGTCCAGAAGGCCGGCTCCACCATCGTATTTGAGCCTTGTCAATGTGCTAAATCTTATACGGGGCTTCCCTGTCCCCCATACAAATCTTAGGAAAGCCGTCTTCAGTTTCCTAAAGAAACTGTTAGGCAAGTGAATGGGTACCGTTTGGAAGGTATACAAAAATTTGGGAAGAATATCCATCTTCAGCACATTGATCCTTCCAAACCAAGAGAAGAATCGCCTATCATATGCGGTCAGGTCGCTTATCGTCCTCAGGAGTAAAGGGGAGTAATTCAATTCATATAGCCGCGAAAGGTCCAAGGGGATCTGCACCCCGAGGTATTTTATGGAGTGGGGTTGCCATTTAAAAGTAAAGTTCAACTTAAGCTGCTCTACGGTCTGTCTGGGAAGAGATATGTTAAGGGCTTCTGACTTGGCATAGTTGATTTTGAAGTTGCCGACCTGGCCGGAAGTCTGAAACTCCCTAAGAGCCGCTGGAAACCAGGTTAATGGGGAAGTTAAGTGTAGTCATCGGCATACAAAGACGCTTTATATTCCCGTTCCCCTACCATTATCCCCCTAATATCCGATATTTGTCTAATGGCCACAGCGAGATGCTCCATAGTGATAACATACAGCAACGGTGACAAAGGGCAACCCTGCCGAGTGCCATTGCTGATCTTAAAGGAAGAGGATAGGAGGCCGTTCGCCCTCACCCTTGCCGTAGGTTCAGAGTACAAAGCCAAGATCCTGGACAGGAGTATCGGGCCAACACCAACCTGCCGAAGGGACGCCTTGAGAAACAACCAGTCCACCCTATCAAATGCCTTCTCCGCATCACACGAGAGAAGGCATGTCTGAGTCCCCTCAGCCTTGGCGTACGCTATGAGGTCAAGGAGTTTATTGGTGTTGTCCCGAGCCTCCCGCCCAGGCACGAAACCAACCTGATCCAAGTCTATCAGGCCCGGGAGAAGTGGCCCAAGCCTGGAAGACAGAACCTTGGCATACAACTTGATATCAACATTGATGAGAGAGATCGGCCTATAACTACTGCACACTGATGGATCCTTCCCAGGCTTAGGAATAACCGATATAATTGCCTCCAATGACTGTTTAGGAAACCCGCACTCAGGCCCAATGGAATTTAAGACCCTAGTCAGAAACGGCACCAGTTCGACCCCAAGCTGCTTGTAAAATTTAGGGGTAAAGCCATCAGCCCCAGGACTCTTACTCTGCAGCATTTCCTTGATTGCCTTGGCCACCTCTTGCGAGGAGAAGGGCATCTCCAAAGCTGCCGCCTCCTCCTCCGGTATCACCGGAAGGGCCGTGTTATTTACATAGGTCACAACGGCTTCTGGTGGCTCTGCGTCAACCAAGGAGTAGCCACTTTGCCCCAAGTTATACAGCGAGTGGTAATAGTCCCGCTATCTGGGATGGAGTGACTGTGGTTTGACCCTGTGGCCCCCGAATGCTGGGAATGTAAGTGGCTGCGGTCCTTGGATGTAACGCCCTAGCAAGCAACCGCCCACACTTCTCAGAATGCTGGTAGTATGCTACTTTCTGCCTTTCTCTGAATCTCATATATGCCTGATTGTACAATCCCCGAAGTTTATCTCTAGCCTTCATCAGATCCACAAGTATAGTCCCAGATGGATTTCTTTTATCATCAGACTCCAGTGTCTGGATTTGCTGCAAAGTCTGGGATATCTGAGAGGCTCGTTCTCTCTTTAATCTAGCCCCATGTTTAATAAATTCACCCCTGACCACGCATTTCAGCGCTTCCCACTGATATGGGAGAGGTGTAGGGTCCTGTTCATGGTGTTTGAGAAACTCCGAGATGGCCTTCCTCACCCCAGACAGGCACGCAGCATCCCCGAGCAAATTATCATTGAGTCTCCAGCTCCAGATCTTGGGGTAAAGTCCAGGCAATACCACCGACAGGAAAACTGGAGCGTGGTCTGACCACAAAATCTGACCAATCCATGCCCGCGGAGCCCACTCCATGGCATGATGGTGAAGAAAGAGGTAGTCAATTCTGCTGTATGAACTCCTGGCGGTCGAGTAGAACGAAAAGACCTTGTCTCGCCCATGAAGTACCCGCAAGGAATCCACCAGCTGTAGATCAAAGAGCATTTTTTTCAGCCGATTCCTCTTGCTCAGGGACACCGCCGACCCACCAGAGGAGGTGTCCAACTCTGGATGCATGGGAATGTTGAAGTCTCCCCCCACAACGAGTGTACCTTCTAGAAATTCTGCTAGCATCCCCAACACCCCAGCGCAAAAGCTAATTTGGTTGGTGTTAGGGGCATAGATGTTAGCTATAGTGTACATCCTGGAGAACAGTTCGATCTTGAGAAATATGAATCGCCCATTCGGGTCAACTTTAGTGTCCACTACTTTATGGGTGAGAGATTTATGGATGGCTATTGAGACCCCGGTCGCCTTTATGTTGGGGTTGGGGGCATGATACCACAAGGGGTAATATCGATTCTTCATAGCTGGGATATGTCCTGCCTTAAAGTGGGTCTCCTGAAGGAGCAAAATGGCTACTTTCTGCTTATGCATGTTATATAGCACCTGCGTTCGTTCCTCTGGGATATTCAACCCCTTCACATTAAAGGAGCTGATTGTCAGTTCCGCCATCACTCACCCGCCCCCACCCACAACACAGGAAAGTTTGGGTGAAGGTACCAAGTGGAAAAGGCAGAACCGGGAGGGGGTGGAAGGACAAGGCGCACAGAAACAGGAAACAGAAGGGAAAAAAGCAAGGAGGAAGGGGGGTGCAATGGGCAGCAGGTAAGGAAGGGTAACCAGACAGAGAAGGGAGACCGAAGGGTGGGGACACTAAACGGGAAGGGAAGGAAGAAACTAAGGAAGAAGGGAAAACTGCAAGGGGGAAGGAGGAAAGGAAGTTCCCCCCCCCCCTAGCAAAACACAAGTAAATGCAATTGCAAGTGTTCACTAACTTCTCCAAAATGGGGTAAGCGAACTGGCCTATTTGGGGAAGATGGAAGACTACAGCAGTAGGCGAAGGAGATGCACTTTCTCATGTGCAAAATATTTGAACCCGCATTTCTTAACATTAACCATAAACAACAATAGGTCAAGGACCTCAACATAAGTTGCTATATAACGAAAACCATAATTGCACTTAAAATTGCAACTGGCAGCTCCCCCGCCGCCTCCGCCCCAGCAATGATGAGGCGAAGTAGGCAGGGGCCCTCACACCGCCCCCCCCCCCCCCGGCGCGACATGCCTCTTGCCATCCCATCGTCTAACCTCGCCCTAGGTACACCCAGGACAACAGGGACCATCCCCCCCCCCCCCGCTCAAGGCCTCACAACCCCTTCTATTCACATCACTGTTATACATCAGGCTAAGATATACAGATCGACCATTATCTGCACGGCAAGCACGGAGCCCGAGTTGGCCAACGCCCGGGCCAGGCCGGCCCACAATACACGCCAGCCTACTCCGCGAACGCCGACCCCCCAGGCATCCCGCCCCGGCCAGGTGACCATCGTCTTGAAGGAGTCCAATCCATATGGCGGGGTGCACAGAAAGCCAGGCAGGGGCGGTTACTAAAGCAACAAACAGGGATGGTCACTAAAACAACGTTTTGGGGTAGGCAAAAAAAAATATAACAACACATGGGGTTGAGCTTCTCAATGGTGAACAGCCCATCAGGCCGGAAGGGGGGGCAAATCAGTGGCCAGTCTCCAAAACATCATCAAGGGAGGTCAGACAGCCCGAAGCCGCCCGACGCCTCTGATCCTATTTCTCTGGGGCTGCGGCTCTCTGGGTCGCGGGAAAGGGCCAGGGCCCCCATTGTCTCCCAATGAAGGCGACAACCAATCTTCAAGGTGAATGTCTGGGATTTCCAAAAAGCGGAAGAGCTCCGGAAGCTGCGCGTGGGAACGCAGAATAAACGGTCAGCCTCCCTTCATGACCACCAAGTGGAAGGGATAACCCCATTTGTACGCAGCCCCAGCAGACTTTATGGCTTCCAACAGCGGCTTCATCACTCGACGCATCAGAAGGGTACGCCTGGCCAGATCAGGGAGCAGGGTTACCTGCGATCCGTTGCACATAATGGGGCCCTTCTCCCATGCTGTTCTCATTATGTCTTCCTTAACTCTAAAGAAATGCACCCAACACACCACATCTCGCGGCCTTGCAGGGTCGGCGGAACGCGGGCCGAGTGCCCTGTGCACTCTATCAATCTCAATGCACTCCTCTGGGGGCTTGTCCAGGACGTTGTTAAAAATCTTGGTAACCGTGTCCCTAAGGTTGCTGTGTTCAGGTACCTCCGGAAGCCCGCAAATCCGAATATTATTCCTGCGACTTCTGTTTTCTAAATCATCCAGGTGCATCAGGGTTCTGGTAGTTTGCTGCTTAGAGTCCGATAGAGCCCGCTGTGTTGCCGCTTGCGCCCTCTCCAGTGCTTCCAAACGCTGATCGGTAGTAGACTGCCGCTGCTGAAGGGTGTTCACCCTGTGGGATACCTCAGAAACCGATCTTGTGACCTCCTCTAGCTCTCTTCTCAACAGGGACTCCATCCGGTTGGTGTAATTCTCAAAATCCCTCTGAGATGGAAGAAACTTCAGAAGTATGTCAAGATTGTACTGCTGCGATCTGCGGTTGACATGGTCAGGAGATTCAACAGCTGCTTGAGACTGGGCAGGTGAACGCAGCGATGTCTGGCTGGTAGGGCCATCGGAGAACGCCGGACTTGCCGCACCAACCGAGCACTCCGCTTCATCAGGGAGGTTATGCCCATATGCAATAGGGCGGGGAGACAGGGGGTCCCCCATATGCGGTCTTCTCAAGGTGGTTCTCGCAGCGCAATGGCTGGCCACCGCGCCACCAGTGCTGTGGATGGGGCTATCTGGGGGTGTCTCATTTAGGCTCCTTTCTTCTGTTCCAAGGTTGCCTAGGATACTTCTGCCGGGAGGTGGGGGATGCACCTCCACCACTGTCACAACCGGGGACCTCCAGCCTGACCCCTAAGTGGCGTATTCAGGTTCCCCCCGCCGCTGTGATTGATCTACATCTTCTGGGAAGTCACTCATTTCCAATATGTCAGGGGGGGAAGTCAGATTGTGAGATTCCTCCCTGGCCTCACTGGGGGATTGACACTTCTGCTGCTGCCCATGTGCCTGAGCTATGAGGGTGTCCCAGTTGCCAGGCTCATTTTGTAGCACCTGCGGGTCAAGTGTAGTGGGCGCCACCAGGGAGTCCCCCAGGTTCCTTTCCCCCAGTCTGGCTCCCGCCGCGCTCATTTCTGTGGAGCAGGCAGGCAGGAGGCTGCGCCGCTCCTCTCCCCCCGCCTCTGCCCGTCCGACCTGGCAGCTCTTTGTCAGCGGGGACAGAGCCCCGCACCGCTCCTCGCTCTCTCCGGCACTGCAGGTTACCTCCGGCGCCCCGCCTCTGCCGGCATCCGATCCAGCGTGCGCGCCCTGTGTCACCGACACCGCCGCCGCCTTCCTCCTCTCGGCTGCTGCAACGGAGGGAGCCACCGGTCCTCCGGCCCCCGCCTCCTCCTCTTCAGGTCCCCGCAAGCCGCGGGATGGGGAAACAGCCCCCGGAGGGATCAATCCTGCATGATCATGCGGGGCACTCTGGACTTTCTTCGCCCGATCGCCAGCCGAAGATCCCGCCATCTCCGCCATCTTGTTTCCGTCCCCGGCAGCCGCCACATGCTGGGATGTAGGGAAAAACGTACTTATCTTCCCAGCTTTTCCACTCTGCATGTCGTCCGACTCTTCCTTCGTTTGGACATCCCGGTAGATGGGAGAATAATTGCGGGTATAGGGTATATTTTATGTGCAAAGTGCAGAGCTCCAATCTCTGCGTCCTTACGCCGCCATAGCCAAGCCACGCCCCCCCTAGTTCATATATTTTTTATTATATTTGTTTGTTTCACATCTATTTGAAAGTCACTTGTGCGCACCCGTACCGAGGTAGGGAAAATAGCGCATGCGCAGTAGCACTGATTTAGGTCAGGTGAAGCGCCGCTCGCTCCCGATGCAAGCGGCGCTTCACGTAACTACTGCGCATGTGCGAGATTTGCTTTAGGAAGAGGTCAAACGATCTCTTCCTTTTTGAAGCAAATCCAAGATGGCGGCCAGATATTCAAATGGAAGCGACGCAGCGATGGAGCATTAGAGGTAAGTTACTTTTTCTTTAATATTGATAACGAGTCCGGCAGCATATTTGGCATATTTTTAAAAGACATAAAAAAAAAAAACGGCAGGGTGTTGGTCCACTTTAAAAATGGCTATTTCTGCCCTTCTGAGAGCCTCAATAGGGATGTAGAAAATTTTGCCTTGCTGTAACATGCATAGGAGGCGTGCTGGGTTAGTGAAATAATACTGTAAAGAAGTATGACATGCAGATCAGAGGTATCGCTATTAGAATCACTGTCGCAAAGCGGCACAATTACGGAGCCTTTAGGTGGTATCAGCATAAGGAGTCCATTTATTGCCTGAAAAACACACCCTGGAGTTGGCAGCAGCATGAGGAGCCCATATATTGTCTGAAAAACACATTGGAGTTGGCAGCAGCATTAGGAGCCCATATATTTCCAGAAAAACACATTGGAGTTGGCAGCAGCATAAGCAGCCCATATATTGCCTGAAACACACACCCTACAGTTGGCAGCAGCATGAGGAGCCCATATATTGCCTGAAAAACACACTGGAGTTTGCAGCAGCATAAGCAGCCCATATATTGCCTGAAAAACACACCCTGGAGTTGGCAGCAGGAGCATTAGGAGCCCATATATTGCCAGAAAAACACATTGGAGTTAGCAGCAGCATTAGGAGCACACATATTGCCTGAAAAACACATTGGAGTTGGCAGCAGCATAAGGAGCCCATATATTGCCTGAAAGACACACTTGGGAGTTGGCAGCTGCAGCATAAGGAGCCCATATATTGCCAGAAAAACACATTGGAGAAGGCAGCAGCATAAGCAGCCCATATATCGCCTGGAAAACACATTGGAGTTGGCAGCAGCATAAGCAGCCCATATATTGCCTGAAAGACACACTGGAGTTGGCAGCAGCATAAGGAAGCCCATATATTGCCTGAAAGACACACCCTGGAGTTGGCAGCAGCGGCATTAGGAGCCCATATATTGCCTAACAAAACACATTGGAGTTGGCAGCAGCATAAGCAGCCCTTATATTGCTGGAAAAACACATTGGAGTTGGCAGCAGCATTAGGAGCCCATATATTGCCTGAAAGACACACCCAGAAGTTTGCAGCAGCAGCATAAGCAGCCCATATATTGCCTGACAAACACACCCTGGAGTTGGCAGCAGCATGAGGAGCCGTTATTGCCTGAAAAACACATTGGAGTTGGCAGCAGAATTAGGAGCCCATATATTGCCAGAAAAACACATTGGAGTTGGTGGCAGCAGCATAAGCAGCCCATATATTGCCTGAAAAACACACTGGAATTGGCAGCAGCATTAGGAGCCCATATATTTCCAGAAAAACACATTGGAGTTGGCAGCAGCATACGCAGCCCTTAAATTGCTGGAAAAACACACTGGAGTTGGCAGCAGCAGCATTAGGAGCCCATATATTGCGTGAAAACCCCCCTGGAGTTGGCAGTAGCATTAGGAACCCATATATTGCCAGAAAAACACATTGGAGTTGGCAGCAGCATTAGGAGCCCATATATTGCCTGAAAGACACACCCGGGAGTTGGCAGCTGCAGCATAAGGAGCCCATATATTGCCAGAAAAACACATTGGAGAAGGCAGCAGCATAAGCAGCCCAAATATCGCCTGGAAAACACATTGTAGTTGGCAGCAGCATAAGCAGCCCATATATTGCCTGAAAGACACACTGGAGTTGGCAGCAGCATTAGGAGCACATATATTGCTTGAAAAACACATTGGAGTTGGCAGCAGCATAAGGAGCCCATATATTGCCTGAAAGACACACCCGGGAGTTGGCAGCTGCAGCATAAGGAGCCCATATATTGCCAGAAAAACACATTGGAGAAGGCAGCAGCATAAGCAGCCCATATATCGCCTGGAAAACACATTGGAGTTGGCAGCAGCATAAGCAGCCCATATATTGCCTGAAAGACACACTGGAGTTGGCAGCAGCATAAGGAAGCCCATATATTGCCTGAAAGACACACCCTGGAGTTGGCAGCAGCGGCATTAGGAGCCCATATATTGCCTAACAAAACACTTTGGAGTTGGCAGCAGCATAAGCAGTCCTTATATTGCTGGAAAAACACATTGGAGTTGGCAGCAGCATTAGGAGCCCATATATTGCGTGAAAGACACACCCAGAAGTTTGCAGCAGCAGCATAAGCAGCCCATATATTGCCTGACAAACACACCCTGGAGTTGGCAGCAGCATGAGGAGCCGTTATTGCCTGAAAAACACATTGGAGTTGGCAGCAGAATTAGGAGCCCATATATTGCCAGAAAAACACATTGGAGTTGGTGGCAGCAGCATACGCAGCCCTTAAATTGCTGGAAAAACACACTGGAGTTGGCAGCAGCAGCATTAGGAGCCCATATATTGCGTGAAAACCCCCCTGGAGTTGGCAGTAGCATTAGGAACCCATATATTGCCAGAAAAACACATTGGAGTTGGCAGCAGCATTAGGAGCCCATATATTGCCTGAAAGTCACACCCTGGAGTTGGCAGCAGCAGCAGCAGCAGCATTAGGAGCCCATATATTGCCAGAAAAACACATTGGAGTTGGCAGCAGCATAAGCAGCCCATATATTGCCTGCAAAACACACCCTGGAGTTGGCAGCAGCACGAAGAGAACATATACAGATCTTGAGCACATATATCTTATCCTAAGAATATTAATAAAAATTAAGATTAACGTAAAGCATTTCCTCAATAATTACTTAGTGGTCTGATGTGGAGGAATGTCTGTAACTAGAAAGCAGCGGCTTAAATCTGTTTTGCACTAGGGGTGTGGATTGGCAAGAATCTGGCGATACGATATGTATCACGATACATGTATGATGATATATCCGGATATATCCCGATTCTGTCTCAAAGACGATATATTGCGATTTTTTAAAGTGAATATAGCTTTGGAAACCCTAATCTACACGTCCACGCTGACCCCCATCTTTTGCCAGCTCCACGCTGCCCCCCATCTCTGGCCAGCTCCACGCTGCCCCCCATCTCTGGCCAGCTCCACGCTGCCCCCCATCTCTGGCCAGCTCCACGCTGCCCCCATCTCTGCCCAGCTCCACGCTGCCCCTATCTCTGCCCAGCTCCACGCTGCCCTCCATCTCTGGCCAGCTCCACGCTGCCCCCATCTCTGCCCAGCTCCACGCTGCCCCTATCTCTGCCCAGCTCCACGCTGCCCCCCATCTCTGCCCAGCTCCACGCTGCCCCCATCGCTGGCCAGCTCCACGCTGCCCCCATCTCTGGCCAGCTCCACGCTGCACCCCATCTCCACGATGCCCCCCATCTCTGGCCAGCTCCATGCTGCCCCCCATCGCTTCCCAGCTCCTTGTTGCACCCATCTCTACCCCGCTCCACACTGCCCCCCATCTCTGCCACGCTCCATGCTACCCCCCATCTCTGCCCAGTTCCATGCTGCCCCCATCTCTGCCCCGCTCCATGATGCCCCCATCTCTGCCCAGCTCCACGCTGCCCTCATCTCTGCCCAGCTCCACGCTGCCCCCATCTCTGGCCAGCTCCACGCTGCACCCCATCTCCACACTGCCCCCCATCTTTGGCCAGCTCCACGCTGCC
Organism: Gastrophryne carolinensis; assembly: GCA_027917425.1. Classification (NCBI taxonomy): domain Eukaryota; kingdom Metazoa; phylum Chordata; class Amphibia; order Anura; family Microhylidae; genus Gastrophryne; species Gastrophryne carolinensis. The sequence continues at coordinate 45,250,966 of CM051237.1, read as the reverse complement.
CCCCATCTCTGCCCAGCTCCTTGTTGCCCCCATCTCTACCCCGCTCCACACTGCCCCCATCTCTGCCACACTCCACGCTGCCCCCCCATCTCTGCCCAGCTCCATGCTGCCCCCATCTCTGCCCAGCTCCACGCTGCCCCCATCTCTGCCCCGCTCCAAGCTGCCCCCAATCTCTGCCCCGCTCCACACTGCAGTTGCAGAGGCCTGAATTCATCAAGCAGATGTCGCAGCAGACTAGGGGTGAGTGGCAGCAGGAGTCTCAGTGAGAGGCCTGATCTCCCGGTATGAGCTAGCGGTCGTGTCTCGATCAGCAACCCATCTGCCGTCATCGATTGGTTAACACGATCATCCACTGCATCACAAGTGACATCTGACACCCCCAGTCAACTGTCGGTTATATCTTATGCTTTGGGTTTAGCTCCACTATTCAGTGAGGACAATCTGCTAGAGAAAAATCAGCAGCTACTGCCCAGCCAAGAAGTGGAGGAGACACTCGCCACTTCTTCCACTAGGCGGGCAAGTAGTGATGAGGTGGTTTTGCAAGCGTTTTGGCTTCTTAAGCAGACACTGTTGAGGAACCAGAGGAGCACATCAGTGAGTTTTGAGGGCACTTTTAAAGGCTTGGAGTGATGGAGAGTGACGGATTTAGCGGTCAGCATGGTGGCAGAAGGGGAATGTCTGGAGGCAAATGTGCTCGGGGTAGACAACTTGCTGCGCAGCAGGCTACCTTTCCAGGAGGTAGTGGAAAGGGTCCCCGGAGTCGGCGGCAGCAGCAGCATTGAATTAGTGCGGACTGTTGGTAGGAAAATCAGCTACTCTGCGATGTGGCAGTTTTTCATCCAAGAGACAACAGTATGTGCCCACTCATCCAACGCGCAGAAGCTAAATGTGCTCCTGTATAAGTTGCTGGTGCTGCAGTCCCACCCTTTTGAGGTGGTGGACCATTCAGACAAATGATGGCTTGTGCCAGGCCGAGGTGAAGAGTCCCAAGCTGTCATTTCTTTGCGAAAAAGGCAGTACCAGCCCTGTACAATTTTGTTGAACAGAAGGTGAGCCAGTCCTTGAGCCTGTCAGCGTGTACCAAAGTGCACGGCAGCGCCTACGTCTGGAGCTGTAACTACGGTCAGGGACAATACATATCCTTTTAGGAGCACTGGGTTGTTGTGGTTCCTGCACAACCACAACAGAAACTTGGACTGGTTCCGCCGCTGTGGCCTCCACGCTCCTACGCCGTTGTGCCTGTGACAGTGCACTTGTCTATTTTGGTTCATGGATGTGCACATGTTTTTTGCACTTTGGCACTTTTTTCTGTGACACCATTGCAAATTGTCAATTACATATTAATTGTTAACATTTATCTTATTTGAACACATTTATAATAATAACATATAATAACATATCATAATAACAATAACATATAAAATAAAACAATAACATAAAATATATCAAAATTTTTTTTGGTTAATTTTGTATTTTTTTCCATTTTTTTTCAGTTTTTTTTTTTTTTTATATATATATTTTGTAAAAATTTTTACATATTTTTTTAAATTTTTTATTTTATTTTGTATCTTTTTTTTTTTATATATATTTTTTTGGTATGTTTATTTTTTTTTTCAGTGCCCTTCCAGCCTACCATGTGTGCAGGACACGGCAGTTTCACACTGTTCTTCACATGGTTTGCCTTGGCGCACGGAGTCACACATGGGAGGAACTGCTAAAAATCATTAATCAATAAATAAAATCATGGCTTACTCCACGAAAACTGCAAATGGGAACCATGGTGACCAACAATGGGAAGATGTAAAATGTTGGTTCCTTGTGTTAACTTTAACAAGTACTATTGGGCCATCCATTCCAGATACAATCTCAGCTATGAGAAATCCAGGACCAAGTTGTGGGCCAAAACCAACATTCGATGAATAGATTTAATTTAAAGAAAGCCGGTTACATTACAAAAAAAGTGATCATATGAACGGTGTAAATATGATGTAAAGTCAACCGTTTTCTGAAGTCTTCCCCCTATCTGCAAGACATCCTAACAACGGGAAGGAAACTTTGTATGCACTTCAGCCACTCCTACATCGCCAAGCACACCCTTCTTGAGCTACAGCATCAGAACGGTATCCCCCAACATAGTCTGATTTGCGATGATTCCACCCATTGGAATTCCTCCCTCCATATGTTGGATCAACTATACGAACAGAGAAAAGCCATCACTGGTTTCTTGATGATCCAAGCAGATAGGGGGACTCCTTTGTGTAACTTCAATGTGAACCAGTGGCAGCTCATACGTGACACCGGCCGTTTGCTCAGGCCCTTTGAGGAAGCCACTTTATTTGTCAGTTGCCAGGATTAAAGGATGAACGACGTGATTCCACTGCTTCATGTAATACAACACATGTTGGAAACCAAGGCTGGTCAGGGCACTGGAGACATGGTGCCTACATTTCACGGCCACATGAAGCCTGTGGGGGCTGAAGTGGAGGAGGAGGGGGTGGGGTACAGCGAAGTACAGTTCAGGTTTGACAAAATGGCCATTTTATCTAGTCATCTGACAGGAGAGGAGGAGCAGGAGCAGCCAGAGTAGCTAGAGGCTTGTGAGGAAGGCTAGACAGAGGACCCAGACACACCGTGGCAGTATGCAGTGGAGATGGAGACAGGTAGTCCCTCCGAGTCACTTGCAGAAAATGGCACGATGCATGCTCACGTGCTTGCGTAGTGATCGCAGAATTGTCTCCATTTGTCAGCGGGATGACTTCTGGCTCTCCACCTTAATGCCCCGGCACAATGGGGGCATTTTTTTACACCCACTGAGAGGGAGGACAAACTGACCTACTACAGAGACAGATTCTACGTAGTCAGTTGGCCGATGTCTATCTGCGCCATCGTCCATACTCTCGCAGGACTCGGGGGGACCTCTGCACTCACCTTCCACTGCCATGGCTGCTGGGGGGGGTGGCAGAGGCAGCAGCAGCAGCTCCATCAGCAGCAGCCTGAGTCTTCAGTCGCTAATGAGTAGCTTTCTTCTTCTCTAATCATGAGCAGCAGGAAGACCTGGAGCAGGCCCTGAACCAGCAGGTCGTGTCATACCTTGACATGACCATGCAAATGCACCTTGAGGATCTGCTGGACTTCTGGGCGTTTACCCTTGGAAAGCTGTCCTGCCCGGCCAGTAGTGTGCCATCTGAGCGGGTGTTTAGTGCAGCGGGTGCCATAATCATGCCAAGGAGAACTCGTCTGTCCACGAAAAATGTGCAGAGACTCAACTTTGTGAAGATGAATCAGACATGGATCAGCCAGGATTTCCACCCACCAATGGCTGATCCATGGTAGTAGCTGATGCATGCTGCTGCCAACTCCAGAGTGTGTCTTTCAGGCAATATATAGCTCCTTATGCTGCTGCTGCCAACTCCAGGGTGTGTCTTTCAGGCAATATTTGGGTTCCTTATGCTGCTGCTGCCAACACCAGGGTGTGTCTTTCAGGCAATAAATGGGCTCCTTATGCTGCTGCTGCTGCAAACTCCAATGTGTGTACTCTTAAAAGACACATGCTAGCATTTAGGGTGCCCCCGGTGAAAGGCAATGGCTGCTGGCAATTTGATAACATGACTTTCTTTACAAAATGCAAAAGGTTATTAGACAGGTTAAAATATTTATGTTAGTATTTAGGATGCCCCTGGTGAAAGGCAAAGGTTGCTTTAAAAGTGAAAAAGTGACTCTTTACAAAATGCGAAAAGGTAAGTAGACAGGTACTCTTAAAAGACACATGCTAGCATATTTGGGATGCCCCCCGGTGAAAGGCAATGGCTGCTGGCAGAGATGAGCGAATCGAATCTGATGAACCCGAATTCGTTACGAATTTCAGGAAAAATTTGATTCGTAACAATTACGAATATCACAGCGATTCGATCGATCGAATCTCTTCCTTAAAACTCCATTTATTACTATCCAGGCCATCTAAAATGGTGGATCCACATGTCAGGACATGTCCCATGGGGCAAGGAATCCTGAGTAGGCCTCACATGATACCTATCAGCGGCCAGGCTTCCCGATGATGTCACAGCCCTATAAAAGCGGCGGGCATTTTGCGGAAGGTCATTTCGACACTGTATTGCTGCCAGAGCGGATCATACAGAGACAGAGAGAGGGATAGATAGATAGAGCGAGGGAGAGATGGATAAAACAAGTAACAGAAGGCGCGAGGGACAGAGAGTCAGAGAGAGGCTGTGACAGTGACAGATAGAGATGAGCGAACTTTTGAAAAATTCAATTCGACTGATTCGCCGAATTTTCCGTCAAAAATCGCTTCGACCTGAATTTATTCGCGACGAATTGCTATTAAAAACGGCTATTTCTGAGCCTCCTACAGCCTCAATAGGGTTGTAAACCATTCTGCCTTGCTGTAACACGCATAGGATGCGTGCTGGGTTAGTGAAATAATACTGTAAATAATTATCACATGCAGATCAGAGGCATCGCTAATAGAATCGCAGAGCGGCACAATTGCAGAGAGTTGAAGTGGCATCACTATGAGGGGCCCCTATAGTGCCTGAAAAACACACCCTGGAGCTGGCAACAGCAGGAGCCCAAAAATTAGCTGAATCACACCCTGGAGTTGCAAGCAGCAGCAGCCGCCCAGACATTGGTTGAAAGAGACACTGGAGTTGGCAGCAAGAGCCCAAAAATTGGATGAATCACACCCTTGAGTTGCAAGCAGGAGCCCAAACATTGCTTTGAAGAGACACTGGAGTTGGCAGCAGGAGCCCAAAAATTGGATGAATCACACCCTGAAGTTGCAAGCAGCAGCAGGAGCCCAAACATTACTTTAAAGAGACACTAGAGTTGGCTTCAGGAGCCCAAAAATTGGATGAATCACACCCTGGAGTTGCAAGCAGCAGCAGGAGCCCAAACATAGCTTGAAAGAGACACTGGAGTTGGCTGCAGGAGCCCAAAAATTGGCTGAATCACAACCTGGAGTTGCAAGCAGCAGCAGGAGCCTAAACATAGCTTTAAAGAGACACTAGAGTTGGCTGCAGGAGGCCAAAAATTGGATGAATCACACCCTGGCTTTGCAAGCAGCAGCAGCAGGAGCCCAAACATAGCTTGAAAGAGACACTGGAGTTGGCTGCAGGAGGCCAAAAATTTGGATGAATCACACCCTGGAGTTGCAAGCAGCAGCAGCCCAAACATTGGTTGAAAGAGACACTGGAGTTGGCTTCAGGAGCCCAAAAATTGGCTGAATGACACCCTGGAGTTGCAAGCAGCAGCAGGAGCCCAAGCATGGCTTGAAAGAGACACTGGAGTTGGCTGCAGGAAGCCAATAATTGGCTGAATGACACCCTGGAGTTGCAAGCAGCAGCAAGGAGCCCAAACATAGCTTGAAAGAGACACTGGAGTTGGCTGCAGGAAGCCAAAAATTGAATGAATCACACCCTAAAGTTGCAAGCAGCAGCAGGAGCCCAAACATAGCTTGAAAGAGACACTGGAGTTGGCTGCAGGAGCCCAAAATTGACTGAATCACACCCTGGAGTTGCAAGCAGCAGCAGGAGCCCAAACATAGCTTTAAAGAGACACTGGAGTTGGCTGCAGGAGGCCAAAAATTGGATGAATCACACCCTGGAGTTGCAAGCAGCAGCAGGAGCCCAAACATAGCTTGAAAGAGACACTGGAGTTTGCTGCAGGAGGCCAAAAGTTGGATGAATCACACCCTGGAGTTGCAAGCAGCAGCAGGAGCCCAAACATAGCTTGAAAGAAATACTGGAGTTGGCTGCAGGAGGCCAAGAATTGGATGAATCACACCCTGCAGTTGCAAGCAGCAGCAGGAGCCCAAACATTACTTTAAAGAGACACTGGAGTTGGCTGCAGGAGCCCAAAAATTGGATGAATCACACCCCGGAGTTGCAAGCAGCAGCAGGAGCCCAAACATTACTTTAAAGAGACACTGGAGTTGGCAGCAGGAGCCCAAAAATTGGATGAATCACACCCTGGAGTTGCAAGCAGCAGCAGGAGCAGCAGCCCAAACATAGCTTGAAAGAGACACTGGAGTTGGCTGCAGGAGGCCAAAAATTGGATGAATCACACCCTGGAGTTGCAAGCAGCAGCAGGAGCCCAAACATAGCTTGAAAGAGACACTGGAGTTGGCTGCAGGAGGCCAAAAATTGGATGAATCAAACCCTGGAGTTGCAAGCAGCAGCAGGAGCCCAAAAATTACTTTAAAGAGACACTGGAGTTGGCAGCAGGAGGCCAAAAATTGGATGAATCACACCCTGGCGTTGCAAGCAGCAGCAGGAGCCCAAAAATTACTTTAAAGCGACACTGGAGTTGGCAGCAGGAGCCCAAAAATTGGATGAATCACACCCTGGAGTTGCAAGCAGCAGCAGGAGCACAAACATTGCTTTAAAGAGACACTGGAGTTGGCTGCAGGAGCCCAAAAATTGGATGAATCACACCCTGGAGTTGCAAGCAGAAGCAGGAGCACAAACATTGCTTTAAAGAGACACTGGAGTTGGCTGCAGGAGCCCAAAAATTGGATGCATCATACCCTGGAGTTGCAAGCAGCAGCAGCAGGAGCCCAAACATGGCTTGAAAGAGACACTGGAGTTGGCTGCAGGAGCCCAAAAATTGGATGAATCACACCCTGGAGTTGCAAGCAGCAGCAGGAGCCCAAACATTGCTTTAAAGAGACAATGGAGTTGGCTTCAGGAGCCCAACAATTGGATAAATTACACCCTGGAGTTGCAAGCAGTAGCAGCAGGAGCCCAAACATAGCTTGAAAGAGACACTGGAGTTGGCTGCAGGAGGCCAAAAGTTGGATGAATCACACCCTGGAGTTGCAAGCAGCAGCAGCAGCAGGAGCCAAAACATAGCTTGAAAGAGACACTAGAGTTGGCTGCAGGAGCCTAAATATTTGCTGAATCACACCCTGGAGTTGCAAGCAGCAGCAGGAGCCCAAACATAGCTTTAAAGAGACACTGGAGTTGGCTGCAGGACGCCAAAAATTGGATGAATTACACCCTGGAGTTGCAAGCAGCAGCAGCAGCCCAAACATTACTTTAAAGAGACACTGGAGTTGGCGGCAGGAGCCCAAAAATTGGATGAATCACACCCTGGAGTTGCAAGCAGCAGCAGGAGCACAAACTTTACTTTAAAGAGACACTGGAGTTGGCTGCAGGAGCCCAACAATTGGATGAATCACACCCTGGAGTTGCAAGCAGCAGCACCAGCAGGAGCTCAAACATAGCTTGAAAGAGACACTGGAGTTGGCTGCAGGAGCCCAAAAATTGGATGAATCACACCCTGGAGTTGCAAGCAGCAGCAGGAGCCCAAACATTACTTCCTAGAGGCTTGCCATCCCATTAGCCAATTGAGGTTTATTGTGATTGAGGTAGTGAAACAACCTAAACGGGGCGGCAAGATAGAGAAAAAATTGTTACAGCGGGAATTATTCTGGATTCACCAGCTGCAGACTAAGTATCCAGCTGGTATGAATGAGGATATGGATTTCTCAGTTTACTTTTGAGTTCTTTACCATTTCTTTATGCACTATACTTTTACTTCCTTTCTCCGTGGAACTTTGAGCAATGATAGATTTCAAGGGCACATATATGAAGCAATATATGTGCCTCGGTGTTACTTGTATTATTGTTTTTAATTATGCACTAATTATTGCTTTTATTCTTTGGCAGATTAAATTCCTGAGCCTCCAGCACCCTACAGCGTGGCTTTGATAGTGCCAGAAACTGCCTTCCAACGTGTGCACCACTTACTTCCGGATCGCCGCCCCACGGTCGTCGCCGCCTTGTGTGCCACCATTTCACTAGTTCACCTGTCGCCTATACAGGCGCCGCCATTTTGTTGGCTGTATTTACAGCCTATGCACGGATTCCGGAAACGGCATCACATCCTGCCCCGCGCGCCACTTCCGGTTTCAATGGCAGGTCTGCCATTGAGATCGGGGCTGGCCAGGACAGCTCGAGGCGGCCGTGAATGACGTCATCGGCAGGCGTTGCGCAGCGCGCCAATGATTCGCGCCATTCTACGAGCACACGCTGGAGGATCATGTTCTATTTAAACCTGCCTGTACCAATAGTCTACACTGCATCTATTGAGAAAGGCCCTAACCGGCCGAAACGTTGAGTGTTTTGTTCTGTGTCCACCTAGTATCCTAGCTTGCTGCTTTACTTTGTAAGTTCTTTTGCTGCAAACGCATATGCTCTGCATTTTTATTGTATGTTATCTTGCATGTAGTCCATGGGCAACTGTCTTTCGCTATATACCAATTCAAGGGTTGTACCTTTGCATATTGCTCAGCCTTATCCCATGGACGCACACTTTGGGAACACTATTCCCCTGCAGTAGCTGGATACTTACCTTGCCTCCATATTTCTGCGGTCATAGCGATTTATGTATTGTAACCTGCTTTCTATGTATATTTGCACCAACTGTATACACACATTCACTTTGTATTATGATTAGGGATGAGCGAATCGATCCGGACGAACCCGGATTCGATCCGAATTTCAGGAAAAATTCGATTCGGATTGAATCCGAATTTCCCCGCGATTCGATCGCTCGAAGTTTTCCTTTAACATCCATTCATTTACATTACAGGCATTCTAAGATGGCGGACGGGACATGTCCAGACATCAACCCCGCGCCAGTGCAAGCTGGGACAGTCACATGCAGCCTATCAGCAGCCAGCAAGCCCGGTGACGTCACAGCGGTATTTAAGGCCGGCCATCTTGCTTTCCTGCCTCATTTCTCTATTGCATTCGTGAGAGACAGAACGTTGTGTAGCTGAGGGAGAGAGGCAGTTAGACAGGCAGGGACAGACAGGGACAGGCTGGAGACAGGCAGGAGACAGACAGGAGACAGACAGAAAGTCAGCGAAAAAACAGGGAAAGGTAGAAAAATCGGAGGCTGTCACAGGGAGTTTTTTTTTTTTTTCATCCAGCCTGACAGGCTTTGTTAGCGTTTTCAGGCTGCTTATACTAACTAACTGTGCATATATACTGAACTGATCTTAAGTCTGCTGTGAGGCATCCCATTCTGTGACTACAGCAGCCTCTGTTTAAGACCATATAACCATTTGCTCTTATTATAATTGAAATTAGCCTGATAAAGACACTTTTGCTGGGCATAGTACTTCTGGACCCTGCCAGGTGCACTTCTGTTGTGGCATCCCATTCTGTGACTACAGCAGCCTCTGTATAAGACCATATAACCATTTGCTCTTATTATAATTGAAATTAGCCTGATAAAGACACTTTTGCTGGGCATAGTACTTCTGGACCCTGCCAGGTCCACTTCTGTTGTGGCATCCCATTCTGTGACTACAGCAGCCTCTGTTTAAGACCATATAACCATTTGCTCTTATTATAATTGAAATTAGCCTGATAAAGACACTTTTGCTGGGCATAGTACTTCTGGACCCTGCCAGGTCCACTTCTGTTGTGGCATCCCATTCTGTGACTACAGCAGCCTCTGTTTAAGACCATATAACCATTTGCTCTTATTATAATTGAAATTAGCCTGATAAAGACACTTTTGCTGGGCATAGTACTTCTGGACCCTGCCAGGTGCACTTCTGTTGTGGCATCCCATTCTGTGACTACAGCAGCCTCTGTTTAAGACCATATAACCATTTGCTCTTATTATAATTGAAATTAGCCTGATAAAGACACTTTTGCTGGGCATAGTACTTCTGGACCCTGCCAGGTGCACTTCTGTTGTGGCATCCCATTCTGTGACAACAGCAGCCTCTGTTTAAGACCATATAACTATTTGCTCTTATTATAATTGAAATTAGCCTGATAAAGACACTTTTGCTGGGCATAGTACTTCTGGACCCTGCCAGGTCCACTTCTGTTGTGGCATCCCATTCTGTGACTACAGCAGCCTCTGTTTAAGACCATATAACCATTTGCTCTTATTATAATTGAAATAAGCCTGATAAAGACACTTTTGCTGGGCATAGTACTTCTGGACCCTGCCAGGTCCACTTCTGTTGTGGCATCCCATTCTGTGACTACAGCAGCCTCTGTTTAAGACCATATAACCATTTGCTCTTATTATAATTGAAATTAGCCTGATAAAGACACTTTTGCTGGGCATAGTACTTCTGGACCCTGCCAGGTCCACTTCTGTTGTGGCATCCCATTCTGTGACTACAGCAGCCTCTGTTTAAGACCATATAACCATTTGCTCTTATTATAATTGAAATTAGCCTGATAAAGACACTTGCTGGGCATAGTACTTCTGGACCCTGCCAGGTCCACTTCTGTTGTGGCATCCCATTCTGTGACTACAGCAGCCTCTGTTTAAGACCATATAACCATTTGCACTTATTATAATTGAAATTAGCCTGATAAAGACACTTTTGCTGGGCATAGTACTTCTGGACCCTGCCAGGTCCACTTCTGTTGTGGCATCCCATTCTGTGACTACAGCAGCCTCTGTTTAAGACCATATAACCATTTGATCTTATTATAATTGAAATTAGCCTGATAAAGACACTTGCTGGGCATAGTACTTCTGGACCCTGCCAGGTCCACTTCTGTTGTGGCATCCCATTCTGTGACTACAGCAGCCTCTGTTTAAGACCATATAACCATTTGCTCTTATTATAATTGAAATTAGCCTGATAAAGACACTTTTGCTGGGCATAGTACTTCTGGACCCTGCCAGGTGCACTTCTGTTGTGGCATCCCATTCTGTGACTACAGCAGCCTCTGTTTAAGACCATATAACCATTTGCTCTTATTATAATTGAAATTAGCCTGATAAAGACACTTTTGCTGGGCATAGTACTTCTGGACCCTGCCAGGTCCACTTCTGTTGTGGCATCCCATTCTGTGACTACAGCAGCCTCTGTTTAAGACCATATAACCATTTGCTCTTATTATAATTGAAATTAGCCTGATAAAGACACTTTTGCTGGGCATAGTACTTCTGGACCCTGCCAGGTCCACTTCTGTTGTGGCATCCCATTCTGTGACTACAGCAGCCTCTGTTTAAGACCATATAACCATTTGCTCTTATTATAATTGAAATTAGCCTGATAAAGACACTTTTGCTGGGCATAGTACTTCTGGACCCTGCCAGGTCCACTTCTGTTGTGGCATCCCATTCTGTGACTACAGCAGCCTCTGTTTAAGACCATATAACCATTTGCTCTTATTATAATTGAAATTAGCCTGATAAAGACACTTTTGCTGGGCATAGTACTTCTGGACCCTGCAGGTCCACTTCTGTTGTGGCATCCCATTCTGTGACTACAGCAGCCTCTGTTTAAGACCATATAACCATTTGATCTTATTATAATTGAAATTAGGCCTGATACAGACACTTTTGCTGGGCATAGCACTACTGGTCCCTGCCAGGTGCCCTCCTTTTTGGGGCATCCCATTCTGTGACTACACCAGCCTCTATTTAAGAACCTAACCATTTGCACCTATTCTAATTGAAATTAGGCATGATAAAGACACTTTTGCTGTGCATAGTCTTACTGCTGCCTGCCAGGTGCTCTCTGATTTTTGGGGCATCCCATTCTGTAACATACCATTAGCCTCTGCATTAACTGTAAGCTGCACAGTTATTTAAAGAAATTTGGCCTGTATGAGCCTGCTAACACACTGCTGCTGTGTGCATATATACTGATCTCAAGTCAGCTTTGGGGCATCCCATTCTGTAACATACCATTAGCCTCTGCATTTTCTGTAAGCTGCACAGTTATTTAAAGAAATTTGGCCTGTATGAGCCTGCTAACACACTGCTGCTGTGTGCATATATACTGATCTCAAGTCTGCTTGGGGCATCCCATTCTGTAACATACCATTAGCCTCTGCATTTACTGTAAGCTGCACAGTTATTTAAAGAAATTTGGCCTGTATGAGCCTGCTTACACACTGCTGCTGTGTGCATATATACTGATCTCAAGTCAGCTTTGGGGCATCCCATTCTGTAACATACCATTAGCCTCTGCATTTACTGTAAGCTGCACAGTTATTTAAAGAAATTTGGCCTGTATGAGCCTGCTAACACACTGCTGCTGTGTGCATATATACTGATCTCAAGTCTGCTTGGGGCATCCCATTCTGTAACATACCATTAGCCTCTGCATTTACTGTAAGCTGCACAGTTATTTAAAGAAATTTGGCCTGTATGAGCCTGCTTACACACTGCTGCTGTGTGCATATATACTGATCTCAAGTCAGCTTTGGGGCATCCCATTCTGTAACATACCATTAGCCTCTGCATTTACTGTAAGCTGCACAGTTATTTAAAGAAATTTGGCCTGTATGAGCCTGCTAACACACTGCTGCTGTGTGCATATATACTGATCTCAAGTCAGCTTTGGGGCATCCCATTCTGTAACATACCATTAGCCTCTGCATTTTCTGTAAGCTGCACAGTTATTTAAAGAAATTTGGCCTGTATGAGCCTGCTAACACACTGCTGCTGTGTGCATATATACTGATCTCAAGTCTGCTTGGGGCATCCCATTCTGTAACATACCATTAGCCTCTGCATTTACTGTAAGCTGCACAGTTATTTAAAGAAATTTGGCCTGTATGAGCCTGCTTACACACTGCTGCTGTGTGCATATATACTGATCTCAAGTCAGCTTTGGGGCATCCCATTCTGTAACATACCATTAGCCTCTGCATTTACTGTAAGCTGCACAGTTATTTAAAGAAATTTGGCCTGTATGAGCCTGCTAACACACTGCTGCTGTGTGCATATATACTGATCTCAAGTCTGCTTGTGGCATCCCATTCTGTAACATAACATAACCTACCTACCATACTAAGCAGCTCTCTTATTTAAACTAAGCAGGCCTCTTGGAGGCTGATTGTCCACTTTTGGGTGTGCATTTATATTCGGTTTCATATACAGTGGGGTATCCCAATTTGTAAGATAACCTACCCCAACCATGTAAACTAAATAGGCCTGTTGCAGCCTGAGTTTCTCTGCTTGCGTATGGCCTGCATTACAATCTGTCTCTTTCAATGACACTGCTGCCTGGGGTATCCCAATTTGTAAGATAACCTACCCCAACCATGTAAACTAAAGGTTACGTCCTTCCAGAAGGAAAACTTATGCCGAACACTATTTTTGTTAGGGGCATTGACCTTTGGATTGATCGGCATGAAATTAATTTTTTTTTTTCAAAGTATGGCGCTGTAAAGAAGGTCAAAATGATGTTTCATACTTGGATTATTGTTACTTTTTGTTCAGCTTGAAATATAACAGGCCACACGGGCATCCCAAGGCACATGCTATTTTAAACCTATCTGTTATACAACATAAGCGTTGATCAGCATCAGCTGCTTTATTAAGCTACTTCAGTTTGCACTTGTTTTTGACTGCTTTTAATAAACCAGGCCGCAGGGCACCCCAAAGCTGCACCTTGCACCCTATCTGGTATACAACATAAGCGTTGATCAGCATCAGCTTCATTAAGCTACTTCAGTTTGCACTTCCTTTTTGACTGCTTTCATTTAACCAGGCCGCAGGGCACCCCAAAGCTGCACCTTGCACCCTACCTGTTTATACTAAATAAGCATCTACATCCTCAGCTTTATTAAGTTATTGCATTTTGAATTGGTTTTGGTCTGCTTTAAATACACCAGGCCGCAGGGCATCCCAAACCTGCATGTTGCACCCCATCTGTTATACTAAATAAGCGTTGATCAGCATCAGCTTTATTAAGCTATTGCATTTTGCATTGGTTTTTGTACTGCTGCCAAAACACTAGCCCATATGGGCATCCCAAACCAGCACATGTCACCCTATCTGTTATACTAAATAAGCTTCTACAGGCCCTTTTTTTATTTATTTATTTTTATTTATATAGAGCTGCAATAGCTTATATTGTGAGGTTAATTTGCCATTTTGCAGCATAATATAGAGCAGCCCCTGTGTAAATCTGAGGGGCAATAGCTTATATAGTGAGGTAAATTTGCCATTTTGCTTCGTTATATAGAGCAGGCCCTGTGTAAATCTGAGGGGCAATAGCTTATATTGTGAGGTTAATTTGCCATTTTGCAGCATAATATAGAGCAGGCCCTGTGTAAATCTGAGGGGCAATAGCTTATATAGTGAGGTAAATTTGCCATTTTGCTTCGTTATATAGAGCAGCCCAGTTGCCATCTAAATCAACTACTGTCCGGCCAGTACAGCTTTTCCAGGGCAAACTCTGCTAGTTGCGGGCACAAGTCAAGTTTGGCTTCCCAGCAAATCCAGTGGATCTTGAAGGTGTGTTGGCATGGCCATGTCAAGGTATGACATGACCTGCTGTTTGAGGTCCAGCTCCAGGTCTTCCTGCTGCTCATGAGTAGACTCACTATGCGGGTGTAGAAAGCTACTCACTAGCGACTGAAGACTGAGGCTGCTGCTGATGGAGCTGCTGCTGCTGCTCCTTCCACCCCCCCAGCAGCCATGTCATTGGAAGGTGATCGCAGAGGTCCCCCCGAGTCAGACCTGCGGGAGTATGGGCCATGGCGCAGATAGACATCGCCCAACTGACTACGTGGGATGTCTCTGTAGTAGGTCAGTTTGTCCTCCCTCTCAGTGGGCGTAAAAAATGCCCCCATTTTGTGCCGGAAGCGAGGGTCCAATAAGTTGGAGAGCCAGAAGTCTTCCCGCTGACAAATGGAGACAATTCTGCGCTCACTAGTACGCAAGCATGTGAGCATGCATCGTGCCATTTGTGCAAGTGACTCGGAGGGACTACCTGTCTCCATCTCCACTGTAAACTGCCACGGTGTGTCTGGGTCCTCTGTCTCGCCTTACTCACAACCCTCTAGCTCCTGTGGCTGCTCCTGCTCCTCCTCTCCTGTCAGATGACTAGATAAAATGGTCATTTTGTGAAACCTAAACTGTGGTTTGCTGTGCCCCACCCCCTCCTCCTCCTCCACTTCAGCCCCCACAGGCTTCATGTGGCTGTGAAATGTATGTGCCATGTCTCCAGTGCCCTGACCAGCCATGGTTTCCAACATGTGTTGTAGTACATGAAGCAGTGGAATCTCATCGTTCATCTCATAGTCCTGGCAACTGACTAATAACGTAGCTTCCTCAAAGGGCCTGAGCAAACGGTCGGTGTCACGTATGAGCTGCCAATGGTTTACATTGAATTTACACAGGGGTGTCCCCCTATCCGTTTGGATCATCCAGAAATCCGTGATGGCTTTTCTCTGTTCCTATAGTGCAGTGGTCCTCAACCCTGTCCTCAAGGCCCACCAACATGTCATGTTTTTTGGATCTCCAAATAGCCAGCTCTATTGCTCTGCAGCTGCACTAATTACTCCACCTGTGCATCTTTGTGGAGATCTGCAAAACCTGGCCTGTTGGTGGGCCTTGAGGACAGGGTTGGGGACCACTGCTATAGTGGATCCTGCATATGGAGGGTGGAATTCCAAGGGGTGGAAACATCGCAAATCAGACTATGGTGGGGTACACCGTTGTGACGCTGAGGCTCAATAAGGTTGTGCTTGGTGGTGTAGGAGTGCCAGAAGTGCATGCTAACTTTCTTTCCTGTTGTTCTTTCAGATGGGGGCAAGACTTAAAAACTAGACAGAACACGTGTGCCATGTCAGGACGCATGACTCTGGCTTCCTTGTCGCAGCGCAAACAAGATGTTCTTCCAAGTGTAATGCAGCAGGCTGGACTTATGGTGACGCTGTCTGAGAGGAGAAATCCCTCAGACATCAAGATTAAAAATTCCAAGAATTTTTGAGGGCTAATTATTCAGAGGCAAATGATAGCTAGTTGTTTCTGATTTAATTACAAGGTGGAAACACACCCTCAAACAAAACTTCACTTTGGCAATACTATTGCATTTGTCTATTCATAATTTTATGTATATACACTAACTAACCTACTTTTTCTCCACAGGATGCTGCATGAAACACTGCCACATCGCTGAGTAGCTGATTTTTCCGAACAACAGTCCGCAATAATCTGCTGCTGCTGCCGCCGCCACCGCCGCAGACTCCAGGGACCCTCTTCCACTACCTCGGCTTGCAACACCTCCTCCCACGACACTCTCCTCATCACTAATTGCCGGCTAGTGGAAGAAGAGGCGAGTGTCTCCTCCACTTCTTGGCTGGGCAGTAGCTGCTGAATTTTATGATTATCAGATCTTCATCAATGGATAGTGGAGCTGAACCCAAAGCATAAAAGACAGACAACAGACAGTTGACTGGGGGTGTCAGATGCCACTTGTGATGCAGTGGACTGCTTTTGCAGCACTTCCAGACAAAGTTGCTTCATTGGCTGACACAATGACTGGTAAAGCTGTGGAACATATGGTTTAAAAGCAAAAATAACCATTTGTTTTTATATGAAAAAGACCCTGGTTTATACATAGTTTTTTTTTTTTTCCAGAGACTGCCCTGCGTGGAAATGAATGGCGCATGGATCATCCAAGCTTTCCTCCAAACAATGCCTGATGTATTCCAGTAGATTGATGACGGGGCCAGACCTACACTAAAGAAAGATGGATCGTGCAAAACAGATTAAAGTCGCTGCTCTCCAGTTACAGACATTCCTCCGCATCGGACCACAAGTAAGTATTAATAAAAAATCCTTTACGTTACTCTTACTTTTTATTAATATTCTTCGGATAAGACGGATCAGACATGATTCCAGATTAAAAATTCCAAGAATTTTTGAGGGCTAATTAGTCAGAGGCAATGATACCTTCTTGTTTCTGATTTAATTAAAAGGTGGAAACACACCCTCAAACAAAACTTCACTTTGGCAATACTTTTGCATTTGTTTATTCATAATTTTATGTAGATATTACTAACTAAGCTACTTTTTCTCCACATGACTCTCCACAGGGTGTGATTCATCCAATTTTTGGGCTCCTGAAGCCAACCCCAGTGTCTCTTTAAAGTAATATTTGGGCTCCTGCTGCTGCTGCTGCCAACTCCAGGGTGTGATTCATCCAATTTTTGGGCTCCTGAAGCCAACTCCAGTGTATATTTGGGCTCCTGCTGCTGCCAACTCCAGGGTGTGATTCATCCAATTTTTGGGCTCCTGAAGCCAACCCCAGTGTCTCTTTAAAGTAATATTTGGGCTCCTGCTGCTGCCAACTCCAGGGTGTGATTCATCCAATTTTTGGGCTCCTGAAGCCAACTCCAGTGTATATTTGGGCTCCTGCTGCTGCCAACTCCAGGGTGTGATTCATCCAATTGTTGGGCTCCTGAAGCCAACCCCAGGGTCTCTTTAAAGTAATGTTTGGGCTCCTGCTGCTGCTGCTGCTGCTGCCAACTTCTGCCAACTCCAGGGTGTGATTCATCCAATTTTTGGGCTCCTGAAGCCAACTCCAGTGTATATTTGGGCTCCTGCTGCTGCCAACTCCAGGGTGTGATTCATCCAATTTTTGGGCTCCTGAAGCCAACCCCAGTGTCTCTTTAAAGTAATATTTGGGCTCCTGCTGCTGCCAACTCCAGGGTGTGATTCATCCAATTTTTGGGCTCCTGAAGCCAACCCCAGTGTCTCTTTAAAGTAATATTTGGGCTCCTGCTGCTGCCAACTCCAGGGTGTGATTCATCCAATTTTTGGGCTCCTGAAGCCAACTCCAGTGTATATTTGGGCTCCTGCTGCTGCCAACTCCAGGGTGTGATTCATCCAATTGTTGGGCTCCTGAAGCCAACCCCAGGGTCTCTTTAAAGTAATGTTTGGGCTCCTGCTGCTGCTGCCAACTTCTGCCAACTCCAGGGTGTGATTCATCCAATTTTTGGGCTCCTGAAGCCAACTCCAGTGTATATTTGGGCTCCTGCTGCTGCCAACTCCAGGGTGTGATTCATCCAATTTTTGGGCTCCTGAAGCCAACCCCAGTGTCTCTTTAAAGTAATATTTGGGCTCCTGCTGCTGCCAACTCCAGGGTGTGATTCATCCAATTTTTGGGCTCCTGAAGCCAACCCCAGTGTCTCTTTAAAGTAATATTTGGGCTCCTGCTGCTGCCAACTCCAGGGTGTGATTCATCCAATTTTTGGGCTCCTGAAGCCAACTCCAGTGTATATTTGGGCTCCTGCTGCTGCCAACTCCAGGGTGTGATTCATCCAATTGTTGGGCTCCTGAAGCCAACCCCAGGGTCTCTTTAAAGTAATGTTTGGGCTCCTGCTGCTGCTGCTGCTGCTGCCAACTTCTGCCAACTCCAGGGTGTGATTCATCCAATTTTTGGGCTCCTGAAGCCAACTCCAGTGTATATTTGGGCTCCTGCTGCTGCCAACTCCAGGGTGTGATTCATCCAATTTTTGGGCTCCTGAAGCCAACCCCAGTGTCTCTTTAAAGTAATATTTGGGCTCCTGCTGCTGCCAACTCCAGGGTGTGATTCATCCAATTTTTGGGCTCCTGAAGCCAACCCCAGTGTCTCTTTAAAGTAATATTTGGGCTCCTGCTGCTGCCAACTCCAGGGTGTGATTCATCCAATTTTTGGGCTCCTGAAGCCAACCCCAGTGTCTCTTTAAAGTAATATTTGGGCTCCTGCTGCTGCTGCTGCCAACTCCAGGGTGTGATTCACCCAATTTTTGGGCTCCTGAAGCCAACTCCAGTGTATATTTGGGCTCCTGCTGCTGCCAACTCCAGGGTGTGATTCATCCAATTTTTGGGCTCCTGAAGCCAACCCCAGTGTCTCTTTAAAGTAATATTTGGGCTCCTGCTGCTGCCAACTCCAGGGTGTGATTCATCCAATTTTTGGGCTCCTGAAGCCAACTCCAGTGTATATTTGGGCTCCTGCTGCTGCCAACTCCAGGGTGTGATTCATCCAATTGTTGGGCTCCTGAAGCCAACCCCAGGGTCTCTTTAAAGTAATGTTTGGGCTCCTGCTGCTGCTGCTGCCAACTTCTGCCAACTCCAGGGTGTGATTCATCCAATTTTTGGGCTCCTGAAGCCAACTCCAGTGTATATTTGGGCTCCTGCTGCTGCCAACTCCAGTGTGTGATTCATCCAATTTTTGGGCTCCTGAAGCCAACCCCAGGGTCTCTTTGAAGTAATATTTGGGCTCCTGCTTCTGCTGCTGCCAACTTCTGCCAACTCCAGGGTGTGAATCATCCAATTTTTGGGCTCCTGAAGCCAACCCCAGGGTCTCTTTAAAGTAATATTTGGGCTCCTGCTGCTGCCAACTCCAGGGTGTGATTCATCCAATTTTTGGGCTCCTGAAGCCAACTCCAGTGTATATTTGGGCTCCTGCTGCTGCCAACTCCAGGGTGTGATTCATCCAATTTTTGGGCTCCTGAAGCCAACCCCAGGGTCTCTTTAAAGTAATATTTGGGCTCCTGCTGCTGCCAACTCCAGGGTGTGATTCATCCAATTTTTGGGCTCCTGAAGCCAACTCCAGTGTATATTTGGGCTCCTGCTGCTGCCAACTCCAGGGTGTGATTCATCCAATTGTTGGGCTCCTGAAGCCAACCCCAGGGTCTCTTTAAAGTAATGTTTGGGCTCCTGCTGCTGCTGCTGCTGCTGCCAACTCCAGGGTGTGATTCATCCAATTTTTGGGCTCCTGAAGCCAACTCCAGTGTATATTTGGGCTCCTGCTGCTGCTGCTGCCAACTCCAGTGTGTGATTCATCCAATTTTTGGGCTCCTGAAGCCAACTCCAGTGTATATTTGGGCTCCTGCTGCTGCCAACTCCAGGGTGTGATTCATCCAATTTTTGGGCTCCTGAAGCCAACCCCAGTGTCTCTTTAAAGTAATATTTGGGCTCCTGCTGCTGCCAACTCCAGGGTGTGATTCATCCAATGTTTGGGCTCCTGAAGCCAACTCCAGTGTATATTTGGGCTCCTGCTGCTGCCAACTCCAGGGTGTGATTCATCCAATTGTTGGGCTCCTGAAGCCAACCCCAGGGTCTCTTTAAAGTAATGTTTGGGCTCCTGCTGCTGCTGCTGCTGCCAACTTCTGCCAACTCCAGGGTGTGATTCATCCAATTTTTGGGCTCCTGAAGCCAATTCCAGTGTATATTTGGGCTCCTGCTGCTGCTGCTGCCAACTCCAGTGTGTGATTCATCCAATTTTTGGGCTCCAGAAGCCAACCCCAGGGTCTCTTTGAAGTAATATTTGGGCTCCTGCTGCTGCTGCTGCCAACTTCTGCCAACTCCAGGGTGTGAATCATCCAATTTTTGGGCTCCTGAAGCCAACCCCAGGGTCTCTTTAAAGTAATATTTGGGCTCCTGCTGCTGCCAACTCCAGGGTGTGATTCATCCAATTTTTGGGCTCCTGAAGCCAACCCCAGTGTCTCTTTAAAGTAATGTTTGGGCTCCTGCTGCTGCTGCCAACTCCAGGGTGTGATTCATCCAATTTTTGGGCTCCTGCTGCTGCCAACTCCAGTGTCTCTTTAAAGCAATGTTTGGGCTCCTGCCCCTCATAGTGATGCCACTTCAACTCTCTTGAATTCAATTGTGCCGCTCTGCGATTCTATTAGCGATGCCTCTGATCTGCATGTGATATTTATTCAAAGTATTATTTAACTTACCCAGCACGCATCCTGTGCGTGTTACAGCAAGGCAGAATGGTTTACAACCCTATTGAGGCTCTAGGAGGCTCAGAAATAGCCGTTTTTAATAGCGATTCGTCGCGAATTTATTCGGGTCGAAACGATTTTTGTCGGAAAATTCGGCGAATCAGTCGAATCGAATTTTTCAAAAGTTCGCTCATCTCTAATTATGATGTACTGTACTTTCACCAGCATTAAAAAATGACATTCTTTTAACCCTTTAAGTGCCAGCCTACCTGGAGTTTTTGTCACACTCTGTTGCCAGACCATTTTGCACTATTTTGCGCTCCCCATGTTCAAATGTGACTTTTGAAGGGATTTCCCAGGAAAATGATATATTGTTTTTTTCAGTCTGAGCTTTAACACGAAATGTCTTGTTTGTAATTTTTAGGTGTATTCTCAATATTTGTAATAAAAAATTTAAGTTTGTCAATAAAATCTTATTGCGTGTGAAACCCCAATTTCTCCCGGTTACAGCGGTACCACATATGTATAGACAGCCTATACATATGTATAGAAAGGGTAGACACCCTTTCCTGCCCAGGAGACTCCCCCAAACTGAAACAGAGCTTTAGGGGATTTTCAGAAAAAATAC
The DNA here is from genome assembly GCA_027917425.1 of Gastrophryne carolinensis. Taxonomy (NCBI): domain Eukaryota; kingdom Metazoa; phylum Chordata; class Amphibia; order Anura; family Microhylidae; genus Gastrophryne; species Gastrophryne carolinensis. The sequence continues at coordinate 45,229,870 of CM051237.1, read as the reverse complement.
AACTGTGATATGCGCTATGCGCACCTTGCAGTTTTTCCAGAAAAACAACCCTTTACATTTGAAATACCCCCCACAAACTATATATTCTCTGGAAGTACACACCTCAGGCTTTCTATTTGTACCATTTGTAGCTTGTTGATGTGGCCACAGTTTTCTAGAAGTAATCCCTCAATGTATTCTTTGGTTGCAAAGAGTTTCCCTAAAAAAAGGATAAAAAAGCAGAATCAAAGCCCCATTTTCCTAAAAAAAACTATATACAAACAGGAAAAACAAGTATAATCTGAAAAAGCAACATCCCCCAAACAGAACGGTACCCAACATGCATTGCGAATGTCAAGGGAAGAGTTGCCAAACACCCCAAAGTAAAGCATGAGCATAACAGTAATTTTTCTTGAAAATTTCAGCTCTGCAAAGTGCGCACCTTGCGATTTTTCAACCAAAACAACCCTTTACATTTGGAAAATCCCCCATAAACCATATATTCCCTGAAAGTACACATGTTAAGCTTTCTAAGCGTACCCAGCTTGTTGTAGTGGGCTCATCTTTCTGGAATTGATCCCTCAAAGAATTCTTTGGTTGCGCAGGGTTTCCCTAAAAAATGTATAAAAAAGCTGAATAAAAAACACCTTTTCCTAAAATATAAATATGCAAACAAGAAAAAACAAGCTAAGTCTGAAAGCGCAAGGTCCCCCGAACAGAACAATACCCAACATGCAGTGGTACTATTAACCCTTTTAATTGCCAGCCTACTTGAGATTTTGTCACCCTCTGTTGACAGGTCATTTTTCCCCATTTTGCGCCATGTTTTGCGACAGGTGATCGGCATCCAGAGAAGGGGGAGGCAGGAGATCGGAGGATCTCCTGCCACCTCCTTCCCTGGCACCGATCACCTGCATCTGACAGCTGAGAAGGCTGAAGCCTGAGATCGGGGCCGGGATGACGCCCTTGGGGGCGGGGCCTAGCGGCAAGATGGCGGCCGCCATCGAGGAGGAAAGGGAAGAGAGCCTCCCGGGCTCTCTCCTGAAGATCCGTAAGTTCTGGGGGGGATCGGAGGCCCCCCAGGTGAAGAGGAGGGACAGCAGGAGCCAGCGCACACGCAGGTAAGTGAATGTCATTTTTTTTTTTTTTTTTTTACAGTTAGCAGCTGCTGCTGCAGAAGCGGGGGGGGCGGCCTATTCCGGGGGCTCTCCTGGAGCCACCCGACCCCCCATGGGGGATCGGATGGCACCAAATTAAAGAGGAGACCCGGCCGGGTCGGATCCAACGAGGGGTCAGGTGAGTATTTTTTTTTTTTTTTGCCCGCTAGCAGGGGTAGATGCCAGGCACGTAGATTTTACGCGGCTGGCACTTAAGTGACGGAGAGGCAACCACGTAAATTTTACGTGGCTGGCATTTAACCCTTCTAGTGCCAGCTACGTGATTGTCACGTAGTCGCCTCTCCTACCGTTAAGTGGCAGCTAAGTGCGACTCATGTAGCTGACTTTAAACCCCCACAGTAAAAAAAATATAACAGTTATAAACTCACCTGACCGCTTGTTATATTAGGTCAGGTCTTCTCTTCACCCGGGGGCTTCTGATCACCTCCCCGGGGCGCTCGAGATAGCGCCCCCCCCCCCCCCCCCGCTTCGGCCGCTGGCACAAACTGTAAAAAGAAAAAAAAAAGAAAAACATTTACTCACCTGCAGCCCTGATCCCTCCCACGGGGTCTCCTCTTCACCTGGGGGGGCTCCGATTGCCCCCCCCCCCCCGGGCTCTTCCATGGTGAGGAGAGGGCAATTCAAAGGGTTAATAGTACCTATGCATGTTGGTTATTGTTCTGCTCGAGTGACCTTGCGCTTTCAGATTTAGCTTGTTTTTTCTTGTTAGTTTGTTTATAGTTGTATTTTATCTGAAAATCTCCTAAAGCGCTGTTTCAATTTGGGGGAGTCTTCTGGGCAAACTGGGCTCTTCTTTTGCTAGGCAGACAAACACTAAAGAGGAGAGCGGCGTGGGAGGTGGTGTGGAGAGCGTTCCAGCTGCTGCAGCAGACACTGTTGATGATGATGATGATGAAGTCGATCGCACTTGGGAGCCCGGTGCAGAAGGGGCTTCATTATCATTAAGCTGCATGAACTGATGGCTTGTGCTGTGCGAACCGAGGTGGAGGGTCCCAAGCCGTAATTTCTTTGCAAAGAAGGCAGTACCAGCCCTGCACAAATTTGTTGAACAGAAGGTGGACCAGTCCTTGAGCCTGTCGGTGTGCATCAAAGTGCATGGCAGCGCCGACATCTGGAGCTGTAACTATGGTCAGGGGCAATACATGTATTTTAAGGCCCACTGGGTGAATGTGGCTCCTGCACAGCCACAACAGCAACTTGGACAGGTCGCGCCGCTTCAGCCTCCACGCTCCCAGGCCATTGTGCCTGTGACAGTGTGCGACTCCGCCTCCTCATCCTCCGCCATCTCCTCAGCCTCCACTGTTTGGTCAAGTCTCGGTGCCCCTCCAGCCTACCATGTGTGCAGGGCACGGCGGTGTCACACTGTGCTTCACATGGTTGGCCTTGGCGAATGAAGTGACACAGGGGAGGAGCTGCTAAAATTCATTCATCAACAAATCAGAGCATGGCTTACTCTGCAAAACTGGAAATGGGAACCATGGTGACTGACAATGGGAACAACATCTTGTCTGCGCTGCAACAAGGAAGCCTGAGCCATGCGCATGGCACACGTGTTAACCTAGTTGTCAAGTGTTTTCTGAAGTCTTTCCCCATCTGCAAGACATCCTAACAACGGGAAGGAAACTTTGTATGCACTTCAGCCACTCCTACACCGCAAGCACACCCTTCTTGAGCTACAGCGTCAGAACGGTATCCCCCAACATAGTCTGATTTGCGATGTTTCCACCCGTTGGAATTCCAGCCTACATATGTTGGATCGACTATACGAACAGAGAAAAGCCATCAATGATTTCTTGATGATCCAAGCAGATAGGGGGACTCCCCTGTGTAACTTTAATATAAACCAGTGGCAGCTCATGCCTGCCGTTTGCTCAGGCCCTTTGAGGAAGCCACTTTATTGGTCAGTCGGCAGAATTACGGGATGAACGACGTGATTCCACTGCTTCATGTACTACAACACATGTTGGAAACCATGGCTGGTCAGGGCACTGGAGACATGGCGCATACATTTCATTACACGTCAAATATACCCCATGGGAGCTGAGGAGGAGGAGCACAGTGAAGCACAGTTTAGTTTTGGCGAAATGGGTGGCTTATCTAGTCATCTGACAGGAGAGGAGGAGCAGGGGCAGCCAGAGGAGCTAGAGGGTTGTGAGAAAGGCGCGACAGAGGACCCAGACACACCGTGGCAGTATGCAGTGGAGATGGAGACAGGTAGTCCCTCCGAGTCACTTGCACAAATGGCAAGTTCATGCTCATGGATGCTCATGTGCTTGCGTAGTGACCGCAGAATTGTCTCCATTTGTCAGCGGGATGACTTCTGGCTCTCCACCTTATTGGACCCTCGCTACAGGCACAAAATGGGGGCATTTTTTACACCCACTGAGAGGGAGGACAAACTGACCTACTACAAAGAAATTCTACGTAGTCAGTGTGATGCCCAGTGGGACACCAGCCTTCTATAAGCAGTCAACCCCCAATCTTCACCGCCGCTTCTGCCTATAGTCAAGCCCCCATTTGCCGGGACGCTAGGTACGCCTAACCAGACATGGTTGCCCCCAGGTCTTAATAGGCGCAAAGGATGGCTGCTTATGGTGAAGGCCGATGAACCACGAGGGTATCCCAAAGCCGAGGTCGTTCACGGGTAGTCAATCCGCAGGGTGCGTCAGAGTACAGGGATGAGACAGGTGCATAGTCAGGGGTAGCCAAAGGGTCAAGCCGGGAGGTCAGAGATCGCAGGGTATCCAGAGGGGCAGGCAGGTTCGTGGTCAGACAAAGCAGAGGTCGGTACAGGCAGCAGACAGGAATGGTCGATCAAGCCGGGTCCGAATCAGATAACAACTAACAGAATCACACCCTAATCACAAGCGACTATCACGGGCACTGAGTGCTGGGCTGACTCCATATTTATTGGGGAATCGACCAATGGCCACCCTGGGGGAAAGTGTATGTGCTGATTGGTGCAACTTACAACACTGTGAGTGATTGGAGGCACTATCCAGGGGCTGGTCAGTCTTGGCTGCAAGGCTGATCAGCCCCTGATTCCCATCAGGTGTGGAGCACTCTGTGCTGCCTGCCACTTGCAGCACAGCACCTCCTAGTGGCGAAATCTACAGACTGCGGGGCGCGCGCCTGCCCAGCTAGAGAGGGGCGAGGGAGGCTGCCAGAGTGACGCGCCGCGTTCCCAGCAGCAGGAGTGCTGCGTCGTCCTGCGGACGCTCTCCGCCGGCCCCCTGGCAGAGGTAAGTTCCTTACAGTTAGTTGGCCGATGACTATCTGCGCCATCGTCCATACTCTCACAGGTCTGACTCGGGGGGACCTCTGTGCTCACCTTCCACTGCCATGGCTGCTGGGCGGGTGGCAGGAGTCTTAAGTTGCTAATGAGTAGCTTTCTTCACCCGCATAGTGAGGTTACTCATGAGCAACAGGAAGACCTGGAGCAGGGCCTGAACCAGCAGGTCGTGTCATACCTTGAAATGACCATGCGGATCCGCTGGACTTCTGGGCAGCCAAATTTGACTTGTGGCCGCAACTGGCAGAGTTTGCCCTGGGAAAGCTGTCCTGCCCGGCCAGTAGTGTGCCATCTGAGCGGGTGTTTAGTGCGGCGGGGGCCATAGTCATGCTAATGAGAACTCGTCTGTCCACGAAAAATGTGGAGAGACTCACCTTTGTGAAGATGAATCAGGCATGGATCAGCCAGGATTTCCACCCACCAATGGCTGATCCATGGTAGTAGCTGATTCATAGTAGCTCCTAATGCTGCTGCCAACTCCAGGGTGTGTCTTTCAGGCAATATATGGGCTCCTTATGCTGCTGCTGCTGCTGCCAACTCTAGGGTGTGTCTTTCAGGGAATATATGGGCTCCTAATGCCGCTGCTGCTGCTGCCAACTCCAGGGTGTGTCTTTCAGGCAATATATGGGCTCCTTATGCTGCTGCCAACTCCAGTGTGTCTTTCAGGCAATATATGGGCTCCAAATGCTGCTGCCAACTCCAATGTGTTTTTCTGGCAATATATGGGCTGCTTATGCTGCTGCCAACTCCAATGGGTTTTTCAGGCAATATATGGGCTCCTAATGCTGCTGCTGCCAACTCCAGGGTGTGTCTTTCAGGCAATATATGGGCTGCTTAATGCTGCTGCCAACTCCAGTGTGTTTTTCATGCAATATATGGGCTCCTAATGATGCTGCCAACTCCAGGGTGTGTCTTTCAGGCAATATATGGGCTCCTTATGCTGCTGCCAACTCCAGTGTGTCTTTCAGGCAATATATGGGCTCCTAATGCTGCTGCCAACTCCAATGTGTTTTTCTGGCAATATATGGGCTGCTTATGCTGCTGCCAACTCCAATGTGTTTTTCAGGCAATATATGGGTTCCTAATGCTGCTGCTGCTGCTGCCAACTCCAGGGTGTGTCTTTCAGGCAATATATGGGCTCCTAATGCTGCTGCCAACTCCAATGTGTTTTTCTGGCAATATATGGGCTGCTGATGCTGCTGCCAACTCCAATGTGTTTTTCTAGCAATATATGGGCTCTGAATGCTGCTGCTGCCAACTCCAGGGTGTGTCTTTCAGGCAATATATGGGCTCCTAATGCTGCTGCCTACTGCAATGGGAGTGGCCATGTAATCCACATACCTCCCTCCCTGCAAGGAGCACCACAAGTCTACCAAAAATATATAAAGTTTATTGTAACATATAAATTCATAAAACCATATACACACACATAACACAAGACAATTTAAAATAAATAGGTGGGTCCCAATTTATCAATATTATCTGAACAATTCATATGCCCCAATCCTGGGGAATCACATATCATACATAATGTGTTGCAGACAGAAATCCCATATGTATATTCAATACTGGACAAAGTATACCCCTATGTATAGTATCGGGGTCTGTGCTTGTAGGGGTAAACTACCCCTACACTCACTTATCCCAACACCTGTGCCGGCACATTACGGACCAGAAAAAAGGTCTCTATAGGTATATACAATCCTATCACCAATATAAAGGCCAGTATATTAAAAAATTATGATTAAGAAATATAATTGCAATAAGGCAAAAAGGGTGCAATTCAAGCTAAATCCAACAATAAATAAACAGAACAAAACTGTTGTGCAATATATAGAATAAAGTGCTGAAGTGCAATATCTAATCCTATGAACAAAGTGCTAAGTGCTATCTACATATAATCCCAAGCATATCCTGTGTGTATTGATGTGATTCAATACAAAACCTAATCTAAACACTAATTGTTGAAAATATTGTGAATCAAAAATATGAATATAACCTAATATACTATATATAATATATAATAAATAAACTATAAACTATAATATGGCAGGTGATATAGGAGATTTTCAACAATTAGTGTTTAGATTAGGTTTTGTATTGAATCACATCAATACACACAGGATATGCTTGGGATTATATGTAGATAGCACTTAGCACTTTGTTCATAGGATTAGATATTGCACTTCAGCACTTTATTCTATATATTGCACAACAGTTTTGTTCTGTTTATTTATTGTTGGATTTAGCTTGAATTGCACCCTTTTTGCCTTATTGCAATTATATTTCTTAATCATAATTTTTTAATATACTGGCCTTTATATTGGTGATAGGATTGTATATACCTATAGAGACCTTTTTTCTGGTCCGTAATGTGCCGGCACAGGTGTTGGGATAAGTGAGTGTAGGGGTAGTTTACCCCTACAAGCACAGACCCCGATACTATACATAGGGGTATACTTTGTCCAGTATTGAATATACATATGGGAGTTCTGTCTGCAACACATTATGTATGATATGTGATTCCCCAGGATTGGGGCATATGAATTGTTCAGATAATATTGATAAATTGGGACCCACCTATTTATTTTAAATTGTCTTGTGTTATGTGTGTGTATATGGTTTTATGAATTTATATGTTACAATAAACTTTATATATTTTTGGTAGACTTGTGGTGCTCCTTGCAGGGAGGGAGGTATGTGGATTACATGGCCACTCCCATTGGAATTGTTGGTATTGTTTAGAGTGAGCACAAAAAAACAGAGTGATTAGTGGTGCACCCCTCAGGAGTGCTGCTGCCTACTCCAGTGTGTTTTTCAGGCAGTATATGGGCTCCCAATGCTGCTGCCAACTCCAGGGTGTGTCTTGCAGGCCACATATGGGCTCCTAATGCTGCTGCCAACTCCAGTGTGTTTTTCAGACAATATATGGGCTCCTAATGCTGCTGCCAACTCCAGGGTGTGTCTTTCAGGCAATATATGGGCTCCGAATGCTGCTGCCAATGCCAATGTGTTTTTCAGGCAATATATGGGCTGCTTATGTTGCTGCCAACTCCAATGTGTTTTTCAGGCAATATATGGGCTCCTAATGCTGCTGCTGCTGCTATCTCCAGGGTGTGTCTTTCAGGCAATATATGGGCTCCTAATGCTGCTGCCAACTCCAATGTGTTTTTCTGGTAATATATGGGCTGCTAATGCTGTTGCCAACTCCAATGTGTTTTTCTGGCAATATATGGGCTCTGAATGCTGCTGCCAACTCCAGGGTGTGTCTTTCAGGCAATATATGGGCTCCTAATGCTGCTGCCAACTCCAGTGTGTTTTTCAGGCAATATATGGGCTCCTAATGCTGCTGCCAACTCCAGGGTGTGTCTTTCAGGCAACATAAGGGCTCCTAATGCTGCTTCCAACTCCAGGGCGTTTTTCAGGCAATATATGGGCTCCTAATGCTGCTGCCAACTCCAGTGTGTTTTTCAGGCAATATATGGGCTCCTAATGCTGCTGCCAACTCCAGGGTGTGTCTTTCAGGCAACATAAGGGCTCCTAATGCTGCTTCCAACTCCAGGGCGTTTTTCAGGCAATATATGGGCTCCTAATGCTGCTGCCAACTCCAGGATGTGTATTTCAGGCAATATATGGACTCCTAATGCTGCTACCAACTCCAATGTGTTTTTCTGGCAATATATGGGCTGCTTACGCTGCTGCCAACTCCAATGTGTTTTCACGCAATATATGGGCTCCTAATGCTGCTGCTGCTGCCAACTCCTGGGTGTGTATTTCAGGCAATATATGGGCTTCTTATGCTGCTGCCAACTCCAATGTGTTTTATAGGAAATATATGGGCTCCTAATGCTGGTGACAACTCCAGGGTGTTTTCAGGCAATATATGGGCTCCTAATGCTGCTGCTGCCAACTCCTGGGTGTGTCTTTAAGGCAATATATGGGCTCCTAATGCTGCTGCCAACTCCAATGTGTTTTTCTGGCAATATATGGGCTGCTTATGCTGCTGCCAACTTCAATGTGTTTTTCAGGCAATATATGGGCTCCTAATGCTGCTGCTGCTGCCAACTCCAGGGTGTGTCTTTCAGGCAATATATGGGCTCTTTTTGCTGCTGCCAACTCCAGTATGTCTTTCAGGCAATATATAGGCTTTTAATGCTGCTGCCAATTCTAGGGTGTGTCTTTCAGGCAATATATGGGCTCCTTATGCTGCTGCCAACTCCAGTGTGTCTTTCAGGCAATATATGGGCTATTTATGCTGCTAACGTCTTAAAGGAGCCACAGCACTCAACCCTGTTAGCTTGCAGACCAGAATACAATCTGTCTCTAAACTTGGTTAAAAACAGAGGGCTTGGGCCATGGGGTGGAAGGGTCAAAGACCTTGCAATACATCCTAACTTGCACTAGGCTTGCATTTGAGGTATAGGGCAACCTCAGGTAAGCCTGCTCCCAATTTATCTATTGCATTGTATGTCCAAAATGGGGCTCTCAGAGATTAGAGTTAGGACTGCACCCCACAGAGGCACCTTGGCGTGGTGGTGCAGCTTAAGCATACTTCTGCAGATGTCTGTGACCGAGCCCTCTGTTTTTAACCAAGTTTAGAGACAGATTGTAGGCTGGTCTGCAAGCTAACAGGGTTGAGTGCTGTGGCTCCTTTAAGATTTTGTATCCTGATTGCCCTGCTAACGTGCACCTCCCAGGTTAGTTATAAAATGGTCTGAGCGGCTGCCACCCCTCCTTTGTTTCTCTTTATGCTGCTGCCAATTCCAGTGTGTCTTTCAGGCAATATATGGGCTCCTCATGCTGCTGCCAACTCCAGTGTGTCTTTTAGGCAATATATGGGCTCCTCATGCTGCTGTCAACTCCAGGGTGTGTCTTTCAGGCAATATATGAGCTCCTTTTGCTGCTGCCAACTCCAGTGTGTTTTTCAGGCAATATATGGGCTCCCCATGCTGCTGCCAAATCCAGGATGTGTCTTTCAGGCAATATATGGGCTCCCCATGCTGATTCCACCTAAAGGCTCTGTAATTGTGCAACTCTGCGACAGCAATTCTAATAGCGATGCATCTGATCTGCATGTCATACTTCTTTACAGTTTTATATCACTTACCCAGCACGCATCGGATGCATGTTACAGCAAGGCAAAATATTCTACAACCCTATTTAGGCTCTCAGAAGGGCAGAAATTGCGCAAATAAATTCGGACCAAAACGTTTTTTTTCCGGAAAATTCGGTGAATCGGCCGAATCGAACTTTTCATAAATTAGCTCATCTCTAATAGCCACCAGAAAGATGCTAAATGGCGCCCATCATAAATAAAGCTGATCATTTGAATAGCTACAGGTATCAGCAGAACTTAAATGAAAATAAACTCAGGCCATTTAGAGTTTTTCAATCCTCTCCCAGTGAAGGTGCAGTGGTTCACCACTGTAACCCATTTAGCTTTCTCTCAGTAAAAGAAAAAGTAGAAAAAAGAATTAAGCCTGGAGATATTATATATAGGTTGTATAATTAACTTTTCCTTTTTCCATCTAGCCTGTTTATGCAGCCATGTAATATTAGATCATTTTCACAGTAGATGTCCTTTAACCTAGTATAGACCTGGTCATTTTTGCCTCATTGCTTTCTGTCTAATATCTGACAATGAAATGTGAATATAAAAAATAAGACAAAATGTTTGCCATTTAAGGACCAATTCAGGAGCATGCAAATATATACTCCCATTGCTGCGTCGCCAGAGGGGCTCAGAGGTGCCCACACAGTGTCGACGGCTCCAAATTTGGGGTACATGCACTGCAATGATGAGTCCGCTAGAAGCACACGGCACCAAAGTAGTAAGTTGGGCAAACTTCAGTGAAGAAACTATGAAGGAGGCGGTGTCTCTATATTTGGAAAATGTTTCTATGGCTATTTTTAATTCAATAGATTCAGTGTCACTTCCCTTGCCTTCTTGCTTTATTGGTTAGAGAGAGCTGTGCCAAATTTGGAATGCAAGAAGTTGGCCCAGGGGCGTACATAGCACTGATGGGGCACCATAGCAGGGCCCCCATCAATTAAACCCCCCTGGCCAGTGGTGTGGCAGATGCGATACAGCAAGGGAGAGGTCCGGGAGCCGAGTGTTGCCACAGGGCCATGAGGTGTGCACACAGTGCCGTCAGCTCCGCGGCTTTGGGGAAGTGCTCGCCGGTGATGACAGGTGGAGTATGCGGCGCCAGAGGTGTGAGGCAGGCGCCCTTCAGTGAAGACACCATGAAGGAAGTGCCATGGCTTGGTAAGCATGCAAAGGTACACACTACAGAGGCGGTGCAGGCCACTTGCGCCGGGTCCCCTTGTTTTACAGGCCCGGGGACACGTGCTTGCACTGACTTTATGGTGTGTTCGCTGCAAACAGGAAGTGCCTCCTGACTGTGCTGCTCTGCATTCTGGGATTGCTGACCGTTACCTGACCCCAGCTCTGCTCTGTCTGAGCAAAGCACAGCTATAACCCGCCCCCCTGTACCTTATCCCACTCTCCTCTCCTCAATAAGTGTGATGCTTCTGAGTCAAGATGGCGGCGCCCGTATCCTAAAGTCCTGAACAGAGTTGCAGCCCGGTGGGGGAAAGAATAATAAGTTAGTGACTAAAAACGTAAAATATATTAATTTTAGATGCTGGGGAATCGTTTTTTAAGAGTTTGGGCTTTTCATTAAATCACACTGAAGGTCCGGTTTAAGAAGCACTAATGCCATTTAGTAGACTTTTAGCGTTGTTCCTCAAAATTTAGGTTTAATCTGCAGAATTGTATGTGGTGTTCCTCCATTGCAGTGCCAGTGCTCCAGTATGTTAACAATATAATTTCATGTGTTTTCGCTGTGTTGCTGGTGTTTGTATTTTGAGAAACTAACTTTTTTCAAATCTCGTCCGATCCTCGGCGCCAGAGCACCCAGTTTTAGATCACTGATGCTGGCTTTGTGGTCCTAAATATGGGCTTCAGCAGTCTTCACTGGCGTTACCTGGTGCTAATATTCTAATAGTGTTTTTTTGCTTAAGTTTTTGTTTTGATATACACATTTATAATGTATAGAAATTGTGATGTTCAAATAGTTCTCTGTGTTTATTCTTATCATTTTTTGCGTTCTTAATGTTTTTTTTTTTGTTACCTTTGTGTGCATCTAGGATTTCTGTGTCATGGAATATGACTATACGAAGAGGTGCAAGGGCTATATAGTGGAGGCGGTGAAGGCCACGGTTTCCTGGCACTGTAACATCAATCTGCTACCCAAATTCATCAGGCTGAGGTGATCTGATTTCAAGCACCAAGAGCTCGAAGAGGTCTATTGGCTGTATGGTGCTATGCATCTGGAAAGTTGTCTACACACCCAAAACTCTTAGATCTACTCGCTTTAACCTGCTGCAGGATTTGATGTATTTTCTGGTCTTCATTTTATATCTTGACAGATAAGTGGTTTCCCCTGGGTAAGCATGGTAAGGTCATTCTCCCCCCCACCAGAGTGCAGGATTCGGATGAGTCTACAGGGGTGGGGCCCTTACAACGTGCCCAAGTTGTGGAGCTAGGGAAGGAAGGGGACAAGGTAGTGGAATCCCCAGTGGAGTGTGCCGGTGATGTAGGGGTGGTGTGCGTCCTCAGCTCCTCTGATGAGGAATTGTCAGGGTCTGGCCACAATGGGGCCAGTCTCAAGTGGGAAGTCAGGATGTGGAGAAGGTAAGAGATTCCACCACACTCCCTGAGGTGTCTAAGAATGAGAGGAAGGAGGGCGTCCCCTCAGAGTTGGGCTCTGCTGGGCCTAATAGGATGCAAATGCAAATGCAGGGCAAATGTGGTGTGTTAATCAGTTCCAATTGTAAATCCTAGATGGGGAAAGATTAGTGTAGGTGCGCTTATTGCAGACAGATGCATTAATGTAGGCAGCCGCAAGGGGCCTGCTGGATCTTGGTCCTCTCTCTAAATGTGACATGTAACCCCTTGTGTGATTCAGTAGAGGTCTTTTTGTGAGTGTACTTTTTTCCTGGGAAATTTCGTTTTGCATACGCCCAAATGCGGAAAAATCCTTATTTTTCACTCCATAAGACACACCTCAGTTTGCGTCTCGCGCCTGGCTTGCTTGTGTGTCTCAGTAGTTCATTATTTCACATGCACCTATGTCTGGAAGTGCCCTTTTAGTCTCTCTAACAGTAGGGTATCTAGTGTTGTCTGCAGATATAGAACATTTAGTGTGGACATTTGGCCACATTTAATTCACAGAGAACTTTGTTCAATAATATATTAGTTTTACATATTCCAACATGTTATATCCACACAGATGTTGAAGGCCAGCCAGCATCAGGCCAGATGCCCAGCAGCCAATCTTAACCGACCAGCCTCTAGGAGGGCCCAGCAGCACGGCCCAATGCCAAAGCTGTCATGGTGAGTGATGTGCTATGTGTCAATGACCTTGTAGACATGCATATGTATGTCTCCATGACCATGTACCCATGTTAGTCCCAGTTTAGAGGTACCATTCATACCTGTTGAGCCAGTTTACTACCCTCTCAATCATACTTAAGTCATAGCATGCACGTTTCCTGCCCCTGCTCAAACCACAAGCTGGTTATCTCCTTTCATTGCTGCTTCCTGGTCCATTTGTAATACTTCTTTGTATATATGGTCCATTTTTAGCCTATGTAACATAAAATCTCCCTGTAGATAGATCTGTTGGGGAGCTTCCCTCAGCTGTTATTGGCCACTTCAATCACAAACTGATTGGTGTTGTCAAGTAGGACTGCAGAATAATTACATCTGTTAATACCACTATAGTGGTTGTGTTTTATGCATCCACTTGTAGATGTGCTTAGTAGCCACTCATTTCTAAATGTACCCCTATTGTGCACCCTACAACCAGATTTTTAGGACCTTCTGCAAAAATACATTGTTAATCATAGATCACTTGATATAGGTTACTTAGGTGTAGACATGTAGTACTCATTAATGTTGTTTGTCTTTACCCACAGCTTGCATACAAGAGCATCACATCTCTGGCATTTTGTTCTCCAATGTGTTCTACAGTTATGATTTGGCTGTGTGACATGTGTGTTAGTATTTATTGTTTTTTGATTTTCTGTGTCCACACATGTACCAACATTAAAGGCTAAAATACTTTTTTATGCTACATACATGGGAAGGAGATGACACTGGTTGATGTGTGATAACTCAAATTGTTATTGCCTCAACTCAGGCACAAGCTAGTGCTATATATTATTTTAGTATCCTTTTGGACTTGAGGACTGTCCATGCCTTGGGAAGGGACATTAACTTGTGAAATATTTGGTGCTGGAGTTAGGTCAGTCTGTAGCAGTGGTGTGTTTTGTACTTGTGATCGCCCAAAGAGTGCCACATTTTGCTGTTGGACATGGTGGTGTAGGACCTGCTGCAAATCTGCCATTTGGTGATGAGAAGAGATTGAGATGAGAAGAATTTGCCCATGTTGCTCCTGTGCCCTAGGATACAGTTCTATAAATTTGTGTACCCAGGTCATACAGCTGGGCATTACTGGGTCCTTCTTGGTGATCATCATCAACCAATAATAGTGGCCGTGAAAAGAAATAATAAAAAAAGAATCAGCAGGCTTTTTATTTTGATTGGGGGTCGCAACCTTAAAAACCATAAACTAAATTGATACTCCATGTATTGATCTTTTTTGGACCTATGGTGTGTCATTACTACACATGTCATCCACTGTTTAACTATGCTGACTTTTATAACACAAAATATCTAGTGGTGATTTCTGACAATGGCCTAGATTCACTAAAGGTAGAAAAAAATTCTCATGGTAGTAAAAAATTAAATTCATGAGAAAAAACCCTGAGAATGTCACTGTTACTGAATCACCAGATAAAAAGACAATGAAAGTCAATGGCAGCTTTTACTACAGTGTAGAAAGGAGTAAACAGTTCTCTACTTTTCTTAGGAGTAAAAAAGTGCCACTGTCTTTTTATCTGGTGATTCAGCAACAGTGAAATTCTCAGGCTTTTTTCCCATGAATTGAATCTTTTACTACCATGAGAATTTTTTTCTACCCTTATTGAATCGAGGCCATTGGGCCTGATGCAGAGCCTCCTCTGAACTGCCCTTAAAACCCTCCGATTGTCCGGGGCTCCCGTTTGAATCGTGGCTCAAATGTGATGCAGAGCCTCCGTCGGAATGGCTCCCTAACTGATCCGTCATTTTCACTTTACTCGGAAAGCTTTTTTTGCTCTCTCGGGTGCCTTCAATTTGATCGGGGCTCCCGTTCACGTTCACACGGGCGGGCCGTTTTTCCCTGATTTTTCCTGGCTTTTTGAACGTACCTGCTTGGTTTCCGTCGTATTTGACCTTCCATTTTGGTGGTTTGAGCAAGTATACTTACATCTCCATGGCTCTTCAGTTGCCAATCAGGCTACACGCAAGCGCACATCCCTCAAACTCCCTTGGAATATGCATATGGCCACAAATGCAAATGTGACACACATCTTTTTTTTGTTTTTTGTGGGTGTTTCCTTGTCCTTAATGCATACCTTAATCATCTAGCAGATCCTTCTTCCTTGTCCTTAATGCATACCTTAATCTCCTTGCTTGTTCCTTCTTCCTTGTCCTTAATGCATACCATAATTGTTTGTGCGTTTTTCTGAATTATTGTTCCATATCGAAACCTTTGGTGTCATGGAAATGTGTGCTGATGTTGTGTGATAGTACTTTTGCAGGAAAGCCAACTCTCAAAATATGTTAATTTTTTTTATTATTCCAAGATTTTTTTTGTTTTGTTGTTATTTTTTAGGTTTTTTTGGGGGGCGGGGGTAAAACATTAACCAATATTTACAATTTTTTTTTTTTTTTTAAATTATGCCTCGGGGTCTTCGGGATGTCTTCTTTGATCTGTGAATGAAAAACAACATTAGTTTAGCATTTTTTTTTTTGGTTTGGTTGGGCGTTGTTTTTTTGGGGCCCATATCCAACCGGACCTTCTGCGTGATTTCATGAAAAGCACAAACAATTTTTAAAAGATTCCGCAGCATCTTAAAATAATATATAGTAAGTTTTTAGTCAATTAATTATTATTATTTCCGCCACTGGGCTGCAACTCAGTTCAGGAATTTAGGATACGTGCGCCGCCATCTTGACTCTGAAGCATCACACTTACTGAGGAGAGGAGAGTGGGATAAGGTACAGGGGGTGGGTTATAGCTGTGCTTTGCTCACACAGAGCAGAGCTGTGCTCTGGAAAAGGTTGGTAAGATCATTTGTAAGGTGGACAATCTGTATGTACAGGGTGTGGGAAATATTTAAGATAGACTCTTATTCAGAGTTAAGGTCCGCTTTAAGTGCTTTTTTTTAATAAAATAATTTGGAAATGTTTCTGAATTTTAGTTTTCAAATGTAATTGTTTGCTCATTTTCTTTAGTTTAAATAAACACCACTTACAAGGTTTGGGCCGCACATTGCGTCGGGGGCGGAGTCTCCCTTCAGCCTCCCTCTGTTGCTGTTGTGAATCTGTATGGATGACAAACACACTGATATTAGAGACTGTTGTTCTTTCATGAATAGAATATTAAGTTAGGCTTCTAGGTATCAATCTACTCACCTTCCCCAGCAACCTCTTCCTCCTCGCCCCCTTCCTCACTCATCCCTTGGGATGTTCCAGCGACGTCTGAATCTACAACAATAGTGCACATGAGTATCTGTATTTAATGCATGTATTTCCACATATCTAACTATATTTCCCTTACCGGAGTCCGGTTGAGGCTCTGGTATGGTCGACTCCCTGCCGTCAGATCCCCCCCTCCCCTGCATGCTGAGGTCCAGCGGCTCCTCCGAGGGGAGGGAGGGGGGCGGAACCGTAGTTTCCATTCATGGGCTGAAATACAAACACAATCATTAAACCACGCCCAGGCGATGCCAGGGTTATAGGTGCATTTACATTTTCTACACTTACATGGAAAATGTTGGTTGAAGTACCGCCTCACCTGGGGCTTATGCCTTCTTTTTAAATCTGACCAGTGTTGGGCGATCTGGGTGAAGGTATAGGTGGTTTGGGTTCGGCGTTCGATCGCCTCCACCACCTCCAGGGCCAACGTCCGTTTGGCATAATCAGATGGCAGGAAGTCGTAGCGATTCCTCAGCATCATCTGTTAGAAAAAGAGACAAGGACACACCATTAATCCCCAAAATACATTAACAAGTTTCCTGGCCTAAATCAAGTCACTTTATTAACCTCTTGCTGCCTCACATTGCCCTAGTTCTGCTATCTGCATGTAGGCTAGTTTGTAGCTGCGTACATGGGTTAAACTAAGGTGGGCTGGTCTGTAAGGTGACAAACTAAGTTGTTTCAGACTATTCTTGCGTTTTTTTCTTTTTTTATTACAAGGAATGTGTGCGCGCACATAAACGCACGCTCGCTCGCTCGCATACTCACATCCATGATGAGCTCGTCCTGCTCCGTTGTAAAGATGGCGGGGGACATCTTGGCTTCTTTTTAAAATTCTAGCTCTGACGTTCCCCCGCGGTGACGTGCGTGCGTGCGCGCAGGCGCGCAACCGCAGTTGTAAAAATATTTAAAGTTCAAGGCACTCCGCTTGGTGTGGGATACCATATCAATATGGGCAGACCTAAAGGGAGCACAAAGAGCCAGCCGCACACATGCCTCATCCTAAATAAAACACAAAAGCAGGCACAAGACACATGTAGAACATGCACCAACTAAAACGGTGGGGACTCCACAGACACAGGCACATTCCCCAAAACGCAGGAGCAAGGAGACATTAACCCATTCTCAACCACCGGCCCAAAAACCACACACGACTCCCCAGATAGCCAACCATCTATTTCAAGTGATGCAGGGGACAACACACACCCATGTGGGCGATAACCACGCCGTGGGTCCCTAACAGGCCGTTTTTGCTAAGCACAAAGCATGGCTGTTGCCAATGCTGTTTGGGTACATTATGGTGTTCTGTCCATCGAGATACTGAACAAATCAAGCGGCCGTTGTGGACCTGAAATCATATAGTTGGCCAAAAATGGACATGCGCCGGCAGCAGAGGTAAAGCCCAAATGCATTTAGAGTCGCTTTGTGACCAGCATGTAACACTTATTAGGTGTGATTTAATCTTCCCCAGCCTGCAGACAGGGGGTGGTTTCAAGAAAATACATTGGCCACAAGGTCAGCACGGATTGTGTGTGCTGGGCCACTTGGTGTACCAGTGTAAGGAGGGGTCTGCTCGTCAGAAATAGGGAAAGGTTCTGCACCCAGGTCAGTATATCGAGCAATCCTGCTTCTAATGGCAAGGTTGTGCAGGACCCCACAAGCAATAATTATTTTGATAACCTTGCCAGGCTGATACTGAAGAGAACCCCCACTGTGATCCAGACATCGGAAACGCATCTTCCACAACCCAAAGGCACGTTCCACCACAGAGCGAGACCTCCTATGGGCTGTGTTGTAGCGCTCCTGTGCCTGGGAAGATGGGTGCAGGATGGGTGTGAGCAGCCATGGTAACAAGGGATAGCCTGAGTCACCTGCCAAAATAAAAAAGACAAACATACGGTGGATGCCTAAAAAAAGGTTTAGGTGTGCATAGAAACATTAGTACACAGGGACAAATAGGTGAGCTAGGTATGGTGGGAGGAATTGACATTTTCACTGAGCCTACAAACACATGCAACCTGTACACTCCTTAAAAATGTCTGCGTAATGCTACTGAGATAAGAGGGCCAGAACATAAGCCAATAGTGGAGAATACTTTCACCCATTAATTAAACCAAAAACATTTTCAAGTTTCCAGGAAAGGTCTCACAGATTAGTGGGGTAGTGGCAAATCCACATTCAAACCTGGGGGCCAAGAAATACAACTTTAATACACATACCCAGTAACCATCCTCCAGAAATATCTCCAGATTGAAACCGTTGATAGAGGCTGGAGTTCCTCAAAATGTGCGCATCATGCGTGGACCCAGGAAAGCCAGCAAACAGACTGAAAAATTGAAGATCAGGGCCCGCCACTGCCTGAACATTGATGGAATGGCCCATCTTCCTGTTCCTGCACCAAGCAAAACACAAGTGTAATTAGTGTGAGCCATAAAAAATGTGTGATAACCAGAAAAAAAGCAGACCCAAACCACATACCTGAACAGATATTCCTGGTCCGCAGGGGGGATGAGCGAGACATGTGTGCAATCGATTGCACCAAGGACGTTGGGCATGTCGGCTATGTTATAAAAGCCCAACTTAACCGCATTCCAGGCTTCCCCTGTTTGAGGGAAAAAAATGTAATTCTGTGCCAGGGTAGCCATGCCATCCAAAAACTTGGTTAGGCTGCGGCTCAGCGTAGACTGGGACATCCCCAGGGAGAAGGCACCCAGTCTCTGGAACGAGCCGTTCGTCAAAAATTGCAGGCAGCCAACCAATTTGGTCATACCTGCAATTGCATGCCCCTTTCTTGTGGTGGGGGCTAACCATGGCCGCAGCTCGCTATACAAGGCATGGAGAGAAACACGGTTAAGGCGGGTGAGCTCGAATAGGTCAACGTCACTCATGTCATCGATGTCCAAAGGCGTGCGCTGCAGCCTGGTTTCTGCCATACTCAGAACTATCAGACGGCGTAGCTGGCGCCTTTGATGTTGGCCCACAGAGGAATGCATTCCCAAATAGCACGTAGCTCCAATACGGCTGGTCAGACTTGCCGTAAGTGAAGGCTCGGCGGCCCCGTTTTATTAGGGTGTTTTCAATCGGAAATCAAGGCTCTGCATCACTGAAAAAAATGGACCAATGAACGAGGCGTCCGTTTTCCCGGGAAACAGCCTTGTGCGAGCCGACAATCGGAAAGGCGGCTGAGCGCACACCTGAGCGCATAAACGCACACTAAAATCAACGTAGCACCCTTTCCTGACCCGATCAAAGGCCAAAACCAACGGGGAAACGCACGGGGGAGCTGAGCGGGGAGGCTCTGCATCAAGCCATTTGTGTCTTTATGTGGGCCTATTGCTACTCAATGCAGAACCAGCTACACATTTAGACCCCAGGTTGTGTTGGTTAGCACACTGTGGGACACCTACCGTTTCAATCCTTGTTTGTCTTTCTATTTAGTTGATCCACACATGGTGAGGATGAATGTTGGCTGATTAGGTTTGGCAAAGCCGAATCCTACAACAACAAAGCAGGGGTGAGTCACATGTTGGTATGTAATGCACCTAAACAAGTCACACTGGCCATAAAATTCATATCGCAAATCCACGTAAGTACTACATGTTGACCTACCTCTGTGGCATCCTACCCTGAAGTTTGGGATATCAGTGTTAGTGGTGTAGGGTGGTCTTTATCAGATAATGGTGGGAGATCCACATATGCTGTGTTATATAAATTAAAAAATGTTCTAAAATACCTCTAATTTCAACCTTCCTAGTGTCTGTCAAATTGCAATACCCCAGCACACACATTTCCAAATGCCAACACACTGTGACCATGCAGCAGGATGTTTATGGCTAACACACAGACCATAACAAACACATTGTGGATTAATATTTTCGTTGCCTAGATGGCCCCAGTTGAGTATGGACACATACTGGCCATCTGCAACATGCTTTGATAAATCACAGGCATTCGGGAGTGAAGGGCTAGAAACACAATAAACACACATGAGGCTAAAATCAGGTATGCGCACAAACACCATTTGGTCACAACAAAACACACACCGACTTCCAACTTACAGAGAGGCATCAAACATGACAAGTTGCTTTTGTCTGCAGTTTGGCCTATAAAAATAAATATGTGAATATTAGTTGCACACATCATACATGCTATTCTAACAAGACTAACATTGGTATCAAAATTGACATCATTAAATCAAGAAGCCTAAACCAATAACACTCAAAAGCAAGGTCAGGCTGCCTGCAAGTTAAGGTGTGTACAGGTCTTTTGCGGTTGGATGTGTGTACTATAAGCAAAGGGGACTGCCAATGATGAATCAGTTGCAAGTACACAACACATAATAAAGGACACCTGAAACTCTTAAAGGTAATCAATACATTGCCCAGAAACAATAACAATTACACAAAGTGTACACAAAGTGTATTGTTGGCTCGCATAAGGATGCCTTGCTGATGTGTTGTTTGCCCCCGTTGTTCCTCCTAGCAATATATTACCTACACAATGGACATCAGGCACAATGTTATGTTATGTTAAGAAGGTTATGTAATCCGTAAATACAGAAAAAAGGGCACTACACTATCTACTTACCAACATGCTCCTGTTGGCTGTCAGAAGAGCAATGTGAGGATGCGGAATATGGAAGTGTTGGCTATAAAACAGAGATGAAGAACAACAAGGTCACAAACACGCAAGAATATTAACCAATATCCATTCACAGTCCAAGAATATCACTACATATTTAAAACCATGCAGAGTCCACTTACAAACATGCTTCTGCTGGCTGCACAAGGGACATGTTAGGTGTTGAGTTTGCCATAATGTGAGCTACAAACAACAACAAAAAGTATACACTAGCCAAATACATTATCATTCAGAAATGGTATCTTCAACACAAGTGTTTAGAAGACAATGCAAAAGCAACAAATGAATTCCACTTACATTAAAGGTCCTTTGGGCAGGAAGAAGGATAGTTTGATGCTGAGGAGCTGCACATCATGTGGGCTGAAAAACACAATGAAACTTCACAATGCACAACCATCACAATTTGTGAACTAAAACAATGACTCAAACTATTGATAAAGACTAAGAGACAATTCAGGACTCCGGTTGGCTGGGAGAACTTGTGGATGGGGTCATGGAAATTTGTTGACCACTGGTGCCTTCTTCTTTTCCTAACATAACTGGTTTGTTGTCTGTTGGCACTTCAACTTAATCACCACCATCTGATTCCCATGCTGCCTCTGCAACCAAAACATTTAAGGAAGGAATGTGACATAGACACATAGACTTAACAAGCACTTACCCTCTATCATCTACCCTCCATCTTAATAAGGGCCCTGCGCAAGATATCAAAGTGTTTTTTGAGGAAGCAGCAGTCCTTCGATGTGCTGCAAATTATTCAGGTTATCTGCTATTGCCTGCCATATATTTGTTCAGTCATGCTAATTGAAGCCCTGACTCTGTGGCCCATATAACAATGGCCACTTCACCAGGGTCAGCTTGAAAAAAGTGTTGTTATCAGCCACATTAAATTCTGGCCCACACTTGGCTGAAGAATTTTTGGTAGCAGCAACAACAGGAGCCACAACCTCAGGTGAGGGTGGGCTACGTTCTTCATGGTGAGCTGTTGTGTGCTGCACATGTTTGGTACCAACAGTTTGAGACACAGTTGCAGGTGGAGATAACACAGCCACCGATCTTGGTAAAGCACTATTGGCAACATAGCTACTGCTGCCACTCCGACCAAGACGAAGACCCTCTGACTGCCTGCTGCCAACACCATGGCCATGATATGAACCAATGGTACTGCGCCGCCCAGGGGACTGGGCAACTGAACGCAATGCACGCTTAGTAGGTGCCATAGAAGACTCTCTTTGTATACAGCACCACAGACAGAAGGTGAACTTCCAAAAAATGATGGAAGCAAGAATAGTGAGATGTAGAGCGGGTTTTTTGTGATTAGTGGACCAATCAGGAGCAGGGCATGGGCAATTATACTAACAAGCAAAACGCAGGTTTGTGGACTGAATGACACTAAAACACTAATCACCCAATAACACACAGATGTCTGCTGTAAAGTCTACTGTAGATGTAAAAAAAAAAGCTCAAGCGGCACAAAAAGCTGTTGTCAAAAGTGTGGCAACAGCAGAAAATGCACACTATTTGACGTTATAATATAACAGCTATTTGAATGTTAATGATAGATTCTGATGGAGGACAAGGTGCTGGTATAGCGTTAATTAAACATTAGGAGCCGCCCATTGATGCTGAGCACACTCAGCTCAGGGTTTCCTACACACCTGCGTAGTGCTCTAGCTTGTGCTGCGAGTATGGATGCTGAAGCATGGAAAGGGGCCCCTGCTGCATCTGATAAATTACAAATGGATAAGTATAAATAAAGGGCTGTCTGATGTGTGTCAACTTTGGACGATGTGGAAAAGGCTGGAGCATCATTTGTGTGGTTTGAATAGTCATTCAAGGCAGATCGAGCCAGTCTGTGTTTGGTCACCAGTGTGTACGGGGTTATCTGGGCTAGGTGACATCAGTGTTGTTTCCGTGAGCTCTTCACTTATGTGGTGTATATTGTGTAGGACACAGCTAGTGTGGATTTTTTGGAGAGCTTTTGTGGGCTGTGTAGCATCACCATTCTTGGCAGAGCCAAACTTAGGAAGCATTCTTTCAGTTGCCTGATGGTTTATTCAGCAAGGAATCTGGTTTATGGTGATCTGTTTGTGTAACAGTATGTGTGTTTAGTATTTGGCTTGAGTTTGTTTGAGAGATTGTATCCAGGAGGCTTTGGAAGCCAGAGTAGTGAGAGTCCGGGACAGAATTTTTAGTACCTGGCTGTCTGTGTGGGATTTGAGTGATGAGCAAATCCGCAAGCAGGTTCCAGGTGAATTGTGCGGCCCTTTGTCGTTGTATGACCAAATCTAACAAAGAATTGATCCCACCACTGGCTGCAGCCAGGCAATATCTGACAGAGTGTGTCTGTGTGCCTCCCTGAATATCTTGGCATGGAGCACTTTTCAGGCCACTGCTGCTTTCCTTAGTGGCATCAGCCAAGCGAGCATGAGCCACATCTTCAATTATGTTGTCTTGGCCATATGTGAACAAGATAATGCATAAAGCTGACCTTTTACCGCATGGGATCCCCGATGTCCTTTGGTGCCTTGATGGCACATATTCCAGTCCTTAAGCACAAGAACTCCCCTATCCCAACCAGAAGAACTCCCATTCCCTTAATATGATGGTGATTTGTGATCAGGAGATGAAGCTACGTCCGGGATCCTGCCATGACTCATATGTGTTGCACCAATCTGCCCTGTGCTGGAAATGCTGCCAGGATGGCTACTAGTTAAGTACAGAGCCACACTGCAACTTTAAAATAAAGCTTGCCTAAAGCACTGGGTGGAAGGAGTAACTGCAGAAACCTAGGCAGCCAGTGGGTGGGAGTGTGGCTTGTTGTGTTGATCACCATTAATCAACTTGTTTTATTATAGCGGATAAGGGATACAGCCAGAAGACATGGTTCATGACGTCTGTGCGGAACCCACAGACTGTATCTGAAGTGTGCTACAATGCAGCTAACAAAAAAAAAGATATATTGTTGAATCATCGGCCTGCTAAAAGCGCTTCCTATGCTTGGCTCACCCAGGAGGGGAGATGTTGTAAACCCAGAGAATGTCTCCAAAGTCATCTTAGCCTGCTGTGTCCTAAACCATATCTGTATCTGCCAAAGAATGGAAGAGCCCGAGGAAACAGCAATGGTGCCAGAAGTCGCATACACGCCCGCAGGCCTGGCGGGCTTTGTATATCGCAGTAGCGGTAGTTTTACTAGCGGCATCTGCCAGTTTTCCTTTTCTGCTCTCTTTGTAAGATAAACTACCAGAAACAGGGAGTCCCACTACTCCCTAACCCACCCAGGCAAACACGTGGCACCACCAACTATCTTAATATACCAATGTTTATTGCAAGTAATAGTACATGACTAGGGATGAGCGAATCGATCCGGACGAACCCGGATTCGATCCGAATTTCAGGAAAAATTCGATTCGGATCGAATCCGAATTTCCCCGCGATTCGATCACTCGAAGTTTTCCTTTAACATCCATTCATTTACATTTACAGGCATTCTAAGATGGCGGACGGGACATGTCTGGACATGTATCCCGCGCCAGTGCAAGCTGGGGCAGTCACATGCAGCCTATCAGCAGCCAGCAAGCCCGGTGACGTCACACAGCGGTATTTAACGGCGGCCATCTTGCTTTTCCTCATTTCTCTATTGCATTCGTGACAGACAGAACGCTGTGTAGCTGAGGCAGTTAGACAGGCAGGGACAGACAGGGACAGGCTGGAGACAGGCAGGAGACAGGCAGGAGACAGACAGGAGACAGACAGAAAGCCAGGGAAAGGTAGGAAAAACGGAGGCTGTCACAAGGAGATTTTTTTTTTTTTTCATCCAGCCTGAGTGTTACTAGCTGGCTGACAGGCTTTGTTAGCGTTTTCAGGCTGCTTATAGTAACTAACTGTGCATATATACTGAACTGATCTTAAGTCTGCTGTGAGGCATCCCATTCTGTGACTAAAGCAGCCTCTGTTTAAGACCATATAAGCATTTGCTCTTATCATATTTGAAATTAGCCTGATAAAGACACTTTTGCTGGGCAAAGCACTACTGGACCCTGCCAGGTCCATTCCTGCCCAGGGCATCCCATTCTGTGACTACAGCAGCCTCTGTTTAAGACCATATAAGCATTTGCTCTTATCATATTTGAAATTAGCCTGATAAAGACACTTTTGCTGGGCAAAGCACTACTGGACCCTGCCAGGTCCATTCCTGCCCAGGGCATCCCATTCTGTGACTAAAGCAGCCTCTGTTTAAGACCATATAAGCATTTGCTCTTATCATATTTGAAATTAGCCTGATAAAGACACTTTTGCTGGGCAAAGCACTACTGGACCCTGCCAGGTCCATTCCTGCCCAGGGCATCCCATTCTGTGACTAAAGCAGCCTCTGTTTAAGACCATATAAGCATTTGCTCTTATCATATTTGAAATTAGCCTGATAAAGACACTTTTGCTGGGCAAAGCACTACTGGACCCTGCCAGGTCCATTCCTGCCCAGGGCATCCCATTCTGTGACTAAAGCAGCCTCTGTTTAAGACCATATAAGCATTTGCTCTTATCATATTTGAAATTAGGCCTGATAAAGACACTTTTGCTGGGCAAAGCACTACTGGACCCTGCCAGGTCGATTCCTGTTGGGGCATCCCATTCTGTGACTACAGCAGCCTCTGTTTAAGACCATATAAGCATTTGCTCTTATCATATTTGAAATTAGCCTGATAAAGACACTTTTGCTGGGCAAAGCACTACTGGACCCTGCCAGGTCCATTCCTGCCCAGGGCATCCCATTCTGTGACTAAAGCAGCCTCTGTTTAAGACCATATAAGCATTTGCTCTTATATTTGAAATTAGCCTGATAAAGACACTTTTGCTGGGCAAAGCACTACTGGACCCTGCCAGGTCCATTCCTGCCCAGGGCATCCCATTCTGTGACTAAAGCAGCCTCTGTTTAAGACCATATAAGCATTTGCTCTTATATTTGAAATTAGCCTGATAAAGACACTTTTGCTGGGCAAAGCACTACTGGACCCTGCCAGGTCCATTCCTGCCCAGGGCATCCCATTCTGTGACTAAAGCAGCCTCTGTTTAAGACCATATAAGCATTTGCTCTTATCATATTTGAAATTAGGCCTGATAAAGACACTTTTGCTGGGCAAAGCACTACTGGACCCTGCCAGGTCCATTCCTGCCCAGGGCATCCCATTCTGTGACTACAGCAGCCTCTGTTTAAGACCATATAAGCATTTGCTCTTATCATATTTGAAATTAGCCTGATAAAGACACTTTTGCTGGGCAAAGCACTACTGGACCCTGCCAGGTCCATTCCTGCCCAGGGCATCCCATTCTGTGACTAAAGCAGCCTCTGTTTAAGACCATATAAGCATTTGCTCTTATATTTGAAATTAGCCTGATAAAGACACTTTTGCTGGGCAAAGCACTACTGGACCCTGCCAGGTCCATTCCTGCCCAGGGCATCCCATTCTGTGACTAAAGCAGCCTCTGTTTAAGACCATATAAGCATTTGCTCTTATATTTGAAATTAGCCTGATAAAGACACTTTTGCTGGGCAAAGCACTACTGGACCCTGCCAGGTCCATTCCTGCCCAGGGCATCCCATTCTGTGACTAAAGCAGCCTCTGTTTAAGACCATATAAGCATTTGCTCTTATCATATTTGAAATTAGGCCTGATAAAGACACTTTTGCTGGGCAAAGCAGTACTGGACCCTGCCAGGTCCATTCCTGCCCAGGGCATCCCATTCTGTGACTACAGCAGCCTCTGTTTAAGACCATATAAGCATTTGCTCTTATCATATTTGAAATTAGCCTGATAAAGACACTTTTGCTGGGCAAAGCACTACTGGACCCTGCCAGGTCCATTCCTGCCCAGGGCATCCCATTCTGTGACTAAAGCAGCCTCTGTTTAAGACCATATAAGCATTTGCTCTTATCATATTTGAAATTAGGCCTGATAAAGACACTTTTGCTGGGCAAAGCACTACTGGACCCTGCCAGGTCCATTCCTGCCCAGGGCATCCCATTCTGTGACTAAAGCAGCCTCTGTTTAAGACCATATAAGCATTTGCTCTTATCATATTTGAAATTAGGCCTGATAAAGACACTTTTGCTGGGCAAAGCACTACTGGACCCTGCCAGGTCCATTCCTGCCCAGGGCATCCCATTCTGTGACTAAAGCAGCCTCTGTTTAAGACCATATAAGCATTTGCTCTTATCATATTTGAAATTAGGCCTGATAAAGACACTTTTGCTGGGCAAAGCACTACTGGACCCTGCCAGGTCCATTCCTGCCCAGGGCATCCCATTCTGTGACTACAGCAGCCTCTGTTTAAGACCATATAAGCATTTGCTCTTATCATATTTGAAATTAGCCTGATAAAGACACTTTTGCTGGGCAAAGCACTACTGGACCCTGCCAGGTCCATTCCTGCCCAGGGCATCCCATTCTGTGACTACAGCAGCCTCTGTTTAAGACCATATAAGCATTTGCTCTTATCATATTTGAAATTAGCCTGATAAAGACACTTTTGCTGGGCAAAGCACTACTGGACCCTGCCAGGTCCATTCCTGCCCAGGGCATCCCATTCTGTGACTACAGCAGCCTCTGTTTAAGACCATATAAGCATTTGCTCTTATCATATTTGAAATTAGCCTGATAAAGACACTTTTGCTGGGCAAAGCACTACTGGACCCTGCCAGGTCGATTCCTGTTGGGGCATCCCATTCTGTGACTACAGCAGCCTCTGTTTAAGACCATATAAGCATTTGCTCTTATTATATTTATATTATAAGACACTTTTGCTGGGCATAGGCTTACTGCTGCCTGCCAGGTGCACTTCTGTTGAGGCATCCCATTCTGTAACATAGCATACCCCTCTTTATTTACACTAAGCAGCTCTCTTATTTACACTAAGCAGGCCTGTTGGAGGCTGAGTGTTACTGCTCACTTTTGGTGTGCATTATATTCGGTTTCATATAGACCCACCGCTGCCCGGGGTTTTTTTAAATATCACCTACTACCACGCCAGTTAGACTATGTCGGGCAGACAAGTGCCTGGAAGTGAAAAGAGGAGTGGCAGAGGCCAAGATTCCGCAGGCAGAGCTCGCATCAGACTGGGGGCCAGTAGCAGCAGGAGTCACGCTGAGAGACCTAATCTGCCAGTATCTGCTAGCGGTCGGGTCTCCACCAGTAACGCATCTGCCGTGGTAGATTGGCTGACGCGCTCATCAACAACATCATCACAACTTACATCTGAGACCCTCAGTCTAGGGTCGGTAGGTTCCTCTGACACAACCCTGAGTTGGCATGCCCCGAGAGCAGTCCCTGTCCTCCCATTGCCTCTGTCCTACGCCGTTCCCTCCCCCAGCGACGTATCCTATGCTTTGGGTTCAGCTCCACTCTTTAGTGAGGAGGACGATCAGATACAGGAGGACAGTCAGCAGCTACTGCCCAGCCAAGAAATGTAGGTGGCTTCTTTAGCTAGGCAGACAAATAGTGATGTGGACAGTGTCGTGGGTGCTGCGAGCGTTCCAGCTCCTGCGCCAGACACTGTTGACGAATCCACGAACATCAGTGACGTACAGCCACAACTCGGTGATGATGATGATGATGACGATGAAGCCGATCGCACTTGGGAGCCGGGTGATGAAGGGGCTTCATCGTCATCATCAGGAGAAGAGGGGCGCAGGTTGCCCCGGAGTCAGCAGCTGAGGCAGCAAGGTGGTAGCAGTCAGCATGGGGGCACAATTCCAAAGGCTGGAGCCGGCCGGGGCCGGGGTAGAGCACCTGCTGTGCGGCAGTCTACCTTATCGGGAGGTAGTGGAGCAGGGGTTCCTGGAGTTGGCAACAGCAGCAGTGAATCAGTGAGGCCAGGGGGTGGGAAAAGTAGCTACTCGGCAGTGTGGCAGTTTTTCCTGAGGCATCCGCAGGAGGGTAACATGGCCACATGCAAGATATGTAGGCAAAAGGTGAAGCGTGGCCAGGGTCCAAATGTTGGCACCACGGCCCTGCGTCAACATATGATGCGTCACCATAAAACGACCTGGGAGAACCGAGGCTCCCAAGGGGTGGTCCAGTCTGCTTCCTCACCAAGTGAGCTCCCAATTTCTGCCAGCCAAGGCTCCAGCACCTCAGCCGAAGGCAGCTGTGCGTCATACCCATCCTCTGTCGCTCCTGCTCCTCCTCCTCCTCCTCCTCCAAGTCATGCATCCCGCCAGCAATCCATCAGCGAAGCCATGTCCAAGAGACAGCAGTATGCGCCCACTCATCCTACGGCGCAGAAGCTGAATGTGCTCCTGTCCAAGTTGCTGGTGCTGCAGTCGCTCCCTTTTCAGGTGGTGGAATCTGCACCTTTCAGAGAACTGATGGCTTGTGCCGAGCCGAGGTGGAGAGTCCCAAGCCGTCATTTCTTTGCCAAGAAGGCAGTACCAGCGCTGCACACTTTTGTTGAACAGAAGGTGGGCCAGTCCTTGAGCCTGTCGGTGTGTAGCAAAATACATGGCAGCGCCGACATCTGGAGCTGT
The DNA here is from genome assembly GCA_027917425.1 of Gastrophryne carolinensis. Lineage (NCBI taxonomy): Eukaryota > Metazoa > Chordata > Amphibia > Anura > Microhylidae > Gastrophryne > Gastrophryne carolinensis. The sequence goes on along the minus strand of CM051237.1, from coordinate 45,200,603 downwards.
AACTACGGTCAGGGGCAGTACATGTCGTTTACGGCCCACTGGGTGAATGTGGTCCCTTTGCAGCAGCAACTTGGACAGGTCACGCCGCTTCGGCCTCCGCGCTCTCTGCCCATTGGGCCTGTGACACCGTGCGACTCGGCCTCCTCATCCTCCGCCATCTCCTCACCCTCCACTGTAGGCTCAAGTCTCAGTGCCCCTCCAGTCTACCATGTGTGCAGGGCACGGAGGTGTCACGCAGTGCTTCACATGGTTTGTCTTGGCGAACGGAGTCACACAGGGGAGGAACTGCTTAAATGTATTCATCAGGAAATCCAAACATGGCTTACTCCGAGAAAACTTAAAATGGGAATCATGGTTACCGACAATGGGAAGAACATTTTGTCTGCGCTGCGCCAAGGAAGCCTGACCCATGCCCCCTGCATGGCTCACGTCTTCAATCTGGTTGTCAAGCGGTTTCTGAAGTGTTCCCCCCATCTGCAAGACATCCTAACAACTTCAAGGAAACTTTGCATGCACTTCAGCCACTCCTACACCGCCAAACACACCCTTCTTGAGCTACAGCGTCAGAATGGTATCCCCCAACATAGTCTGATTTGCGATGTTTCCACCCGTTGGAATTCCACCCTTCACATGTTGGACCGATTATATGAACAGAGAAAAGCCATCACGGATTTCCTGATGATCCAAGCAGATAGGGGGACTCCCCTGTGTAACTTCAATGTCAACCAGTGGCAGCTCATACGTGACACCTGCCGTTTGCTCAGGCCCTTTGAGGATGCCACTTTATTTGTCAGTCGGCAGGATTACGGGATGAACGACGTGATTCCACTGCTTCATGTACTACAGCACATGTTGGAAACCATGGCTGGTCAGGGCACTGGAGACATGGTGTTTACATCTTACGGCCACATGAACCCCGCTGGAGCTGAACTGGAGGAGGAGGAAGAGGAGGAGGAGGAGTTGCCCAGCGAAACACAGTTTAGGCTTGGCGAAATGGCTGGTTTATCTAGTCAGCGGACAGGAGAGGAGGAGCAGGAGCAGCCAGAGGAGCTAGAGGTTTTTGAGGAAGGCGAGACAGAGGACCCGGGCACACCGTGGCAGTATGCAGTGGAGATGGAGACAGGTAGTCCATCCGAGTCACTTGCGCAAATGGCAGGAAGCATGCTCACGTGCTTGCGTAGTGACCCCAGAATTGTTTCCATCTGTCGGCGGGATGACTTCTGGCTGTCCACCTTATTGGACCCTCGCTTCCGGCACAAAATGGGGGCATTTTTTAAACCCACCGAGAGGGAGGACAAACTCAACTACTACAAAGACATTCTACGTAGGCAGTTGGCCGATGCCTATCTGCGCCATGGTCCATACTCTCGCAGGTCTGACTCGAGGGGACCTCTGCGCTCACCTTCCACTGCCATGGCCGCTGGGGGGGTTGGCAGCAGCAGCAGCAGAAGCTCCATCAGCAGCAGCAGCCTCAGTCTTCAGTCGCTAATGAGTAGCTTTCTACACCCGCATAGTGAGGCTACTCATGAGCAGCAGGAAGACCTGGAGCAGGACCTGAACCAGCAGGTCATGTCATACTTTGACATGACCATGCCAACACACCTTGAGGATCCGCTGGACTTCTGGGCAGCCAAACTTGATTTGTGGCCGCAACTAGCAGAGTTTGCCCTGGAAAAGCTGTCCTGCCCGGCAAGTAGCGTGCCATCTGAGCGGGTGTTTAGTGCGGCGGGGGCCATAGTTACGGCGAGGAGAACTCGTCTGTCAACTAAAAATGTGGAGAGACTCACCTTTGTCAAAATGAATCAGGGATGGATCAGCCAGGATTTCCACCCACCAATGCCTGATGCATGCGACTAGATTCAGCATGGTGCCACGTTTTACACTTTCCAAATGGTGCAAAACATATTTATGTCTTTAGGCCATTTTTTGGGCTCCTGCTGCTGCTACTGTCAACTCCTGCCAACTCCAGGGTGTGATTCATCCAATTTTTGGGCTCCTGAAGCCAACTCCAGTGTATATTTGGGCTCCTGCTGCTGCTGCTGCCAACTTCTGCCAACTCCAGGGTGTGATTCATCCAATTTTTGGGCTCCTGAAGCCAACTCCAGTGTATATTTGGGCTCCTGCTGCTGCTACTGTCAACTCCTGCCAACTCCAGGGTGTGATTCATCCAATTTTTGGGCTCCTGAGGCCAACTCCAGTGTATATTTGGGCTCCTGCTGCTGCTGCTGCCAACTTCTGCCAACTCCAGGGTGTGATTCATCCAATTTTTGGGCTCCTGAAGCCAACTCCAGTGTATATTTGGGCTCCTGCTGCTGCTACTGTCAACTCCTGCCAACTCCAGGGTGTGATTCATCCAATTTTTGGGCTCCTGAAGCCAACTCCAGTGTATATTTGGGCTCCTGCTGCTGCTGCTGCCAACTTCTGCCAACTCCAGGGTGTGATTCATCCAATTTTTGGGCTCCTGAGGCCAACTCCAGTGTATATTTGGGCTCCTGCTGCTGCTGCTGCCAACTTCTGCCAACTCCAGGGTGTGATTCATCCAATTTTTGGGCTCCTGAAGCCAACTCCAGTGTATATTTGGGCTCCTGCTGCTGCTACTGTCAACTCCTGCCAACTCCAGGGTGTGATTCATCCAATTTTTGGGCTCCTGAAGCCAACTCCAGTGTATATTTGGGCTCCTGCTGCTGCTGCTGCCAACTTCTGCCAACTCCAGGGTGTGATTCATCCAATTTTTGGGCTCCTGAAGCCAACTCCAGTGTATATTTGGGCTCCTGCTGCTGCTACTGTCAACTCCTGCCAACTCCAGGGTGTGATTCATCCAATTTTTGGGCTCCTGAGGCCAACTCCAGTGTATATTTGGGCTCCTGCTGCTGCTGCTGCCAACTTCTGCCAACTCCAGGGTGTGATTCATCCAATTTTTGGGCTCCTGAAGCCAACTCCAGTGTATATTTGGGCTCCTGCTGCTGCTACTGTCAACTCCTGCCAACTCCAGGGTGTGATTCATCCAATTTTTGGGCTCCTGAAGCCAACTCCAGTGTATATTTGGGCTCCTGCTGCTGCTGCTGCTGCTGCCAACTTCTGCCAACTCCAGGGTGTGATTCATCCAATTTTTGGGCTCCTGAGGCCAACTCCAGTGTATATTTGGGCTCCTGCTGCTGCTGCTGCCAACTTCTGCCAACTCCAGGGTGTGATTCATCCAATTTTTGGGCTCCTGAAGCCAACTCCAGTGTATATTTGGGCTCCTGCTGCTGCTACTGTCAACTCCTGCCAACTCCAGGGTGTGATTCATCCAATTTTTGGGCTCCTGAAGCCAACTCCAGTGTATATTTGGGCTCCTGCTGCTGCTGCTGCCAACTTCTGCCAACTCCAGGGTGTGATTCATCCAATTTTTGGGCTCCTGAAGCCAACTCCAGTGTATATTTGGGCTCCTGCTGCTGCTACTGTCAACTCCTGCCAACTCCAGGGTGTGATTCATCCAATTTTTGGGCTCCTGAGGCCAACTCCAGTGTATATTTGGGCTCCTGCTGCTGCTACTGTCAACTCCTGCCAACTCCAGGGTGTGATTCATCCAATTTTTGGGCTCCTGAAGCCAACTCCAGTGTATATTTGGGCTCCTGCTGCTGCTGCTGCCAACTTCTGCCAACTCCAGGGTGTGATTCATCCAATTTTTGGGCTCCTGCTGCTGCTGCTGCCAACTTCTGCCAACTCCAGGGTGTGATTCATCCAATTTTTGGGCTCCTGAAGCCAACTCCAGTGTATATTTGGGCTCCTGCTGCTGCTACTGTCAACTCCTGCCAACTCCAGGGTGTGATTCATCCAATTTTTGGGCTCCTGAAGCCAACTCCAGTGTATATTTGGGCTCCTGCTGCTGCTGCTGCCAACTTCTGCCAACTCCAGGGTGTGATTCATCCAATTTTTGGGCTCCTGCTGCTGCTGCTGCCAACTTCTGCCAACTCCAGGGTGTGATTCATCCAATTTTTGGGCTCCTGAGGCCAACTCCAGTGTATATTTGGGCTCCTGCTGCTGCTGCTGCCAACTTCTGCCAACTCCAGGGTGTGATTCATCCAATTTTTGGGCTCCTGCTGCTGCTGCTGCCAACTTCTGCCAACTCCAGGGTGTGATTCATCCAATTTTTGGGCTCCTGAGGCCAACTCCAGTGTATATTTGGGCTCCTGCTGCTGCCAACTTCTGCCAACTCCAGGGTGTGATTCATCCAATTTTTGGGCTCCTGAGGCCAACTCCAGTGTATATTTGGGCTCCTTCTGCCCCTCATAGTGATGCCACTTCAACTCTCTGCAATTGTGCCGCTCTGCGATTCTATTAGCGATGCCTCTGATCTGCATGTGATATTTCTTCAAAGTATTATTTAACTAACCCAGCACGCATCCTGTGCGTGTTACAGCAAGGCTGAATGGTTTACAACCCTATTGAGGCTCTAGGAGGCTCAGAAATAGCCGTTTTTAATAGCGATTCGTCGCGAATTTATTCGGGTCGAAACGATTTTTGTCGGAAAATTCGGCGAATCAGTCGAATCGAATTTTTCAAAAGTTCGCTCATCTCTATACATGACATACAAACATATTAAAACATACTGATTAAAAAACATATATACTTCATTTGTCCTCTCTAAGGAACAAGGGAAGGGGCAGGGGGTAACTACACCGGTTTAGATAATACAATAGGTAATAAGGACCTTGGAGGACACTATAAGATATTTGTGTGGGTTTAGGTCCGCCTTAATCCAGACTATGCCTCACCTATAACACTCATATGCCTGTATATGTGAGCCTGTGCAAACCGTGCAATGACAAAAACAATCCTACCTATACAATCCTCTAACTATCAATAAAGTGCTGAGTACCTATATGTAAACATACCTTATGTGCAATTCCTAAAGTTTAAACCATAACTTGGATTAAGAGGACAGAGCCGAGCCGTTGGATATATAATTTAGGTCCCAGGCCCCTATAGGGCTGAATGAGGACCTTGCTTTCACACCGTTTTTGGGTCAATGAGGGGTCACAATATTGAGTAGAAGGAAGGCTCTGCACACTTTCAAGAAGGGGCTATCTGCACATCACTGGGGATGGTTTGATATTATTATGGCACGGGGTGTACAGAGCATTACACTTTTTTGGGCAGATGGGGTAATACAGAGTGTTAATTTAGGGTGGGGTAGGTTGGTTTGGTTTGGAGGGTTTGTGTTTTGCTGGGTTGTGGTTTTGGAATGAGGTATGTTTAATAAGGAAGGGGGCTGGGGGGCGGGGTGGGTGTGGGAGTCACCTAAGGTATTTTAATGTCATATACACTGGGGTTCAGCACTAATGATGTTGTGTTTAGTTTGCAGTGCACTTGGATTTTGACGAGGTCCTTAATCAGCCCGGGTTTTGAACATATACATCAGTCCTGGGAACCGAAGGAGCGGCAAGAAGTGGTTTAATACAGGAGAAATGAATGAAGATCAGAGGTTGAAAATCCCCTGGTGAACCACTTGAACAAATGTGGCTACAGATGCATGTGATTGATCTGTCATCTTGTATCCCCTTCCTTGTTAGGGGCATCCCATGTGGGCATTTTTGGGATAATATAGTGAAGTATGTGTACAAGTGGACATACACTGGCAGGGAACAGGGACAGGCTCCCTATATGTATACATAGCTCCCTGTATTAGGAGTGAAACACATTTGTGAGTAATAGAGCGAGAAACCCCTAGTGATTGAAAGGAGGACTTAGGTAGACTTCAGTATTACGTTGGCGAATTAGTATATTAATGCCCTGTATTGAGGCCAGCCCAGATGGGCTAGGTATACTCGATATATATTCTGTCAGTTTGTGTTAGTATCTATGACATGGTTGATTGTATATATGTGTACAGTTGTATATATTTACAAATGAGATTAGGATAACATAAGTAGTAGATTGTTTATATTTATGCATTATATGTGAGTGTGTTGTGTAGGGGTAAATGTTGTCTCTTTTTAAGTGGGCCCTTGCTCCTCACTCATTTGTCCGGGCTCCCAGGTTATGTCATACTGCCTGTGGGGCACCGTAGAGTCACCGGGTTGCTCCTTTATATTTACCTGCCAGGTATCTAGTTATGCGCCATGACTATTTACAGGGGTCGCCGGTATACAATTTAGATACCATTATGTGGCACCACATTATAGTTTTGCCCACAAATATGAAAACACGTACCCAGCGCTTCCGGTAGTTGGAACGCAGGCCGGGCAGACTACGTACTTCCGGTTGGGTGGCGCCGGGATGACGCATGCTGACGCGCTTCCGGCCGGAGCGTGTCAGTAATGCGGAAGTCACGGGCGGCGCGGGACACGGGCACGCCTGGCATGGTGAATATAAAAGGAGCTGGGTGACGGTGAGGAGCAGGTTCTGCCTTGAGGAAGTGACGCTTGGCTCGTCACGAAACGCGTTGGCTGGGGTGGGGGGACCCCCATCGGAGATTCATATATTCATTGGACACGTGAGGCTTTATTGTTGTTGGTATTGCACATGGTTAGACGGGTCTGTTCTTTGTCTTGACTCGGCTCTGTCCTCTTGATCCAAGTTATGGTTTAAACTTTAGGAATTGCACATAAGGTATGTTTACATATAGGTACTCAGCACTTTATTGATAGTTATAGGATTGTATAGGTAGGATTGTTTTTGTCATTGCACGGTTTGCACAGGCTCACATATACAGGCATATGAGTGTTATAGGTGAGGCATAGTCTGGATTAAGGCGGACCTAAACCCACACAAATATCTTATAGTGTCCTCCAAGGTCCTTATTACCTATTGTATTATCTAAACCGGTGTAGTTACCCCCTGCCCCTTCCCTTGTTCCTTAGAGAGGACAAATGAAGTATATATGTTTTTTAATCAGTATGTTTTAATATGTTTGTATGTCATGTACTATTACTTGCAATAAACATTGGTATATTAAGATAGTTGGTGGTGCCACGTGTTTGCCTGGGTGGGTTAGGGAGTAGTGGGACTTCCTGTTTCTGGTAGTTTATAGTTATTGAATCCCACCCCAGGAGTTGTGCACGCCAGAACTGGTTACACAGCTGGTGCGGTCTCAGCAGCGTCTAGTTTCTCTTTGTAAGATATATTGAAATATTTTTTGTGCTTGTTGTTTAAGGTCTCCTTTGGGAATTGACACTTTTATTCCTCTGCTTTTAAAGTTGTTTCTATGTGATCTATTTTCTTGGTCAGGTGCATGCGCATGTTTCTTCACATATAGATGGTGTCAGTTTTCCTATTCATTGAAGTGAGGTGTAAATTGAATACCTTTTCTTGCTGAATAAAGGACCATGCATTAAGAGAAAGTCTTTATTATATTAAAAAAATAGAGCTAACTGAAATGATTAAGTTGTAGTATATCAAATAAAATCAATATGTACACTGGTCACCTGGGCCCAAATCACCTGGGCATTTCAAATGTTTTATTTTTACCAACAGACACTATTAGATTAAAGTTTATAGTCCCACACTGTACACATATTCTGCTGGCTGCCCATTACTCATTGAATAACAAAGAATTTCTTAAAGCTTCTTTATTGGTCAGGTAAAAAAAAAAAGTTTACTCCCATGACTCTGAGGAGTATTCAAGAGGTATACATAGGTTTCACAGAGCCCCATAGCAAAATACATGGTGTGGCACCCAAAAAAAACTTTTTGGAAGAGTGTCTTATTCAAGTATGCCAAAATGATGTTCTCGAGTTTAGTTCATTCCCAGGGTGCCATCACAGTATGCAGTGGGGAGTGCCAAAAGTTTTACACAACAAATTAAATTTCCAGCACTTTGTTTCCCTGCGTTATCTATACACATAGTGCTGGGTGCAAACAATGTTCTGTTCTGTCAGTTCTTTCCTGCGGAACCAATGGTTCTGGCTCCTGGCAATCCCCACAGTCAGTGCACCAACCATAACACTGTGGAAGGGTCAGTCCCCCTTCTTGGTAGCAGCATCCTCCCCTGTTTCTGTGAGAGTGGTGTTTAAAACTTTTTATGCCAAGTACCCCTTAAAGACAAAACGTTCCCTAAGGAGGGGGGGTCAATTATAAGTGTTACCAAAATAGGTAGTCTACAGGCCTTGTAGAATTTTTAAGCAAAAAAGAATGTTTTATTGTTAAAATATTTTACCAGACTTGTTATTATACCAGACCAGTTATGACCCTCTTGTGGGTTCACCCCTGAACATCCCTGCGTAACCCCTGCAAGTTGAGAGACAACATTCTATGGTATGTATGCCCCTGACCATGCCAGCTCCTTACCCTGTGTTGCCAGAAATTACCATATTCCATCTTTATTATGCAGAAGTCTGGATCAGGTTTCCCTTCTGTGCATCTCGCTCCCTATACTCTTTCAGGTTGCTCTCTCATGTGACCATGAGCAGCCTATCAGTAAAGCTGCCTACCGAGTGCTAGGCATGCAAGCTAATGGGCTGGGAGCTGTAGAAGGATCCTGGAAGAAGTGAGTACCAGGGCGGCCGGCTTTTATAACAGCGGCAATGTGTGGAAGCGTGATCTGGGCTGTCCTTCTGCTGCAAAATATAGAGGGACTATCATCATTTCTGACCATAGTTCCTCTTTAATTTGGCTTCAGCTCACGCTTAGTTTCCTGATTACACGGATGACGGCTGTCCTGAAGTTTGGAGAGTGGATTGTTCATTGTCTGCCTTGGTGTGTAAGAGTGGGCGCGCCAGTGTTTAATAGTGATACTTTCTCCTATCTCCCCAATGAGGTCACAGACAGCAAAATGAACATGAAGAGGAGACTTGTACACATGTAAAATATAAAAATATCTTTACCTTACCTCCGACTGCAGCTGACTGCTCCAGTTCCCAAGGGATCAGTCTCCCTCATCGATTAGACGGGGGAGAACCTCTTGATTGACTATGCTGAGCCATAATCCCTGTCCCATAGCCCCGTAGCTTCCAGGCTGGAGAGGGAGTGACCCCTGTATGAAGGATGCCCATTACTGTCTATGGGCACCCCAGCTAAGCTTGTACATGGATGTAGACAGCTGAAAGCTGGAAGTGCCCCTGGCTTAACATACTAGGGCACATTAATTGCGCAGCAGTGGGTGTAAGGTAAGCAGGGAGCCTCATGCCCTCTGGTGCCCCCCTGTTCTGTGGTCTGCTGGAAATGTCCACAAAAGTGGACTTTCCCTTTAAGACCACCCACCAATCCCTCCAAGCTTTTTTTTTTTTTTTTTTACTGGAAGGAAGAAGAACTGGTGACAGTGAGTGTCAGGTCTGTGAAGTACTTTAATGGCCTGTACCCTGTAGCTACACTAATAGATTATTAACTTCTCCAGCATTGCTTTGATGGTTATTGCTACAGATTTCCCAAAGGCTATTCCAACAGGCCATTGCAGTTAAGCAGTCCTCCCAGGGCCAGCATCTGTCCTGAGCACATCTGGGTAAGTGTAAGGCACCTGGTGTCCTCAGACTTGAACTGGGCCACAGGATGATGCCTTGGGTGCCTCCCCCCCAGACCAGTGAGCAGGGCTGGTGTTGGGGGTGGCAAAGTAGGCTATTAACCACATGTCCCTAGCATCAGAGAGGCCCCATACCTTCAGTGCTAGAAATGTATTAATGCTTGGTGCCCTTGCAGAACTGGTTGTCTTTAGTGTTCACAAACTAATTTAAATTCAAATATGTACTTTCCTTCTTAAAACTTTTTTTAGGTTTATGTCCAACAAAAAAACCCTGTCATCTTGGCCCTGGGGTCTATAAGACTCTAGTGTCAGCCGGTTCCCTGTCTCCAGGAAATCCCAATTTGGATGCCCAGCTCCATGAAATCCACCGGTTCCCGAGTATACACTGATACAGTGATTCCACAGCACATGTGTGGGCAAGTACAGCCATAGGGGACTGGTTGAGGTGCCGGCCACTTGTAGCACTTTATGCAGGGCTAAGTGTATTACCAGCATTCTATGCCATTCATTCATATGCACAGCATAGAATGCTCTTATTAATTAGGAGGTGAGGAAACGGGGACAGTAGGAAGGATGGCAGGGACTGGGCACAGAGGGATGACAGGGCTGGGCACAGATAAGATGATGATAAGGCTTGGGGCAGAGGGCGGAATAACGAGGCCTGAGCACACAGGGGAGGCTGGCAGGGCATGGGCACACAAGGGAGGTTGTCAGGGCCTGAATACACAAGGGGGGCTGTCAGGGCCTGGGAGAAGTTGACAGAGCCTGGGCACACAAGGGAGGTTGTCAGGGCCTGGGAGAGGTTGGCAGGGAATGAGCACATGTTTTACACAATCGATTTTGTTTTAATTTAACAAAATAATTAGATGTGGACCCACTATTAAAACCAGCTCCGTCAGTGAGCTGGGTATCCCATGTGCACACCTGCCCACAGCTGAACTCAGGACAACCAGCAGCAAATGAGAAATAGATGAAGATGGGAGGGCGAGCAGCAGCAGTTTAGTTTAGTTTAGATAGTAAAGACGAGAGGATGATTTGCAGTAGCAGTGGACCCATCAACGGCTTTAAACAGGACAGTGATAATCCGAGGATGACTGACAGTAGAAGTGGACCCTTCACTGGCACTAGACAAGACAATGAGGACCAGGGGACAATTGGCAACAAGGGTGGACCATTCAGCAGCAGCAGAGAAAATTAAGTGTAGGAAGTAGTGAGGATTGGAGGGTAATTGGCAGTAGTTGGAGAAGGAGAAGAGGACCAGAGGACCATCAGTGACAGCACAGAAGGGGTGAGGACTAGAGGATGATTGGTGGCAGTGGAGAAGACAGTAAGAAGGGCGATCAGTGGCAGAGAAGAACCCATCATTGGCAGCAGAGCTGAAGGGTGGCATGATGTGAAAGGCCCACTGGTACTCTCTTGCCTATGGGCCCACATAAAGCTAGAGTCGACCATGAGTCCACCTCCTATAACAGCTTAATGGTACTCATAACAAATGCTCACCCCTGGTTGGTCTTTCTTCCAGAAAAGAGAAATACAACAGACATGGTGTGAATTGATCTCACACAGCATGAATAAGCAGGTCCTACTCTTGCATTACTGCATGTTTAAATAGATTTAACATACATCATCTTTAACAATTGCCCACATCAACCAAAACAGAAACATTGTATCTGGCATTTGAGTTTTAAAGGTGAGTCTTTTTATTCCTTAAAATAAAGTCATAAGTGGTGGGACACTGCTGCTGGTAGAGATGCTCCACCAATGTGTTGGCTCCTGGGATCATAGTTTTACCTTCTGTGTTCATGAAGTTCCATAGATGTAAGGCATAAGAGCTACTGAAAGTTGGTATCTCTGGCCATATCTCAAAATATCTTCTCCATGATGGATAAAGAATGGGGTAGAAGCGCTGAGGGTGTAAGTAGGGCATATTGTTGCAGGAGACATCATTTGTAGAAGTAAATACTGGCATACCACACAATTTCTTTATCACTCGTGTGAAAACTCCAGGACCTTGGTGGGCCCATATTTCTCCTCTGTAGTTCTCAACAAAGTTCTCCATAAACTGCCATGCAAGGGGGTGAGATGGGGTGAGGCCAAAAACACTGCTGCTGGTATGTTGCTCTGTTTCAGCCGCTATAAAATTATCTAAAGGTATTGGACGCAGAGAGATGACATCGGTATCCATGTAAATTCCACCATATTTCCACATCATAGCAAATCTGCATGCATCCGAGCTGACGTGGGTCCAGTAGACTTCCTGAGCTGGGTCTACCTAAGGATTTACAAAAGCAATATGTAACTTTTTCTCCTAAAACAAGCAGAGCTATACCCTTATCAGAAATACCCACTGTCAAACTAATATTCCAATAGCAAACATCCCCATCCACACCATCTTAATTGGTGGTATCTTGATTTAATAGGTATTGGTTCTCCTATGAAGCATAAGTCCTAAGGGCCGAGACACATGTTGTGGAAGATCTTGATGTTAAATCATGGCGTAATTACTTAGTCTGTACCCAGGGCAGTGGAAGACTGGGGTAAAAAGAAATTGGCCTGGGATTTTACCATCCCAGCTAGCCCATGGCACCCCCACTGAGCCCAAGTGCCTTCCAAGGCTAGGGCTATAGCATTGCAGGGACAGGTCATGAACAGGGGTGGATATGGTGAACTTGATAGTACTGAAGCTTAATATTGTGGGGGGCAGATAATGTTGCAGAGGTGGGCATGATTCCCCGTCTCCAAACAGACCAGATTCTAAGGGTATTGGGGGCAGAACACGAGCTGAGGTTTCTTGCCTAGGAGGGTCCAGTGGGACCAGGTACATGGGTGCTGGAAGGGAGACAAGAATTGGATGGGGGTCTCACTGTAGAATTCTCCAGGGTCTTTCTATGACCAGTTTGCCCTTGCCTAGGTGCATTATTGGCTGCCATGTGTGATGGGGAGATACAACTTAAAACAGTACAGTTAAAAAGGATTAGAACCCTGTCAGTGGAGTAGGCTCTGACATTGACTTCAATAATTAGTAGATAAAAAGAAGGACTTATGTGTCATTGCATCATAAATCCACATGTTGGGAATGTTGCCTAAGGAATGAGACAAATTAATATTAAGTAGTCTAGTGCACTCCTTTAGTTAGGTAAATAATGTAAACCAGATGGCATTTGCAACATTACCTGTGCATAAGAAGGCTATATCAGAACTGGAGTGTGTTCAAAGGAGGGCAACCAAAATAATAAAGTGTGCGGGGACTAGAGTACCCTGAAGGATTGCCAAAGTTTATTTAGTTTGGAAAAGAGTCACCTGAAGGGTGATCTAATAACTATGTAAAAATATATTCGGGGTCAATACAAAGATCTGAGGGCATCCACTAAGTTTAGAGGAAAAGTGCTTTCTCCACCGACATAGGAGGGGATTCTTCTCTGTAAGAGCAGTGAGGAGGTAGTTATGAGGGATACAGTAAAAACGTTCAAAAGTGACCTAGATGCCTTCCTTGCATGTAATAACATTACCAGCTATGGCTACTAGACCACTGGAAGGAGATAAACAGGCTGAACTGAATGGACTAAAGTCTTTTTTAAGCCTTGCATACTATGTTACTATGTTACCTGCTCTGCCATTGGTTGGAGTTAGATACATAGTTGGAATAGTAACATTTAGGAGGTTATATAAGGGAGGACCCAACCCTTACAGAAGGGTCTAGGCTCTATATGCAAGAGAGGAAGATCTTTGAATGTAGCTGAGGAGAAGTAACAGCAGCAGCAGTGAAGTGAGAGTCCAGCTTATGCCAGCCAGAGTGAAGGGACTAGAAGTTGGTTGCAGCCCAAAGGCCCAACAAGCTACCAAGACTTTTGCACCTTATTTATGGACAAGCCTGACCAGAGTCTAGAGTCTAAAGTGCAACTAGAGTGCTGAGGGAAGCTATGGAGTATACCTGCTGAAGTGTACCATTTGTAATGAAATGTGCTGCTATACTGAATTGAAGACCTTAATAAAAGAGACTGTTGTTTTATTACAAGAAATGTCATTCCTGGAGACCAGCGATGACTAAAGAGTAAGTGCCCCTCACCCCACATGCCACACCAATATTAGTCATCCTACCATAGGTCGCTACACATGGAAAAACCTAGACATTTGTCTATTCTCCCAGGATAGCCTGTTTAGTGTTTCTCAGGCATCAGAGCAGAGCATCAGACTCAAGATTTTCCATGATAATCATGGCAACCAGGGGTGAAAAGTTGAGGGACACGGAGCACTGCAGACAAGATATGGCTTTGATAGAGTGCAAAATCAACAAGCTGTAGACATGGAGCATCTTCGCATAATTGCAATGGTGGCTAAAGAACGTGTGTCATTGGGCCATGTGAAGTGCATATTGTTTTTAGGGAGCAGACCTCCACCCTCACGGGATGTTTTGTAGTAATAGCAGGATGGTACTTTAGATTATCAGAAAATTGGAGGTGGGAGGTATTCCATTAAAATAGTTAGGGAAACCCTACATTAGGGAATTAAACTGTGATATCTCTCTGCCTCCAGTTATGCTGGCTATTGTCTCTCCTTCAAGCAAGGTCTTGTCTATTGCTGAAACATGTAATGCTAGACTGGACTATCATTTCAAACTACTACCGAGGTATTAGGGGCATTAGTGGCTGCCCTGGCAAACCTAAACCTTTGGCTGTTCTCAAAGTAAAGAGTTGTCAGGGATTCTCATCCATTAGGATTCAACCCTAAGGTCTCTTTGGATATAGGTCTTGGGGGCAGAGGCATATATTGTTCCCCCTTCAAGCAAGAACTTGACTATGGCTGGAAAATTTGATGTTTGACTTGGGCACCATTTAGGAGCCAGAACCTAGTTATTGGGGGCTTAGACTGCTGTGGAAAACCTAAACCCTTAGCTGATTTACCAGCATAGTCTGGAGTTCTCTCAGTCATTAGAGTATTCAACCCTAAATAAAAGATCGCTTCCTCTCAGATGGCTCCAGTTATGCTGGCTAGCAGTTCTTAGTCCTGCTATAAAACGTGCATACTAGACCCTTGGGGCAGAGACAAATATTGTTTCCCTTTCTGGCAAAGTTTTGACTATGGCTGAAACATGTGATGTACAACTGGGGCACCGTTACTGAGCCAGTGCCTAGTTATTAGGTGCAAAACTGGCTTTTCTAGTCTCCTTTTTAGATCAACCCTGACCCAAAAAGCTCTTTGCCTTAACGCACCTATGCTTAACCTGTGGCCAGGGGGCAACATGTGGCCCATGGAGCCATCTGATGTGGCCCCTGACCTGCTGTGGGGAAAAAGGGATGAGTAAATAGAACTGGTATGTAAAGGTTGCTAAATACGGACACGGTAACGAAAATTAGGAGAGGCACATTGCCAAATAGAGGCGGTAGCGGTGGCTTGGAGGAACAAGGTGGCGTGTGACAAAACCCCTGGGTCTATAGCACTATAATAATAATATTTATTTATTTAGCGCACTCCATGGTGCTTTACAATCAGATGGATTACGTACACACAGAGTAATAAATTACACTGCAATAAAAAGGGTATCCATTGATCCAACAGAAGGAAAGAGTACCCTGTTCACAAACGTACAATCTAAGAGGAGAATGGAGGTAACACAAAAAGTAATAAGTACTTTGTGCAATGGTCCAGCCCTCTAAGTAAAAATAAGAGTATATACAATCTGTATGGGCCAGCCACAAGCTAGTTTAGTGCTTTTGGGGAAACAGATTGTGGTGCTTAGTGTCTGATAATGGATTAGGTTCTGAAATATAAAGTAGAAGATGGATAAGAGAGGAGGAGTTAGATTAGGGGAGGTGTTAGGCTACCCTAAAAAGATGCATTTTTAGGGGGCGTCAGAAAAATACAATTCTGTGATTACTCACCTGTAGAATTGGTATTATGAGTATACAGTACGTCCTGCTCCAAATCTAATACTTACAGTTGGGATATATTCCGCCAGATGGCGCTGGACTGCAGAGACATCGAAAATAGGCTCCTCCCGGCCCCTCAAATACCCAGGGACCTTCCACAAATTCCCAGCATTGAAAAGCAGTTAATGAGAAGCCGGGAGAATTAAACAATCCAAACTATCAACTATAACAATGATAACAATCACCATACAGGGGATCCAAGAAAATGCAAACCAAGGGTGGGGTGGAGCAGGACGTACTGTATACTCATAATATCAATTCTACAGGTGAATAATCACAGAATTGTATTATTCTTAGTATACAGTACGTCCTGCTCCAAATCTAATACTTACAGTTGGGACATCCAATAGCAGTGTCCATAAAGTAGGGCGGGATCCCCAAGAAAATCAGCAGCAGGAAGTTTAAACCACTGCCGCCTGCAGAACCTTTCAGCCAAAAACAGCATCAGCTAAGGCCCTAACATCTACCTTGTAAAACTTTGAAAAGGTATGAACAGAAGACCAAGTAGCGGCCTTGCAAACTTGTTCAACAGAAGCCTGGTGCTGAAAAGCCCAAGAGCACGAGTGGAATGAGCAGTAAGGCGGAAGGGAGGATTCTTCCCCTTAGCAGAGTAGGCCTGAATCACAGCCTGACGAATCCACTTGCTGATAGTAGACTTGGCAGGAGCCAAACCCTTCCTAGGACCAGAAGGGACCACAAAAAGGGCATCAGTTTCCTGAAAGGTGCAGTAGCCACCAGATAGTACTTCAGACACCTAACCACATCCAAAGAGTGCAAAACCCTCTCCTTAGCATTGCTAGGATTAGGGCACAAAGAAGGAAGAACAATATCCTGATTCAAATGAAAAGCAGACACTACCTTAGGTAGAAAGTCAGGTTTGAAACGAAACACCACCTTGTCCTGGTGTCTCTCATAGTAGGGGGGCTGAATGGACACACGCCAACTCAGACACACGCCTGACAGAAGTGATAGCCACCAGAAATACGACCTTGAGCGTAAGAATGGCCAAGGCAGCATCCTGCACAGGTTCAAAGGGAGCACCCTGCAAGGCTGACAGAACCAAGTTCAGATCCCAAACAGGCACCATAGGCTTACGTGGGGGACGCACATGAGTCACCCCCTGGAAAAAAGTCCTGATCAGAGGATGCTGAGCAAAGGACTTCTGGAAGAAAATAGCCAGGGCAGAAACCTGACCCTTCAGAGTACTGAGTTGGAGCCCCATCTCCAACCCATGCTGCAGGAACTCCAGAATCCTGGGAATAGAGAAGACATGACAGGGAAGAGACTTAGATTCACACCAGTCAATGTAGGCACGCCAAACCCTGTAGTAAATGGAAGAGGAAGACTTCTTTCTAGCTTTAATCAAAGTATCCACAACCGAGGAAGACAGCCCCTTCTCCATCAAGATGGAGGTTTCAGCAGCCAAGCCGTCAAAGCCAGAGTTTGTAAATTGGGATGGCGTAGTGAACCCTGAGTGATCAGATCTGGCACCAAGGGCAGAGCGTACTGATCTACTGCCAGCTGCACCACGTCTGCGAACCACACTCTTCCTGGCCACCTGGGGGCCACCAGAATTGCTGGCACCCATTACAGAGCAATCTTGCACAGAACCCTTCCCAGCAGGGGAATTGGAGGGAAGACATACAGGAACTGAAAGTCCTTCCATGACATTGCTAGCGCATCCGAGGTCAGGGCCAGAGGATCCCTGGAAAGAGAGACAAAAGCTGGAAGCTTGTGATTGTGGCGGGACGCAAACAGATCCACATCTGGTTGGCCCCAACGGTGACACAGAGATTGAAACACCCTGCTGCATAGGGACCATTCTCCCTGGCGAGAGGTCCCCCTGCTCAGAGAGTCCGCCAGGTGATTTTCCACCCCCGGGATGTACACCGCTGAAATGCAGGGGACATTGTCCTCCGCCCAAGTCAGGATCAGAGACGCTTCCTGGAGCGCCCCCTTGCTCCGGGTCCCTCCCTGATGATTGATGTAGGCGTCTGGTTGTCCGAGCACACCTGAACAGGCAGGCCCCAAAGAGTAGTCAAGCGAGCCAGAACTAACCTGATCGCCCGCAGCTCCAAGACATTGATAGGTGTGTGGGCCTCCTGAGGGCCCCACCTCCCCTGGAACCGCAGGGACTTCCAGAAACCCCCCCAACCTGACAGACTGGTATCCGTGGTGACCGTCTCCCAGGAGGGGTCAGAAAGGATCTGCCCCCCAACAGGTTCCTTGAGTCCATCCACCACAAGAGGGACCTCCTGACCAGGGGGGAGAGCACACAGACCCTGTCCATGGACGCTGGGTCCTTGTCCCATACAGACAATAGGTGAAGTTGCAGAGGCCTCAAGTGGAACTGATCATAAGGGACCGCTTCGAAGCACGCCACCATCAGGCCCACCAGCTGCATCCCCTGCCTGATGGAGGGATGGGGACAAGCTAGGAGGGACTGAGCCTGTGCAATCAGACTGTCCACCTTCTGCTGAGGAAGGAAGATCCTTGCCTGAACTGTATCCAGATTCATTCCTAGGAATGGAGTTACCAAGGAAGGGGACAGTGAGGACTTGGGGTGGTTGATCACCCATCCAAATGACTCCAGAGTGGACACCACCAGCTGAGTATCCAACTCTGCCTGATGTAGAGACTGGGAAGTGACGAGGATGTCGTCCAGATAGGGAAGCACGCGGACGCCCTGACATCTGAGCAGAGACATCATGCCAGCCAGCACCTTGGTGAACACCCTGGGAGCTGAAGTGAGGCCGAAGGGCAAGGCCACAAATTGGTAGTGTTGAGGAACCTTTGATGACCTGGGAACACAGGAATATGAAGGTAAGCATCTTTGATGTCCACAGAAGTCATGAAATCCCCTTGGCGCAGGGAACTAATGGCAGAGCGCAGAGTCTCCATGCGAAAGCGCCTGCCCCTGACAAACTTGTTGAGAATCTTTAAGTCCAGGATGGGCCTGACAGAACAATCCTTTTTGGGTACTGTGAATAGGTTGGAATAAAAGCCCTTGCCTTTTTCTCTTAAAGGGACCTGGCAGATGACCCCCAGCTCCAGGAGGCCTTGCACTGCTTGCACTAACTCCTGAGCTGACACATGGTCCTGAGGAATCCGGGATCTGATGAATCTTGGAGGGGGATCGGCAGCAAAATCCAACTTGTAACCGGAGGACACTACCTCCTGAATCCACCGGTCTGAGACATGAAGCCTCCAGACGTGAGCGAAGTGCTGCAGCCGTCCCCCCACCCGGTTGGGTGAGGGCGCCCCCTCATGCCTGAGGGGGCTTGGGGGAGGATTTAGCTTTGGGACCCCAGGAGGAGCCAGGACATCCACGTCCTCTGCCTCTACCCCAGAAATCTCCCCGGGCCCCAGGGAAAGAAACCCCCCTTCCCTGTCTTGCACTACGGTAAGGGGAGGAGAAGGAACCCTGACCCCGAAAGGGCAGAGGTTGCCGCCTGCGCTGGGGTAACCTGCCTCCCTTAGCAAAAAGGTCCAGGCGGTCTCCAAACAGATGCAGTCCTTTAAAGGGAAAACCAGTGAGGGCCTTCTTGGCAGTGTTGTCAGCAGCCCACTGGCGCAGCCAAACCGAGCGGCGTATAGCCACCACGAGGGCAGAAGTTCTGGCACACATTCTGATGGTGTCATCCAATGCTGATAGTACAAAATTTACAAAAACATCACACCTGGAGAGTGCATTACACACCTCGCAAGGCAAATCATCAGGGGCACTATCAAGCATATTTCTGATAAGGGTTCTAGTGGCCACAGCAGTAATGGCAGAGGCACAGACCGGGCGCAGCGCCGTCCCCCACATGCAAAGGCGTGGGATGCCAGCTGATCAATATGCCCGTCTTCGGCATCCCGCAGAGTAGTAGAATCAGGAGAATGCATGACAGAGGTGTTAGATAGCCCTAGGATCGGGGCATCCACCTCGGGTGGATGACCAACATTTAACCACCTCAGCAGGAAAGGCATACTTCCTATCCCAACTCTTTGGAACCCCGGGAAGTTTACTGGGGCGCTCCCATTCCCTGAGCACAAGGTTATGGAAATGTGCCTGCTCTGGAAATTCCAAACGTGATCTTGCTGTATGGAAAAGCTCCCTTCTTTGCCTGGGAGCCTCAACAGGGAAACCGATAGACAGAACTGCAAAAATCTGGGTCAATGATCTGTCAGTGTCATCCGGGGCCCAGGGGTCAGAGCCAGAATCGTCATGACCCCTTGGTCTCTCATCAGATGAGCCTGAATCAGAAAAGAGCTCCCCTTCATCAGACGGGGTATAGCCACACAGATTCCAAAACTCCTCAGTTCCCATAGGGAAAGCAGTAACATTAGGCGTCAAGTGCCGCTTCTTAGCAGGGGCCTTACGCCCTAAAGTCTTCGAAATAATCTGTTCAACAGGGATGCTCCGTTGTTTGAAACCCCCCCAGGGGGCTGGTGATATTATCTGATCCTGGCAGGTCCCACAATACGATTTCACAAGCAGCTGCATCCCAGGCTTCGGTGTGGCCACACGCGCTACTGCGCCAAGCCTTTCTGAATGGCCGGGTGCGGGAGTCCAAACAATGAGCAGTGGATGCAAAGTTTCCAACTGCCCAATGCAATGACTGGCGTCATTGGAGTGTTGTTTCCACGGTAAGAAAGGGACAGATTCAAGAGATGTTTCTGAGGTCAGGTGGCATGAGTGGGAAAGCGATTGAATATAGGGGGTGAATGACAGATCAAAGTCAAGTGTGGGCATGCTGCTTCGGAGTTATGATAGTGTCACACACAGAAAGGGAAAAGTCAGGTTTAGGTAGGTTAGTAGATGGTGAAAACACATGTAGTTCTTTTTCTGAAATGTTTCGTTTCAAAGAGTGGCCATAGGATTGCCACCTGGCTGGTATTTTATTTAAATTTGCTGGCCACATGCCTGGCGGTGCCAGTATTTGTTTTTACTGGTAATTGTAGTTGCGGGTTTACTTTTCCCATACTGATTCACCAGAAAAAAAAACAACAACAACACCGCCAGGCAAGTGGCCAATAAAGTAAAAGAATAAATACCATCCAGGTGCCAACCCTAATGGTGTTAGAGACAGAAGAAGACAGTCACTAGTGTTCTGCGGTACGGCTGGGGTAAAGTGAGGTACCCTATATGAATATTTTTCTATATTTAATGATATGCTTAGCATTGGTGGGTTGGGTTGAGTTTTCAATTTGAAGCTGAGGGGGGAGGGCTATAAATATCAGACCCATATATTTGGAGGGGTAAGGCAATCATTATGTGTACTAAAAGCATGTGGGAGTTGTTATATATAAATGTGGAAATGGGGTTGTGTGGTGAAAGAAATGTTTGTAGAGACAGTAGGAATTTGCAGAGACAGTGGGTATCCCGAATGTTGTAGACAATCTTTGTACAGTAATGTCATTCAAAATAAAAACCAACATTCTGAACCTATTGATTGTGGCCCCTGATAACTTTCCAAATCACTTAATTGGTCCTTGCTCTTTAAAAGGCTGAGCACCCCTGCTTTAGGGGGTACACTATGACCACTATTGGTTTAGACACTCTGGCATACAGTATTAGATTTATGGAGGCCTATACCCAATTATTTTGACCTTTCAATGGTATGCTTGTCAGCCTGTACCTACCTTTTGAAACCAAGGCAAAAGTGGCGTGTTATTAAATAATTTTTCCATTCTAAGTGGGAATAAGTAGATGTTTTGAAAAGATGCGAGCGTTGGAAAATGTTCTTTTGTTTTCTTCTCATCTTCCACACTGGAGATATCTTCCAGTCCTTTCATGAAGAAGACCACGGGTCTGTCAGGGTAGACTCGAGCCGCCGACTCTATCGCACACAAGACCAGGGATGGTGGCTCCATTCTGTCTGTGGTCTCCACAAATAATATCCCATTTCCTTTTCTTAGAACGGTTGTGGCATTAAAGGGGATCAAGGGTGGGATAGTGGAGGCTACATTAGCATCAGTCACTAAAGCAACAGCTGAACGGTTGGCAATAAAAAAATTAGCGATGTCATAACTTTTCTGCCTAAGAGTGGCCCTGCTGATGAAGCTTATTGCCATCACTACCAGCATGATTATAAAAATCAAGATTTTTTTCATGGTGTCCATTGATCAGGCTAAGCTGCAAAAGAACAAACAAAAATTAGCATGAGCAAAAAATTGTAAATGATAAATGTCAGCATGCCCTGTTGTTTTGCTAATGTCCAAAACATACTCAGATATGTTACTAATTAATGCCCAAGGCAGGGCTACTAATATAAATGCAGGTTCATTATATTGTTTCAAAGAGATCAGAGCATAACAATAAAGAATGTTCTTTTATTCTAAATAAGATATAAAATGAATATATAATATACTTATATACAGAAAAGAAAGTTTAGCGAAGGTTAAAATACATCGAAAGAAACATTACCACTTCACCATTTGCGAGAACATCACCTACAAACAGGGCCGGCGTCAACACCTGGCAAGCCCAGCCAGCTGCCGAGGGCCCCACTGGCACAAAACTGTAAAAAAAAAAGGACATTTACTCACCTGTGGCCACGATCCCCCCGCCAGGTGTCCTCTTCACCGAGGGGGCCTCTGATCACCCCCAGGCTCTTCCGTGGTAAGGAGAGGACAAAGTACACCTTCTCCAGCATCTCTGCAATTACCTGGCCGCTGGTCTCTCTTTTTGTGGGCGGCGCAGATGACATAATCTATTACATCATCTCACACCCACCCAACAGCGCTGGGTGATCGGATGTGAGAGGGTCAATGATGGCTGCCAGGTGATCGGCGATCACCTGGCAGCTGTCATCTGAGCTTTGTGGGGCAGGCTTGCCGGGGGACAGAAAAGGATCGGAGGTGAGTAAAGAAAAATAAAACAAATAAATATCACTTTCTCTGTGTGGTGGTGAGCCATTAACCCCTGCCTCTCCCAATTACCTGCCTCTCCAAAGCCCGAGGCGCAGAAGAGCCACCAAAGCTGGCCCCTGCACTCTGTTCCTACAAGCCCGGCATAGCTGGTCCCTGGGCTGGTAATTCTAAAAAGTGGTGTCCCCCAAGGAGGGGGGACCCTATGTAAATGTTTTTTAAATTAAACCCTTATGTTCTGTTGCCCAGAAGGTATAAAAGGATTCTATCGGCAGCAGGAGTGCAGAAGCCAGAGTGATTGGTACAGAGTGCTAGATGGATGGGAGGTAAGTATTAAAAAAACAAATAAAATATTTTTTTCTGTGTATTTTTTTCACATTCAAACCATTGTGAACTGGTAAGTAGCCTATGAGACCCCTATACCAGTTCACAAAGCTTAAGAGCTGGCAAGTGTGGGTTCGCAGCCTGCAGGGCAGTGGGGGCACAGAGGCTGGCCCTTTCACCCTGTTCTACAAGCCCCCATAGCTGGTCCCCGAGTTGGTTATGCTGGGTAGGGGGACCCCACGCCATTTTATATGGATTTTTAACCCTTAAAATGTCCAGAAAAAACAGGGTCCCCCTAGAAAGGGGGGCCCATGCCAATTTAGTTTTTGGTTTAACCCTTTATAGTGTGGGTAGTAATATTTTATTTGGAAATGTTATAAAGTGCTCTTTTCAGTTTGGGGGGGGTCTCCTGGGCAAGAATGGGGGGCTACCGGTACATTTGTGGTACCGTTGTAATTGGGAGAAACAGGGCTTTCACATGCAATATGGTTTTCTTTAATAAAATACATGTTTTATTTAAAATAAAGGAGACAATTTTCTAAAAAATATTTTTTAAAAAACAGTAGAAAAATTACAAAGAAGACATTTCATGACAAAAACTCTGCTCATACATGTACCCTCAGCTCTGCTGCATCCATCCCTGTCCCTTTCGCTCTGCCCCACAACCCTGTCCCCTCCGTTCTGTCCCATCCATCTTTCTACCCTCAGCTCTGCCACTTCTCTATAGCTTTATGCCTCTCCATTCCTGCCCTCCCAGCTTTGCCCATCGACCACTCTTTCTTCCAGCTCTGCCAGTCTATCCATCTTTCTTCCAGTTCTGCCTATCAACCCCCTCCCCACACCAACTTTACCCAGTCATTCCTGTACTTTTCATTTGCCCATCTATCCCTCTTCCTCCCAGCTATCTCTCCATCCATTCCTGCCCTTCCTGTTTAGTCCATCCATCTTCCTCATTCATGTGGGGTCCAACTAAAAAACAACTCCAATAGGGGGTTGGAGGGCAAGCAGCCCTTCATAGTTTTGGCCATGGAATTTATAGACCCCTGACCCACAACTCTCCACCGCAAAGGGGCCCACTGAGACCATGTCGTCCGAGGGCCCATATAAACCTGGAGCTGGCCCTGCCTACAGGCACTCAATGGGATAGCTTCACCACAGGAGCACCTCATCAGCAGCATGAACAGCAAGAGACAAGAGTGAAAACAGATGCCCGGTTCTGCTACTTCCTGGCACACCTCTGGCCCCCATCCAGCTCACATTATTTAAGGTAACAACAGGACAGTGATGGGTAGTTCAAGCAGACCAAAATTCTGCAGCAGCTATTTTCTCATCTTAAATTATGATTAAACATCATATTTAAGACTAATCAAACAGGAGTAATAATAACCTTGTTGCAAGATTTAGGGACAGCGTATAGTCAGTAGTTAAGCCTAACTGAAATATACTGACAATGGTTAGACCTTCATTGTTGAGATTAACACACAAGACAAAGGTAAGCCTAATTCAACACTGTGTTAGTAGGTATTAAACAGAGCATACATGAATTAAACAAACACATAGGAATAGTTAGAGACAATGGCAGGTCTCTGTTTCTAAATCACAAAAAATTCAAGTTGGCAAAAGAGAAAATAGTTAGCAAATTAAAGCTTATACCGTGTCATTTTTTCAATAAAATATATACATTTATATCTCAAAATTCCCTTGTATAACAACTGTGCAATAAAACAATAAAGAAATTGAAGGGGCAGCTCTGTTAAAGAGGGACAACTCCTGGAATTTTCACTCATCTGGTTGTTGATCCTTTCTGGTAGGGCATGCCAATTGTTTTTTTCACAGTGGATCACCAAGAAAACTCATCTTTTGGGTGATCCCATGGCACAGGCAGGCAGCCAGTCAGGGTGTCCCCTTCTATTCAGCTTCTGCCAGCCACTCTGACCAGTTGTAAATGAGCTCAATGGAGCCGAGCGCGGACGCTGGCTGCATCCCAGCACACCTCTAGTTAAGGGATATACGCCAGCCATTTACAAATGCCTAGCCCCTGGCATGCCTATGAGCTGAATGCTACTATTTTAGATGCTCAAATGGGGGAACGCACTCCGTAGGACATACAACCTTAAGTTCATATATTTAGCAGAGCTTCTCATTCCAGCTTCTAGCATTTTATTAAAAATAAACATTTGTTGTGGAACCTCATTGAACCTATTAGATTAAAGCTCAGAATCAAGACCATGATGAATGAACTTGAGTTTGCACGTTGATGACTTATACCGATTTTTACCAATATACAACATAGGCACCAGAAAGACCTTTTATTAAGATATCCAAATGTATTTAAGGTGAACCTCTAGTCAAAAAATAAAGCTTATTTAAGTACTCCCCTAAACCCCCAGATAAGAATGCAGTTGTTGAGCTCATATACTTCATTGGTCATCTTTCTACACATATGAGAGCCCTGTTTCCTAAATTCTGTGCAGTCACTTCTTATATCTAACCAGTAGTAGAAAGCCATTAAAGGGCAGGTCCAAGCAGAATGTCTGTTTTTTAATCCCCCCACCCTGTCCCACCCTGCCACACTTCCCTAGCCCCTGAAGCAGGGTGGGGGGTTACACAAAAAAACTCTTACTGTTCCTGCAATCCAGTACCGATCATAGGGTGATTCCAGAGCTGGCTGTCGCCATCATTTCTTTTGCCACTCAATGGTAGTGGCCAGTGCTGAACTCGCCCTATGATCAGCAAAGGATTGCGGGCAAGGTACAGTGTTTTTTTTTTTTTTATGTAACCCCCTCCGCTCTTCTTGGGGGAGGGGGACAGGGCAGGGGCACTGGCCCTTTAATTGTAATTTCACATCATTGCTCAGAAAGCTCCTCAAAGCATCATCCCTCCAGGCTGATGACATCTCACATAGACAGGCTTCACTGTTTCTTGCGACAAACAGTATAACTCTCTCAGTTTGGTCTGGGCAGGAAAAGAAGGAACTCCAAAGTTTTTTGCAACCTCCACACTAATATCCTGCCTTGTGACAGAATCACACAGACACAGTGCTGCCCAGCTAAGAGCTTTCTTTTGATCAATGCAGTCAGCTAGAGAAATATTTTATATGCTTCTAACATGCTATGTGGATACAGATAGAATCTCTCTCTTGCTGGATGTGCTATGCTGCTCATTGTCAGCAGAGACTCTCCACCATCCCCCCACTCATGCTCATTTGTGAACAGGGTTCTCAGGTGTGCAGCAAGATGGCGACTCCAATGCAGTCCAGGAGCACATCAAATCTGCAAATACCGGTATATTCCACTAGAGGTCAATCTCATAGGGTCCATTGCATTAGAGATGTTTCTTACTAAGTATGCTGAGTAAATTAATAGAAGGCTCAATGTATGTTTAGTACCATACCAGACAGTGTAAGAACTTCGGTGATGGCCAGCCTTACTGAAAGCCACAACCACAAGCAGTTATTACCTCAAGTCACCCCACCCTGTATTACTAAACACACTTTGCGGTTACAATCACAAGTTTTCAGGGTGTCACTGCTAACCCTGTACAATTTCTTCCATTAATTGTTTCGTACTATCTCAGTGTTTCTTCATATTTAGGGAAGCTTCAACCCTTCTGTTGCAAGGCTATTAAATTCATGACTAGGCTAGAGCTCCCGCTCCCCCAACTCTCCTTCAATAAAACACTGCACAATGTATATATCTTTTGAATGATACCATTTTACAATGGGCCACAGCTGAACAAATAAAAACAAGACTACACAAATCTCCAACCCCTCAACAGAGTCTGAGTGGCAAGCGACCAAGCTAAACCTGCGAGGTTGACAAGGAGGAAAAAATCCTGATGCACCTAAATCAGCGGAAGCTGTACTTTAAGCTCCACCACCATCTCTGCCAGGCTCGGAGCTCAACAAGGCTAACAGCCAGGGTGCTAAATAATGGCAGCATGGCTATCCCAACATTGTAGCCACCCTCTCAACTACGTTGGCCCACCTGGCTTGTTTTGATGTTAAAGAACAGCTGCGCCTCAGCTCTGATCTAACCTGCCAACTTGGAGGAAGGGAGGAGAGGCTACCATAGCTGCACAGCATTGACACCTTAACACTGGCCAGTCTGCCAAACCCAACTGTCGACCCACTCCTCTCTCTCAAAAAACAACATTGACCAAAACACTTGGACCCCTCCATTGCATAAATCCCACAACTTTCTATTCAGCTGAAGCTGCCACGACATGTACCCGTTGATCCTGATACATACCCTCCTCCATGGCTACCAGAAATCTGACATACCACCACTTGGGGGGGTAACCCACCCGCTACCTCCCCCTTGTTCCATCTTAACCACCCCCAAATTACCTTGATAGATTGGAGCCACCAACAAGCAGGCTCCACACCCCATCACCGAACTCCCCAGGTCCAATAATCTGCCACCTCCTCAAATCTATCATAGAAAGGGCTCCTGACCCCTCCACTGTAGACCACGTAATCTATCATAATAAGCGGATCCGAATCTGCTGCCCCGTCAAGTCTATCATTTTGAGGGCTCTCAACCCACTGCACAGCAGGCCACATAGTCCCCCTAAATCTAGCCTTGCACCCTGTTCTTGCTTTCCTCCTGTCCTTCGGAAACAGAAAAACTGAGGCACATTTTTCCATCAGCACTCTCCATTCTGATCTACTCCTCCGCAGCACCGCACCCCGGATCAGATGATAGGTTCCAATCCTTGACGATCAAATGAAGTAATCCAACACCATCATATTGTGTGCCCCACTCACCTCTCTGTATGCCATGTATTCCATCCCTTCTGGGCCACCCCTCTGGCGGGTAACTCTGGCTCGATCCTCCCCCCCATCGAGCTGCTCTCTGGGTCAAACAGTGGGTACTAACATACGCCGATCGATCATCAACGAACCATCCCACTGAATCTTATTGTGTGTCACCTCCCCCATAAGCCATGTGCCCTGCATATTCCAGCTTTTCCCCCTTTGCAATAACCCTTGCCCGAGCAGATACTTACTCCCACTCCCAGGGAGCAACGCTAATCAGATGATCCAAACCCGAATCCTCCAATCCCCATCATATTGTGAACAGACCGATCACTTCACCGTCAGTCCCGTTCTCCAACCCTTTTTGGCCTTGCCTGACCTTCATGCAATCCAATGCCCGAGCCACTCCTCAACCAGCGCTGCTCTCCCTGGGCACGCAAACAACCACTAACATAACTTCATCCTGAGGCCCATCCACTCATTTTCCTTTGGCAGTTACTCCAACCCCATCTGATCTCCCAGTTCTTGAATTGCCCCAGACCCAAGCCGATTCCCCACCTTGGTGGTCATCCTCAAAATGAGTCACATTTGTTCAATTCCATCATCCGTGCACATGCAGCTCACTTACCCGTAGACCATTTACTCCATTCCTGTTTTGCCTTACAGCCATTTGGGTATTCAAGACCCAGGCAACTCTCCCCATATGCTGTTAACTTGGATGCACAGTGGTGAGTCTCCAAGCATCCCGACCCTTATAGCCTCCGAATCAACCAAACACAATGAAGCCCAACAGATAAAGTCAATTCCCATCCAACCATCCTTCTGTCCTTCCTGCTATGCACGCTCGGTTCTCTCCAGGTTCATAGAGATACAACCTACTTGATACTCCCTCCACCAACCTCCTTAAATAGCCACCGACAGCTGCTATTCAGACCCAGAGTCCAAAGCCAACTATAATCGTTAACCACAGTTATCTATCCTTGCGGCCCCAAAAGAACCCGCCCTCCACTGACAAGGCTTGCCCTTACCCATCCCTGCCTGTAGGGCATATGCCAGTTACCAGCTTCAAACCTACCCCAAT
Source organism: Gastrophryne carolinensis (assembly GCA_027917425.1). Taxonomy (NCBI): domain Eukaryota; kingdom Metazoa; phylum Chordata; class Amphibia; order Anura; family Microhylidae; genus Gastrophryne; species Gastrophryne carolinensis. The sequence continues at coordinate 45,172,218 of CM051237.1, read as the reverse complement.
AACATTAGCCCCTTGTTCCATCTGGCGTGTAAGGTTTGCTTGACTCAGATTATCCAACTTCCCCCAGAACCCACTTCATTCACTATGATATGCGTTTGTTCTGTATAACCAACACCATATCCATAAATTGGCCCCCCAGATGCAACCTGAACCAGAACTTTTCAAGTCACTTGAACACCGCTGCGCATCCCAATGGTTACTAATTCCCAGCCCTTGTGGAGCATATCCATATCCATGCCCTTACCAGAAGATCACCCCAAAATACCTCCATCCTGCCACACAGCCTAGTAAGACAATAACCGTCAGTATGCTATCGGTGGGGAATGTGATTTACCGTCCCCCAACATCTGGATACAGCTCACACCTGTGCTTCTTTCCGCGTGACCCTCCTGATCTTCTACCTAAGCACTACTTTCACCCCCTACTTAGGGAACCCCCTTGCTCCGTAACGCTGGTGTGTGAACCACCCGTCCGATTGCCAAAGACCATCACTCATTTTTATCTTGCCAGACTAGTTGGTGTCATAAGTGGCTGCCGAATGTGAGCTAGCCCTGATACCATCCAAAAAAACAACCTCTGACTTGTCTGATCACACTCAACCACCTCGCCGCTGTTGCAGTTTAAGTCTGTGCAACCCACCTTAAGGTGTTCCTGACCAACAGTCCCTTTTACACAGCTATCTGCTGACCCCCCCTTGCCATGCGCCGTTACACTACCTACTGAGCACCGAACCCCTGCAGTTGAATTAGCCCCCCATACCCTCTACAACACCGAAACCAATCCTCCTCTCGACTGCTTCCAAAAAACCTATTACACAAAATTACACTGGATCAAACGATACAAAAAATTTAAAACGATGACCTGCTGGGCATACTTTGAAGATGTGTATCAGCCCGCCACCTGGACGATCATGATTGCGTACTGCTGGAGCAATGATCTAGTACCGCTGACTTGCTGGTCCCGTTCTGGCCAAGGGAGACGCTGCCAACTTTGCAAGGCCACCCTCTGTGGTCCCTGAGGTGGGCAGTTTTTGCTCGGACAAGGGAGGCAACACAGGCAATGGTGTTCAAGGGACAAGGGAGGCAACACAGACTTCCCGCTCGAGACTCACAGCGGTCTGCTGTTGAAGATGTGTTTGTGTGGGGGGAGGCAAAGGACACTGGCCCCCACATGGTAGAAAAGGGGGGTCAAGTGGGAGGTTGTGAGACATGTGCTGCATGGCGGAGGTGGTGGGGGTTGGGGGCCATAGCGTGACGAGAACCCTCCAACCCTGTGGGTCCGGGGCCGCTGGGGGCCACAGCGAGTGTAGCCAGCCATGAAGTGCTCCCCTTTGTGCCGGCAAGCCAAGTATCTACGGGTCCGGGAGGTGGGGAACGCTCCTTCGCCCACCCGCCACAGGCGACGAGACAGGGTAGCCACTGCGCGGCGGGTGGCCAAGGGTGAGGCCTGATAAGACTGAGGAAAGGGAGAGGGAAGGGCTGAGAGCAGCCATGCCTGAGGCCCATTCTGAGTTAGGGAAGGGAGGGAAAGGCTCCGGTTCCTCATCCCGATGGCGGTGGAGAGCACTTGGGTGGCCACTACATCGCACCAGGCAGCCGCGCCTGAAGCCTGACCCGGCTGAGGGAAGAGATTTCTTCCACTAAACGGAGTGTTTGGTCTTATCTCGCGGGCCAGGAGGCTGGCAGGGTCAAGGGCCAAGGAGTGCCACCTATCCCATATACGTTGGACGGCAGGGCCCGCAGGATGAGAGGATTGCAGCACTGGATGAGAGCCAGGCAGACTGCTCTGTCCAGTGACAGGAAGCATGAGCGGTCAAAGAAGGGGAGGGAGGGGTCAAAGTGGGGGAGGGAGGAACCCCCGGCCCTATATATTGCCCCCTCTCTCCTTCCCTTCCCCCCACCTCCCACTGGCCGACCAGTCTAGCTCCTGATAGGAGCCCCAGTCATGTGCCGCGTAACTGTATATCCAATGACATCATGGTAGAAAGAGGAGGTCCAAGCATTTTTTAACATGGCACCCACCCCGATGTCCCCTGGTATAAAGGCAGTAAATCTGCATGGAAACTGGTGCAGAGACCTTGAGAGATAGGTCAGTCACTTAAAGCGGACCAACAGTCAGAAATGACTTAAACCAGACCAACACAACGAACAGTGCTCATATACATCCCTCCCCGGGGGGAATTCAGATGCTGCACATAAACATTCATTTACCTTTTTCTAACTCCTGCTGTAGCAAATTTTAGAAACAAAATGGCAGCTCTTGCATTTGCAGACCACCTGCAAAAAGGAAGTGCTGCAGGGCTACCTGTTACTGTGCATTGTCAGCAATGTCAGTTGAAACCAGACAGCAGCATGGCTGAGATGCTGGGACAGGAAGTTCCAAAATAGAATACCTTTCTTTTCCAATTGTGCTGGGCTGTTGGTCCGCTTTCATCCCCGTCTGCAGTGTGACTGTACTGGTCTGTCTGACTGTCACTGAAGTCCACAGTTGCCATGTAGAGCCTCGCTCCCTGACAGAATTAGGGGAAGATTGCGTCGATCAAGTTAGATGTTTTGTTATTTTAATGCCCAAATCAGGCTAAACACAGGGGAAGGGAGGAGGGGCCGGGGGCTACAAAAAGCTTGGACTTCCTCCTGTATAAAAGCAACAGGTTATATTACAATCTGCCTGCAGTTTATTCTTCAGTATTTGTTTTTATATTATTTATGGCCTTTACACATAAAGGGCCAGTAAAGCCCACTTTCCTCCCCCAGCCCTGCATTCATCTTCTAGCGCTAAAACAGGGCGGGGTTACATAAATAAAAAACCCTTACCTGGCTCACACTTCCACACAGATCACCAGGCGATTGCAGCACTGGCCGTCACCATCTTTGCCTCGGCCAGGGAATGATTCTCCAGTGAGCCCCAACATTGAAAAAAGGAAAGAGGGACAACTTTGTAATTTAACCGTGCTCCCAGCTACGCCCTTAAAGGGAAATTCCACCTAAGAATTACATAATAATAATAATACTACAGGCAATCCCCCACCCACATGCAGGCAAGCCCCCCCCCCACACATACATGCAGGCAAGCCCCCCGCCCACACACATACATGCAGGCAAGCCCCCACCCCACACATACATGCAGGCAAGCCCCCCGCCCACACACATACATGCAGGCAAGCCCCCACCCCACACATACATGCAGGCAAGCCCCCCGCCCACACACATACATGCAGGCAAGCCCCCCCCCACACATACATGCAGGCAAGCTCCCTGCCCACACACATACATGCAGGCAAGCCCCCACCCCACACATACATGCAGGCAAGCCCCCAACGAGGGGCAGACTGGGGATAAAAACCCGCCTGGAACCTTTTGGCACACACCAGCTCTGCTGTACTGTTCCTGGCCCAGTATAGTATCTTAAAGCGGGGCAACTAAAGCGGATTTAGCACAGTGGGATGCCCCACTGTGTTAAACCCCCAAGCACCAAAAACTCACTTCTCTCTGCATTCCCACATGGTGCAGCCATGCAGCATCCCTCATTACAGACAGTAAGGGCATCCCTCATTACAGCCAGTGAGGGGTATCCTTCCATTATGGTTAGTGAGGGACATCCCTCCATTACAGTTAGTGAGGGACATCCCTCATTACAGCCAGTGTGCAATATCCCTTATTACAGCAAGTGAAAGGCATCCCTGATTACAGCATGTTAGGGACATCCCTCGTTACAGACAGTGTGTGGCATCCCACATTAAAGCTAGTGAGAGGGATGCCTCATTACAGGCAGTGAGGGGCATCCCTCCATTGCAGTTAGTGAGGGGCACCAGTTGTTACTTCCAGTGTGCGGCATCCCACATTACAGCCATTTAGGGGCATCCCTCATTACAGCCAGTTCAGGTCATCCCTCATTTCAGCCAGTGAGCAGCATTCCTCCATTACAGCAAGTGAGGGGCATTCCTCCATTAGTTAGTGAGGGGTACCCCTGATTATAGCCAGTGTGCAGCATCGCTCATTACAGGCAGTGTGCGACATCCCTCATTACAGCCAGTGAGAGGCATCCCTCATTACAGGCAGTGAGGGGCATCCCTCATTACAGGCAGTGAGGGGCATCCCTCATTACAGCCAGTGTGCAGCATATATCATTAAAGCCAGTGAGAGGCATCGCTCATTACAACCATTGATAGGCATCTCTCATTGCAGCCACTGAGTGGCATCCCTCATTATAGCCAGTGAGGGGCATTCCTCCATTATGGTTAGTCAGGGGGATACCCTCATTACAGCCAGTGAGGGACATCACTCATTACAGCCAGTTAGAGGCATCCCTCATTACAAAAAGTAAGAGGTAGTGTGCAGCATCCCTCATTACAGCCAGTGAGAGGGATTCCTCATTACAGGCAGTGAGGGTCATCCCTCATTACAGCTAATGAGCAGCATCCCTCTATTACAGCCAGTAAGGGGCATCCCTCCATTACAGACAATGAGAGGCATCCCACCATTACAGTTAGTGAGAGGCATTATAGCCAGTTAGGGGAATCCCTCATTACAGCCAGTTAGGGACATCCCTCATTACAGGCAGTGTGCAGCATCACTCATTACAGTCAGCAAGAGGGATTCCTCATTACAGGCAGTAAGAGGCATCCCTCCATTACAGCTAGTGAGGGGCATCCCTCCATTACAGTTAGTGAGGGGCACCCCTCATTACAGCCAGTATACAGCATCCTTCATTACAGGCAGTGTGTGGCATCCCTCTACTACAGCCAGTGTGTAGCATCCCTCATTATAGCCAGTGAGAAGCATCGCTCATTACAGCCAGTAAGCGGCATCCCTCATTACAGCCATTTTACACCCCCGAAACGTCGGCTTATGGACACTGTTCTGCTATCACCTACCCTATCTTATGGACTTTGATGCAGCTGAATGGTCTGTATGTACCTCATCTTGCTGGATATCATTTAATACAAGTCTATTTGATTTAACTATTGGTGTGCTGGCCCTTTATCTAACTTGTTGTAAAGCGGCGCCACCGCGGCCTTGGCACCCGACATACTCAAGGTAAGTGTGCACCTGCCCTCCTGGACTGTTCATTACAGCCAGTGAGTGTCATCCCTGATTACAGCCAATGAGGGGCAACCCTCATTACAGCCAGTGTGCAGCATATCTCATTATAGCCAGTGAGGGGCATCCCTCATTACAGCCAGTGAGCAGCATCCCTCCATTACAGCTAGTGAGGGGCATCCCTCCATTACAGTTAGTGAGGGGCACCCCTCATTACAGCAAGTGTACAGCATAATTCATTACAGGCAGTGTGTGGCATCCCTCATTATAGCCAGTGAGAAGCATCGTTCATTACAGCCAGCGGGTGGCATCCTTCATTACAGCCAGTGAGTGTCATCCCTCATTACAGGCAGTGAGGGGCATCCCTTATTACAGCCAGTGAGGGACAACCCTCATTACAGCCAGTGGGGGGCATCCCTCCATTATGGTTAGCCAGGGGGATCCCTCATTACAGGCAGTGTGCAGCATCCCTTATTACAGCAAGTGAGGGGCATTCCTCATTACAGCCAGTTATAGGCATCCCTCATTACAGAAAGTTAGGGACATCCCTCATTACAGGCAGTGTGCAGCATTCCCTTATTACAGACAGTGAGAGGGATTTATCATTATAGCAGTGAGGGTCATCCCTCATTACAGCCAGTGAGCAGCATCCCTCCATTACAGCCAGAAAGGGGCATCCCTCATTACAGCCAGTTAGGGGCACCTCTTGTTACAGACAGTGAGAGGGATTCCTCATTACAGACAGTGAGGGTCATCCCTCATTACAGGCAGTGAGCCACATTCCTCCATTACAGCTATTGATGGGCTTAGTGAGGGGCGCCCGTCATTATAGCCAGTGTGCAGCATCCCTCATTACAGCCAGTGAGAGGCATCCCTAATTACAGCCAGTGAGGGGAAACCCTCATTACAGCCAGTGTGCAGCATCTCTCATTATAGCCAATGAGAGGCATCCCTCATTGCAGCCATAGAGAGACATCCCTCAATACAGCCAGTGAGTGGCATCCCTCATTACAGCCAGTGAGGGGCATCCCTCCATTATGATTTGTCAGGGGGGGGATCCCTCATTACAGCCAGTGTGCAGCATCCCTTATTACAGCCAGTGAAGGGCATCCCTCATTACAGCCAGTTCGGGACATCCGTCATTACAGACAGTGAGGGTCATTCCTCATTACAGCCAGTGAGCAGCATCCCTTCATTACTGCCAGTAAATGTAATCCCTTATTACAGCCAGTGTGCAGCACCCCTTATTATAGCCAGTGAGAGGCATCGCTCATTACAGCCAGAGAAAGACATCCCTTATTACAACCAATGAGTGGCATTACGGCCAGTTAATGGCATCCCTCATTACAGAAAGTTAGGGACGTCCCTCATTAGAGCCAGTGTGCAGCATCCCTCATTACAGCCAGTGAGGGGCATCCCTCATTACAGACAGTTAGAGGCATCCCTCATTACAGACAGTGTGCGGCATCCCTCATTACAGATAGTGAGAGGGATTCCTCATTACAGGCAGTGAGGGTCATCCCTCATTACAGCTAATGCGCAGCATCCCTCTATTACAGCCAGTGAGGGGCATCTCTCCATTACAGTTAGTGAGAGACACACCTCATAACAGCCAGTGTGTGGCATCTCCCATTACAGCCAGTTAGGGGCATCCCTCATTACAGCCTGTTAGGGGCATTCCTCATTGCAGGCAGTGAGGGGCATCCCACATTACAACCAGTGAGCAGCATCCCTCCATTACAGCTAGTGAGGGGCATCCCTTTATTACAATTAGTGAGGGGCGCCCCTCATTACAGCCAGTGTGCAGCATCTCTCATTACAGCCAGTAAGAGACATCCCTCATTACATGCAGTGTGCGGCATGCCTCATTACAGCTAGTGAGAAGCAATCCTCATTACAGGCTCACACCCGCAGACACATGTATCCACTCAACCACAGACAAGCATGCACACGCACTATGCACCCTAGATATACCACTCCTTGTGTCTGCTGAGCCAGGTTAGTAGTCCTGAGAGGGAAAATGGGGAACATTAAAACCATAATCTGACCCCCAGTCCCAATTCATCTGCATCATGACCTGAACCACAGTTCTCTATACCATGTCTTCGGTCCTAACACTTACCCTGGCGAAGAAGCAAAGCCACGTAACACGTCGATAGCTAGTTGCTGTAGGGGGACCCTGGCTCCATTTGTATTGGCAGGCCCGGATTAAGTGTGGTGGAGGCCCCTGGGCACAAAATCCAGATACAATATTTTTTTCCTTTATAATAATAGCCCAGCCAAATCACTGATTGGTGGTTGTCTGGCACCCGCCCACTTACTAGAACGCCACACTTGTGCGGGTGCGTGCTGCTCGGGAACTCCTGCTTTGCCATTCTGGGTGGGGGGTAGTGTAGTCACCCGGCTGGTCCAGCAGAAAACAGTTCCTTGCATTGAGCCGCCAGCGGCTGTGCTTGGCGGTTTATGTAAAGTGACAGCACATACCCATCACTGTAGCGTTGCTGACGTCGGCTTTGCTGCTCTAGATGTCCTGCCTTGTGGTGGCTTTGGCTGCAGGTTTGCAAAAACAAAAAAAGGCTTGCTCAGGCGCGCCCCCACTGCCACCGATAGCTTTGTTCCTGGCCCTGCGCCCATCAGACCAAAGACTGAAAAGCCTCCTGGACCAGCCCATAACTCAAAGGTTGGTGGAGGCCCCCTTAGCAGGGAAAGTGGTGGAGGCCCCGGGGCTCGCGCCCATTGCGCCCCTCTCATAATCCGGCCCTGTGTATATATTCTTTTGACCTTCAGTGATAGTGAATTATGGATTTATAGGCTGCTTTATCATTCATGGCACTTCCAGCACTTTAACATTATTAATCTTTATTTAGATCCACTTTCCGGCACTTGCACTTTGCACACATTTTTGTGCCTCGTTAACTTATATAAACCAAAGCTTGTTTTTGATATATTGATGTATATATTAAAAATTGTTTTGGGTGTGCGGCTAATCTTTTGGGGGCCTATTTGGGGCATATCTAGAGCCCCAAGCATTGTACATACATCCCCAGTCCTAGTTAATCTATACCATGACCTGACCCACAATCCCAATATAACTACAGCACGACCTGACCCACAATCCTTATTCATTTGTCTGAACTATGACCTAATCCCCAATCCTAGTTGATTTGTACATTTTTGTAAATTTTTGATTCTAACCTAAATATTGTTGACCCATAACTCCAGTTCATCTGTACCACCACCACCTGACCCATAAATCCAGTTCATCTGTACCACCACCTGACCCAAACCTCCAGTTCATCTTTACCACCACCTCACCCATAACTTCAGTTCCTCTGTACCACCACCACCTGACCCATAACTCCAGTTCATCTGAATTACCACCTGACTCACAAATCCAGTTTATCTATACTCAGATGTGACCCACAACCCCAAAATACCTTATCTATACCCCAACAGGAAACATTACTAAAGTTAATGCGGAACACAAAATCACAATTCATTTTCTCTGTAGTGTAGTCTATGTACTACGTAATATGACTTTTCTGTAACAGTCCAAAATCTAATAGTGCACATCATGTTCTCACTGGTTCAGGCCGCATTAATAAAGTAGGATCAGATCCTAAAGTTTAGGTGCATGGGATGGCGAAAATTCTGTCAGAGCCTCGGCAGCAGATTATTCTGTTCAATGCTCTTTGACCAGTTAGAAGTCCCCCCTCTATGAAATACATGCAGGGGAGCCTCCTGTTTGCCAAACAGAGCACATGGTGCTTGGAATAAGTATATAAAAACTGGTGCCACACATTAGGAAAATCTAAAGGTGCTTTATGATCAGTTTATATCATTATAAACTCAGAAAAACAAAAGCAACTCACCGCACAGCGAAAAATGTCTGGGGCCGCAGCTGGGAGGGATCTCTCCGGATGACACGGTTTCCTGATAACGGTTTAACATAGTTTCAGTTTTAATTTAACACTACAAAAGTACAGTTTAGGAAACCGTTAACTTCCAAGGTCCTGCAGAAATGTCGGCAATGTCTGCTGCTTTATGTAAGTGTCATTTTCACTAAAACAAGAGAACCGACTATAAAAAAAAACAATAAAAAGAGAAGCAATATAAGATCTCTGCTCCAGAAAAAAAAAACTAACTTTTAAAAGCAAAGTATACATATACCCTAAAGGCAATAAAGTAGCACTTACCTATAAGCATAGCAAGAACAGGGCAGTTACAAACTAAATAGTACTAGGCGTGAACAAGCCCTTAGTACTGTATAATGTAACATATGATGGCAGTAAAATACTGTCAGGCTCTACACAATCTCATGGAAAAGTCCTCTGCAGAGGAACTACAACACCCAACATCACCTGTTACACTGCTCACTAAGGAATAACCCTAAAATCAGCATACAGCTTTCCTCTGATCAACACATTCCCTTCTTTAGTGAGTACAAACTGTAACCAACTGTACTAAGGATCAATACACCACGGCCTCTATCTGATCAACAAATACAGATCACTTACAGTGACTAGATATGCAGATTTTGAGAAGTTACCAACTCCCCTCACCTCAAACAATAATATTCAAAAAGCAAACACATTTGCAGATTGTAAGCGGACAAAGGGTACCGACAAGCCACCCACTGGACTCCCTACCCTAACTGGTATAGGGGTCTGTGCCTCAATATGGAGGGGAAGATCAGAAAGGGGAAACTCCTTCATACCCCTCCCCTTAACAGGTTCCCTACCTGCCAACCAACGCTCCCCCCCCTCCCCCCGGAAGGGTGCCATGGTACAAGCATAGGGGTACTTTGTCCTCCGAAACTACAGATACCGGTATCAGAAGACATGCTGATGGACCTGAGTGACTCAATACAGCACCTCATTAGAGGACATGTCACCTGGCGCTGGAATGTGCAAAGAACAATGGTGGTGTCTGAAGTTAATTTAGCTATTAATAAAAGGTTAAAGTGGATCAATCACTCCCTGCAACCAGCCCCCGGAGCCTAAAAGACTCCAGGGCCGGTTGACTAGGTGCCCTTAGGGCATCCCGGATGTGTGTGTGAACCCCCCAGATGGCCCTTAAATCCCTTTCCTTCTCCCAGTCCCTCACTGTATCCCTGCTGCTGTACATGTTCCTGCACCCAGCTATTGGGACAGGCTGGGCATGCAGGAGCGCACACTCTACAGGGGAGTTGGGTATGTGTAGGCGCCGGCATCCCTATGCCGATGAGCAGTACAAAACAATTGCTTTATGTCTGGGCATTAGTATGCATGGCAGAAGGCGCTGATTGTGTGAGCGACCACACATGCGCTGTGGAAACTACGGAAAGGGGACTGGAAGGGGTGATCTCGGGTGTTTCACACAGTGGTGCATCCCACATCAGGATGCCCCCGGGGCTGGGACCAGATGTAAACAAATATATCTAATAACTAAAATAATAACTATTATATATATAATGCTCCCGCCGGGCTCTGGGCTGGCTGTAATTAAATACACTCCTGTCCATGGGGGGGGCAGCAAACTACCTACCAGACATGTCAGTGAGCGGCTACCTGCACCCCCAGCAGCCAGGGAGATACAGAAGAGCCTTGTTGCCCATCGACACCCCTGGAGGAACACTAGACCTAGGGGCTGGTTACTTGCATGTCCGGGGGGCGGACGCTTAGCCTCTGATGTCTGGGCATACTTTTTTATTCATTAAACATATTTAAAAAAGGGCCAAACAGTTGGATGTATATATTGCAGATTTATTCTGAATGTAATCCTGTCCCATACCACTGTTTATTGAGTTGTGTCATACAGTGGTCAGATCGGAAGGCATAATGTTAGTCTAAAGGTCAGATAGCTCGAAAAGCTCTTGATCAAATAAAAATTATTCAGCAAAATGTATTCACTGTCTTAAACAAAGCTGGAGTTATTGAGAACAAAATGGTCCTAGATTGCAGAGGAACTCCCTGATGCTGAGTTAATCCTTTAATTAAGAACAAATGCTGATGCAGATTATCTTGAGGTGCATCAGCTCATTCGGTTCTCCTTTTCTAGCGTGGCACCAGGAAGATGAAATCAATATTAATTTCCCCTGTCTCTGGTTCCTTCTCCTCAAACCCAACTGCGAATCAGAGCCCGGCATTGCTCCGGGACCACCCCCCCCCCCCCCCCGCCACCTTGCTGTTGGCGCTTGGTTCTGTTAAGTGGACAATTACAAGGCCATCACTTTCTCAGCAGTGCTGGCTTAATATCATTTTCCCCACCGAGTCTCAGACTAGAACAGTTGAAAATATATATCAGTAGCTTACATCTCATTAAGTGGCCCCAGTGCTTTGCTTCCTGTCTGTCTCCTTAGTGTGGAAATCACTCCTGCCTTTCAGCTTTCAGTCCCCAACCCGCTGACCTGGTCTATCAATCAACCTTCAGGGGACCAAGAATGGAAACACCCCCCACTCCCTTCCCATCCTGACTGGCTTCCTCTCTCTGCAGCTCTGAAACCCCACCCTCCACTCAATCACAGTGTGCTTACATCACATCACTGTTGCCACACCCACTGTTTCTCTTAATTTTTTCTCTGAATTTCCAATGCTCTTATACTTTTAAGGAGAACTACAGGGTCTTTTTGAAAATGGATTGAAGTTTAGGACAGTGCACGTGTAGCTCAAGACAATGGGACAACAATCGGGCTTGCCTTTAGTATAACTTTAAACTAATATTTTGTGTATAGCCATAAAGTGGCTTAATTTATCAGTGTGGGTGAATCTGATTAATAATGAATTGCAGGGCAGCCAGAGGAAATTGGACTGGGTATGGGGGCTGCTGGGTAGCTGAGGAAAAAGCTCTTTGGTGTGTTAAAAACCAGGTGTGTCTCACTCGGTTTCTGTTACATTTCACACGAAATGCTTATGGTTCCTGTTTTATCATCTATACTGTCTAAGCTTTGACATTAGGTTTCAGTCATGTTACTGTAACTTCTGTTTCCGGAAACAATTTTTTTTCAAGAACATTTTTTAATAAAAAATATGCAGTAGGAGACCCCCTAGTCACCCACAGAAAGAATAGTGCTATCAGTTCAGCAGCCCCTATTCAACAACAAGTTATTATAAACCCTCTAACAATGGCGCACCGGCTAAAGGGAGAGTTGGTAGAATTCCCTGTGGGCCAGTCTTCTTTGTGGTTGACTCGGCTAGCATTTAGTCCACCTCTCTTCAATCTTGTGCCATGTTCCAACACTGATATAAGAGCCCTTGATTTCAGCATCAAAGCACCTTGCTTTGAACCCTGTTGAACGTGTTAGAGATACTGTGTAACAGCTTACAGCTTCAGCCTGATTCAGAGCCTACCAGTGAATGCTCATTCTTTTCGGGAACTGATCTCGGAAACCGGGAAATTGCCAAAGCTTGTATCATAGACAGCAGCGTTCTGAGAACTGTTTGTTCATGCGTAACCATCTGTATTTGCTTTGTGTATGCATATGGGTCAGCCTAGCATTTTTGTTATTTGAAGCCGAACTAGTCTCGGAAGCCTTGATTTCAGCATCCTTGCTTTCCCATTGTTCTCGGTGTGCCATGTCATTTGGTGGCTTTCCGGTGCATGACTTTTTTTAGTTTTTCCCAGCTATTTTATGGTGCTTCCATCTGTCCCCCACCAGTGTACCCATGCCAGTCCTTGCACCTTTGACCCCCTGCTGGCATCTAAAGGAATCCCATGTAATCTGCATGTCCTTGCACATACTTTTCTTTGTCCCTACTGCTGGCATATAGGGCATCCCATGCAGTCCACATGCCCTTGCACATACTTACCTTTGTGCCAAAACTCATGACCCTGCTCTACCCCCAAACCATTGCAGGAGCAGATGGGGGCAGATGTTGTCTGCAACATGACAGGTGCGGGGACTGCGCCCATGGATGCTGAGCAGGCAAAAAAGAAATGGGATGATCTCAAAATGGTTGTCCAGAGGAAAATCAGCATCTAATGCGCTGAGGGTTAGATGCAGAGTGGGCAGAGGGATGTTTTGGTATCATATACTCCAAGGCTCTCCACATCTTAATTTTTGGGTTATTTGTAGATTGCATATTGGATGAGGGCTTCCCAAAACCACATGCAGAGAAGAGGTTTGCAAGGATGCTGCATTCCAACACCCACCAGGGGGTGTCAGGGACCTGTGACACTGATCGCCGGTATGTGCCCACCAGTTGTAAGAGTTGGCTACATTATGCAGATTGGCACAGGGGGTGAGGGAGGAACCCAAACAAAATACAGCAACATATCTACAGGCATGTCCAAAGTTGGAGGGCTGGCCTGCGTCACATATGGTGGGCCAAGTAACACACACATGTGGGCAACTGATGTAAGGTGGACCATGTAATTCACAGCAAAGTGGTTTGGGTGTAACCCTGGTGGAGTATTGGAAGGAGTCCATACAATTATGCTTGACCTTGCCATTGTTTTTTCTTGGCATTGCAGCAAACAAGCAGCCAGCAGCTACCACTGCTCAAGAGCTAACCCCTGCACCAACACCATTGCTGCCCCGGACCCACTGTCTAGGCCATGGCCACACAGAAGGTACCCACCCAGCGAGGGGAACACAGACACTGATGAGGTAATTGTGTGTCTGTAATGAACCAAGGCAAGGGGCCAGGTGGAGAAGTCAGCTGAGCCCACATTACTTTAAGCTTTTGGTGATTGTGTGGTGCACAATCAGGGACCCAATTAATGATTCTTTAGCTCGAACTCAGACGTCATCTCTAATAGATGCAATACAGGAGCTTGAGGAAGACAGCCAAGAAAGTGTGGACTGCACCCCAAATATCCTGCTGACACCTCCTCCAACTGCTGCAACACCTGCCACTGTGACAAACCCCACCCCCCCAACCTTGACCAACAACATCAGACTGGCAGCAGCAGTCACATCACCTCCAGCAAAGAGATGGAAGGAAGCCATCCCCGCCCCGTAGTAAGTTGCCACTTGCCTTTGGTAAAGCGGTGCCAAATCATGGAGGCAAAATAGCAGGCCAATATCCACACTTTTAGACGCAGTTGTGAGCCGCACCACTAGGAAGATCCAGGAGGGCATGGATGCAGTGGCGGAGGAGCAGTGGTGCCACAACCAAATATTGGAGGTGCTGCTGGGCCAAATGGTGGATGCAAACCAGCAAAATGCCAGTATGCGCCCACTGCCTGAGGCACGGCAACCAGCAGAAACTGTAAACAAGGTCACTTCACCCTAATCACAGCTGATAAACTTTTGGGGGGAAATCTTTTGTTTTTACAGAGGAGCAAACATATTGTTTGCTGAATTTTGGGCACTGTGTTGCCCTTGACCCACCCATGGAGGGATGCATTGATGCATTGTAGATATATCCCCTAAATGAAAGACATCAAACAACCACTTGTTTTTGCTGTTTTAATTGCACATACCAAAGCAGAAAAGGAAGTAAACAAAAACAAGGCAAAAAAACAAATACATCAACATAAAAAAGAAAAAGTGTTGTCCACTAAATGCTGCCGAACAGATTGGGCAGCGCAACTGCAGCTCAGGATACCGGAAAAAAGTAGCCCATGTATCTTGGGAGCTGCAGAATGGGCTGGCTCTTCTACATACGCTGACACCCTCTTTGGTAGGGCAAAATTGTGGAGGGCAACGCAAGCCATGATGATTTGAACAACCTTTTGAGGCACCCGCTGTGCGGTCCAGAAACCAAAACCGCAACTTCAATAGGCCAAACGCATTCTCCACGACACCCTGAGTGTGGCAGTGGGCTCAATTATAGGCCTCCTGGCAATCTGGGGCCTTTAAAAGGGTGTCAGGAGCCGGGGATGCAGCAGGGGATAAGCCAAATCACCTAAAAGAACATAAAAAAACAACATTAACACCAATTAATGACCAAAACACAGAAATGGCATAAACTAAGTCCTAAGTGAAACCAGTGGGAAACACATTTTGTAGGAGGCCGATTCATTAATAGCGCCAGGTAGCGACAGATGAGCGCCAGTAGCGTGATTTTCACAGCGCCAGCTAGTATTCGCTGTGCTTGGCCGGGGTTTGCTTGTTGACAGCGACTCAGTCGGTGTGCGGTAATGTTGAATACGGGCTTAGGGGTCGCTGTTTCACAGGTTCAGCGTTGTATGGGTGCGCCTGACAACGAATGGCCAGAGCGAACGGCTTGCTGCAGATTCATTAACAAATCACGCTCCGAATTTTTTAGCGCTGTGAATTCCTTGTTTAAACCCCAGACCGCTGGCGGTGATGGATTTAAAATAGTTTTTAACCCCCAAACAACCATATTTTTTGATTGTAAAATTATACAAGTTTTTATAAACATTTTGTAATATCAATACATTAATATCAGACCTGTAATATCAATTCTGCACAAAATCATTTTTTTTTTTTACCTTAAAAAAAAATCCTAACATTGCAGAAGTGGTCACAGAATTTTTGACATAAAAAAAAAAAAAAAAAAAACATTAATAGCAATTAATTATGATTAATTAAAGATTGCTCCATTGAAATGCATTGGACATCGCCAGGGAGCGACAGGTCATACCTGGTGCTGTGATGGGATTAGCAGCGGCGCTGTTCGTTGCAGTCGGCTACATGATGAATCCCGCGGTAGCTGTCGCTCTCGCCGGCGCTAGCCTCATTTAGCTTGATAAATGCGTCATTGTGGCCGACGCCAGGCGTACTTGAGTCGGGAGCCGCCGTTAGCTGGCGGGACCTGGCGCTCGTCAGACACTACCTGGCGCTATCGCTTGATGAATAAGGGCATAAGGCAAACCACTGAGCAATCAAGCAAAACAGAAGGAAGTATGCATGGCCAAGGGGTTTGATTAGCTACAGAGAGCTGGCCACAACTAGCCACATGAGCACAGTAGTAGAGATGTATTTTACAGTTGATACAACAGTGGAGATGCAATGCTAACAATAGACATGCAGAGCCAAGAGAGGAATAGAAACACTTACCCAAAAGCCAACCGCCACTAAGCTCACCACTCTTATAACGGGTATGTATGAAAAAAGGGGGGTCTGTTCACGTCTGAGTTCCCCTTTATTTTTCCAAAATGCTCAAAACAGTCACCCTGCTAAGTTCCTTTAAATACTGTGTGCAAGTGTACCTAAAAGAACTGATGCTATTTTGAACCCCAAAAGAATATAAGGCAGAGGTATCCAGAAAAGGAATCAACAGAACATGACACAAAGCAGCAGGGAAAAACCTGGCAAACAGGACATACATTCTGCAAGATAAGGCCACAAAAAGGGAAAAGGTCAATGAAACGAGCATCTAGAGAAACATACAAAGATAAGGCCAATACTCACAGCTATTCAACAAATCAGCAAGAGAATATAAAAAGAAACCACACTCAGGCAGAGTAACAGATCTCTCCAATATACAGCCAGGGAACCAGAAAAACAAGACTCGTGCAAAGGAGAGAACAGTGAGACAGCCAGATTAAAAAAAATGCAACAGAAAAAGATTTAGCAGCTATAAAGCAAAAAAAAAAACAAGATGAGCAAAAATCAAAAGACAGCCCAAGAATGTGATTCGCCTAATGCGGGGTCCACATTTCAGTCTGTTCCTGAGCAGATTCTCCCTGCTTTATCTAACACATAAATGTCATTCAAAGATGACAAAGTGGTCAGATCGGAAGGCATAATGTTAGTCTAAAGGTCAGATAGCTCGAAAAGCTCTTGATCAAATAAAAATTATTCAGCAAAATTTATTCACTGTCTTAAACAAAGCTGGAGTTATTGAGAACAAAATGGTCCTAGATTGCAGAGGAACTCCCTGATGCTGAGTTAATCCTTTAATTAAGAACAAATGCTGATGCAGATTATCTTGAGGTGCATCAGCTCATTCGGTTCTCCTTTTCTAGCGTGGCACCAGGAAGATGAAATCAATATTAATTTCCCCTGTCTCTGGTTCCTTCTCCTCAAACCCAACTGCGAATCAGAGCCCGGCATTGCTCCGGGACCACCCCCCCCCCCGCCACCTTGCTGTTGGCGCTTGGTTCTGTTAAGTGGACAATTACAAGGCCATCACTTTCTCAGCAGTGCTGGCTTAATATCATTTTCCCCACCGAGTCTCAGACTAGAACAGTTGAAAATATATATCAGTAGCTTACATCTCATTAAGTGGCCCCAGTGCTTTGCTTCCTGTCTGTCTCCTTAGTGTGTAAATCACTCCTGCCTTTCAGCTTTCAGTCCCCAACCCGCTGACCTGGTCTATCAATCAACCTTCAGGGGACCAAGAATGGAAACACCCCCCACTCCCTTCCCATCCTGACTGGCTTCCTCTCTCTGCAGCTCTGAAACCCCACCCTCCACTCAATCACAGTGTGCTTACATCACATCACTGTTGCCACACCCACTGTTTCTCTTAATTTTTTCTCTGAATTTCCAATGCTCTTATACTTTTAAGGAGAACTACAGGGTCTTTTTGAAAATGGATTGAAGTTTAGGACAGTGCACGTGTAGCTCAAGACAATGGGACAACAATCGGGCTTGCCTTTAGTATAACTTTAAACTAATATTTTGTGTATAGCCATAAAGTGGCTTAATTTATCAATGTGGGTGAATCTGATTAATAATGAATTGCAGGGCAGCCAGAGGAAATTGGACTGGGTATGGGGGCTGCTGGGTAGCTGAGGAAAAAGCTCTTTGGTGTGTTAAAAACCAGGTGTGTCTCACTCGGTTTCTGTTACATTTCACACGAAATGCTTATGGTTCCTGTTTTATCATCTATACTGTCTAAGCTTTGACATTAGGTTTCAGTCATGTTACTGTAACTTCTGTTTCCGGAAACAATTTTTTTTCAAGAACATTTTTTAATAAAAAATATGCAGTAGGAGACCCCCTAGGCACCCACAGAAAGAATAGTGCTATCAGTTCAGCAGCCCCTATTCAACAACAAGTTATTATAAACCCTCTAACAATGGCGCACCGGCTAAAGGGAGAGTTGGTAGAATTCCCTGTGGGCCAGTCTTCTTTGTGGTTGACTCGGCTAGCATTTAGTCCACCTCTCTTCAATCTTGTGCCATGTTCCAACACTGATATAAGAGCCCTTGATTTCAGCATCAAAGCACCTTGCTTTGAACCCTGTTGAACGTGTTAGAGATACTGTGTAACAGCTTACAGCTTCAGCCTGATTCAGAGCCTACCAGTGAATGCTCATTCTTTTCGGGAACTGATCTCGGAAACCGGGAAATTGCCAAAGCTTGTATCATAGACAGCAGCGTTCTGAGAACTGTTTGTTCATGCGTAACCATCTGTATTTGCTTTGTGTATGCATATGGGTCAGCCTAGCATTTTTGTTATTTGAAGCCGAACTAGTCTCGGAAGCCTTGATTTCAGCATCCTTGCTTTCCCATTGTTCTCGGTGTGCCATGTCATTTGGTGGCTTTCCGGTGCATGACTTTTTTTAGTTTTTCCCAGCTATTTTATGGTGCTTCCATCTGTCCCCCACCAGTGTACCCATGCCAGTCCTTGCACCTTTGACCCCCTGCTGGCATCTAAAGGAATCCCATGTAATCTGCATGTCCTTGCACATACTTTTCTTTGTCCCTACTGCTGGCATATAGGGCATCCCATGCAGTCCACATGCCCTTGCACATACTTACTAGAGATGAGCGAACTTTTGAAAAATTCGATTCGACTGATTCGCCGAATTTTCCGACAAAAATTGTTTCGACCCGAATAAATTCGCGACGAATCGCTATTAAAAACGGCTATTTCTGAGCCTCCTAGAGCCTCAATAGGGTTGTAAACCATTCTGCCTTGCTGTAACACGCACAGGATGCGTGCTGGGTTAGTTAAATAATACTTTGAATAAATATCACATGCAGATCAGAGGCATCGCTAATAGAATCGCAGAGCGGCACAATTGCAGAGAGTTGAAGTGGCATCACTATGAGGGGCAGAAGGAGCCCAAATATACACTGGAGTTGGCCTCAGGAGCCCAAAAATTGGATGAATCACACCCTGGAGTTGGCAGGAGTTGACAGTAGCAGCAGCAGGAGCCCAAATATACACTGGAGTTGGCTTCAGGAGCCCAAAAATTGGATGAATCACACCCTGGAGTTGGCAGAAGTTGGCAGCAGCAGCAGCAGGAGCCCAAATATACACTGGAGTTGGCTTCAGGAGCCCAAAAATTGGATGAATCACACCCTGGAGTTGGCAGAAGTTGGCAGCAGCAGCAGCAGGAGCCCAAATATACACTGGAGTTGGCCTCAGGAGCCCAAAAATTGGATGAATCACACCCTGGAGTTGGCAGGAGTTGACAGTAGCAGCAGCAGGAGCCCAAATATACACTGGAGTTGGCTTCAGTAGCCCAAAAATTGGATGAATCACACCCTGGAGTTGGCAGGAGTTGACAGTAGCAGCAGCAGGAGCCCAAATATACACTGGAGTTGGCCTCAGGAGCCCAAAAATTGGATGAATCACACCCTGGAGTTGGCAGGAGTTGACAGCAGCAGCAGCAGGAGCCCAAATATACACTGGAGTTGGCTTCAGGAGCCCAAAAATTGGATGAATCACACCCTGGAGTTGGCAGAAGTTGGCAGCAGCAGCAGCAGGAGCCCGAATATACACTGGAGTTGGCCTCAGGAGCCCAAAAATTGGATGAATCACACCCTGGAGTTGGCAGGAGTTGACAGTAGCAGCAGCAGGAGCCCAAATATACACTGGAGTTGGCTTCAGGAGCCCAAAAATTGGATGAATCACACCCTGGAGTTGGCAGAAGTTGGCAGCAGCAGCAGCAGCAGGAGCCCAAATATACACTGGAGTTGGCCTCAGGAGCCCAAAAATTGGATGAATCACACCCTGGAGTTGGCAGGAGTTGACAGTAGCAGCAGCAGGAGCCCAAATATACACTGGAGTTGGCTTCAGGAGCCCAAAAATTGGATGAATCACACCCTGGAGTTGGCAGAAGTTGGCAGCAGCAGCAGCAGCAGGAGCCCAAATATACACTGGAGTTGGCCTCAGGAGCCCAAAAATTGGATGAATCACACCCTGGAGTTGGCAGGAGTTGACAGTAGCAGCAGCAGGAGCCCAAATATACACTGGAGTTGGCTTCAGGAGCCCAAAAATTGGATGAATCACACCCTGGAGTTGGCAGAAGTTGGCAGCAGCAGCAGCAGGAGCCCAAATATACACTGGAGTTGGCTTCAGGAGCCCAAAAATTGGATGAATCACACCCTGGAGTTGGCAGCTATTTTATGGTGCTTCCATCTGTCCCCCACCAGTGTACCCATGCCAGTCCTTGCACCTTTGACCCCCTGCTGGCATCTAAAGGAATCCCATGTAATCTGCATGTCCTTGCACATACTTTTCTTTGTCCCTACTGCTGGCATATAGGGCATCCCATGCAGTCCACATGCCCTTGCACATACTTACTAGAGATGAGCGAACTTTTGAAAAATTCGATTCGACTGATTCGCCGAATTTTCCGACAAAAATCGTTTCGACCCGAATAAATTCGCGACGAATCGCTATTAAAAACGGCTATTTCTGAGCCTCCTAGAGCCTCAATAGGGTTGTAAACCATTCTGCCTTGCTGTAACACGCACAGGATGCGTGCTGGGTTAGTTAAATAATACTTTGAATAAATATCACATGCAGATCAGAGGCATCGCTAATAGAATCGCAGAGCGGCACAATTGCAGAGAGTTGAAGTGGCATCACTATGAGGGGCAGAAGGAGCCCAAATATACACTGGAGTTGGCCTCAGGAGCCCAAAAATTGGATGAATCACACCCTGGAGTTGGCAGGAGTTGACAGTAGCAGCAGCAGGAGCCCAAATATACACTGGAGTTGGCTTCAGGAGCCCAAAAATTGGATGAATCACACCCTGGAGTTGGCAGAAGTTGGCAGCAGCAGCAGCAGGAGCCCAAATATACACTGGAGTTGGCTTCAGGAGCCCAAAAATTGGATGAATCACACCCTGGAGTTGGCAGAAGTTGACAGCAGCAGCAGCAGGAGCCCAAATATACACTGGAGTTGGCCTCAGGAGCCCAAAAATTGGATGAATCACACCCTGGAGTTGGCAGGAGTTGACAGTAGCAGCAGCAGGAGCCCAAATATACACTGGAGTTGGCTTCAGGAGCCCAAAAATTGGATGAATCACACCCTGGAGTTGGCAGGACTTGACAGTAGCAGCAGCAGGAGCCCAAATATACACTGGAGTTGGCCTCAGGAGCCCAAAAATTGGATGAATCACACCCTGGAGTTGGCAGGAGTTGACAGCAGCAGCAGCAGGAGCCCAAATATACACTGGAGTTGGCTTCAGGAGCCCAAAAATTGGATGAATCACACCCTGGAGTTGGCAGAAGTTGGCAGCAGCAGCAGCAGGAGCCCAAATATACACTGGAGTTGGCCTCAGGAGCCCAAAAATTGGATGAATCACACCCTGGAGTTGGCAGGAGTTGACAGTAGCAGCAGCAGGAGCCCAAATATACACTGGAGTTGGCTTCAGGAGCCCAAAAATTGGATGAATCACACCCTGGAGTTGGCAGAAGTTGGCAGCAGCAGCAGCAGCAGGAGCCCAAATATACACTGGAGTTGGCCTCAGGAGCCCAAAAATTGGATGAATCACACCCTGGAGTTGGCAGGAGTTGACAGTAGCAGCAGCAGGAGCCCAAATATACACTGGAGTTGGCTTCAGGAGCCCAAAAATTGGATGAATCACACCCTGGAGTTGGCAGAAGTTGGCAGCAGCAGCAGCAGCAGGAGCCCAAATATACACTGGAGTTGGCCTCAGGAGCCCAAAAATTGGATGAATCACACCCTGGAGTTGGCAGGAGTTGACAGTAGCAGCAGCAGGAGCCCAAATATACACTGGAGTTGGCTTCAGGAGCCCAAAAATTGGATGAATCACACCCTGGAGTTGGCAGAAGTTGGCAGCAGCAGCAGCAGGAGCCCAAATATACACTGGAGTTGGCTTCAGGAGCCCAAAAATTGGATGAATCACACCCTGGAGTTGGCAGAAGTTGGCAGCAGCAGGAGCCCAAATATACACTGGAGTTGGCCTCAGGAGCCCAAAAATTGGATGAATCACACCCTGGAGTTGGCAGGAGTTGACAGTAGCAGCAGCAGGAGCCCAAACATTACTTCAAAGAGACCCTGGGGTTGGCTTCAGGAGCCCAAAAATTGGATGAATCACACCCTGGAGTTGGCAGAAGTTGGCAGCAGCAGCAGCAGGAGCCCAAACATTACTTTAAAGAGACCCTGGGGTTGGCTTCAGGAGCCCAACAATTGGATGAATCACACCCTGGAGTTGGCAGCAGCAGCAGCAGGAGCCCAAATATACACTGGAGTTGGCTTCAGGAGCCCAAAAATTGGATGAATCACACCCTGGAGTTGGCAGAAGTTGGCAGCAGCAGCAGCAGGAGCCCAAATATACACTGGAGTTGGCCTCAGGAGCCCAAAAATTGGATGAATCACACCCTGGAGTTGGCAGGAGTTGACAGTAGCAGCAGCAGGAGCCCAAATATACACTGGAGTTGGCTTCAGTAGCCCAAAAATTGGATGAATCACACCCTGGAGTTGGCAGAAGTTGGCAGCAGCAGCAGCAGCAGGAGCCCAAATATACACTGGAGTTGGCCTCAGGAGCCCAAAAATTGGATGAATCACACCCTGGAGTTGGCAGGAGTTGACAGTAGCAGCAGCAGGAGCCCAAATATACACTGGAGTTGGCTTCAGGAGCCCAAAAATTGGATGAATCACACCCTGGAGTTGGCAGAAGTTGGCAGCAGCAGCAGCAGGAGCCCAAATATACACTGGAGTTGGCTTCAGGAGCCCAAAAATTGGATGAATCACACCCTGGAGTTGGCAGGAGTTGACAGTAGCAGCAGCAGGAGCCCAAATATACACTGGAGTTGGCTTCAGGAGCCCAAAAATTGGATGAATCACACCCTGGAGTTGGCAGGAGTTGACAGTAGCAGCAGCAGGAGCCCAAATATACACTGGAGTTGGCTTCAGGAGCCCAAAAATTGGATGAATCACACCCTGGAGTTGGCAGAAGTTGGCAGCAGCAGCAGCAGGAGCCCAAATATACACTGGAGTTGGCTTCAGGAGCCCAAAAATTGGATGAATCACACCCTGGAGTTGGCAGGAGTTGACAGTAGCAGCAGCAGGAGCCCAAATATACACTGGAGTTGGCTTCAGGAGCCCAAAAATTGGATGAATCACACCCTGGAGTTGGCAGAAGTTGGCAGCAGCAGCAGCAGGAGCCCAAATATACACTGGAGTTGGCCTCAGGAGCCCAAAAATTGGATGAATCACACCCTGGAGTTGGCAGAAGTTGGCAGCAGCAGCAGCAGGAGCCCAAATATACACTGGAGTTGGCTTCAGGAGCCCAAAAATTGGATGAATCACACCCTGGAGTTGGCAGAAGTTGGCAGCAGCAGCAGCAGGAGCCCAAATATACACTGGAGTTGGCCTCAGGAGCCCAAAAATTGGATGAATCACATCCTGGAGTTGGCAGGAGTTGACAGTAGCAGCAGCAGGAGCCCAAATATACACTGGAGTTGGCTTCAGGAGCCCAAAAATTGGATGAATCACACCCTGGAGTTGGCAGAAGTTGGCAGCAGCAGCAGCAGGAGCCCAAATATACACTGGAGTTGGCTTCAGGAGCCCAAAAATTGGATGAATCACACCCTGGAGTTGGCAGGAGTTGACAGTAGCAGCAGCAGGAGCCCAAATATACACTGGAGTTGGCTTCAGGAGCCCAAAAATTGGATGAATCACACCCTGGAGTTGGCAGGAGTTGACAGTAGCAGCAGCAGGAGCCCAAATATACACTGGAGTTGGCTTCAGGAGCCCAAAAATTGGATGAATCACACCCTGGAGTTGGCAGAAGTTGGCAGCAGCAGCAGCAGGAGCCCAAATATACACTGGAGTTGGCTTCAGGAGCCCAAAAATTGGATGAATCACACCCTGGAGTTGGCAGGAGTTGACAGTAGCAGCAGCAGGAGCCCAAATATACACTGGAGTTGGCTTCAGGAGCCCAAAAATTGGATGAATCACACCCTGGAGTTGGCAGAAGTTGGCAGCAGCAGCAGCAGGAGCCCAAATATACACTGGAGTTGGCCTCAGGAGCCCAAAAATTGGATGAATCACACCCTGGAGTTGGCAGAAGTTGGCAGCAGCAGCAGCAGGAGCCCAAATATACACTGGAGTTGGCTTCAGGAGCCCAAAAATTGGATGAATCACACCCTGGAGTTGGCAGAAGTTGGCAGCAGCAGCAGCAGGAGCCCAAATATACACTGGAGTTGGCCTCAGGAGCCCAAAAATTGGATGAATCACATCCTGGAGTTGGCAGGAGTTGACAGCAGCAGCAGGAGCCCAAATATACACTGGAGTTGGCTTCAGGAGCCCAAAAATTGGATGAATCACACCCTGGAGTTGGCAGAAGTTGGCAGCAGCAGCAGCAGGAGCCCAAATATACACTGGAGTTGGCCTCAGGAGCCCAAAAATTGGATGAATCACACCCTGGAGTTGGCAGAAGTTGGCAGCAGCAGCAGCAGGAGCCCAAATATACACTGGAGTTGGCCTCAGGAGCCCAAAAATTGGATGAATCACACCCTGGAGTTGGCAGGAGTTGACAGTAGCAGCAGCAGGAGCCCAAATATACACTGGAGTTGGCTTCAGGAGCCCAAAAATTGGATGAATCACACCCTGGAGTTGGCAGGAGTTGACAGTAGCAGCAGCAGGAGCCCAAATATACACTGGAGTTGGCTTCAGGAGCCCAAAAATTGGATGAATCACACCCTGGAGTTGGCAGAAGTTGGCAGCAGCAGCAGCAGGAGCCCAAATATACACTGGAGTTGGCTTCAGGAGCCCAAAAATTGGATGAATCACACCCTGGAGTTGGCAGGAGTTGACAGTAGCAGCAGCAGGAGCCCAAATATACACTGGAGTTGGCTTCAGGAGCCCAAAAATTGGATGAATCACACCCTGGAGTTGGCAGAAGTTGGCAGCAGCAGCAGCAGGAGCCCAAATATACACTGGAGTTGGCCTCAGGAGCCCAAAAATTGAATGAATCACACCCTGGAGTTGGCAGGAGTTGACAGTAGCAGCAGCAGGAGCCCAAATATACACTGGAGTTGGCTTCAGGAGCCCAAAAATTGGATGAATCACACCCTGGAGTTGGCAGGAGTTGACAGTAGCAGCAGCAGGAGCCCAAAAAATGGCCTAAAGACATAAATATGTTTTGCACCATTTGGAAAGTGTAAAACGTGGCACCATGCTGAATCTAGTCGCATGCATCAGGCATTGGTGGGTGGAAATCCTGGCTGATCCATCCCTGATTCATTTTGACAAAGGTGAGTCTCTCCACATTTTTAGTTGACAGACGAGTTCTCCTCGCCGTAACTATGGCCCCCGCCGCACTAAACACCCGCTCAGATGGCACGCTACTTGCCGGGCAGGACAGCTTTTCCAGGGCAAACTCTGCTAGTTGCGGCCACAAATCAAGTTTGGCTGCCCAGAAGTCCAGCGGATCCTCAAGGTGTGTTGGCATGGTCATGTCAAAGTATGACATGACCTGCTGGTTCAGGTCCTGCTCCAGGTCTTCCTGCTGCTCATGAGTAGCCTCACTATGCGGGTGTAGAAAGCTACTCATTAGCGACTGAAGACTGAGGCTGCTGCTGCTGATGGAGCTTCTGCTGCTGCTGCTGCCAACCCCCCCAGCGGCCATGGCAGTGGAAGGTGAGCGCAGAGGTCCCCTCGAGTCAGACCTGCGAGAGTATGGACCATGGCGCAGATAGGCATCGGCCAACTGCCTACGTAGAATGTCTTTGTAGTAGTTGAGTTTGTCCTCCCTCTCGGTGGGTTTAAAAAATGCCCCCATTTTGTGCCGGAAGCGAGGGTCCAATAAGGTGGACAGCCAGAAGTCATCCCGCCGACAGATGGAAACAATTCTGGGGTCACTACGCAAGCACGTGAGCATGCTTCGTGCCATTTGCGCAAGTGACTCGGATGGACTACCTGTCTCCATCTCCACTGCATACTGCCACGGTGTGCCCGGGTCCTCTGTCTCGCCTTCCTCAAAAACCTCTAGCTCCTCTGGCTGCTCCTGCTCCTCCTCTCCTGTCCGCTGACTAGATAAACCAGCCATTTCGCCAAGCCTAAACTGTGTTTCGCTGGGCAACTCCTCCTCCTCCTCTTCCTCCTCCTCCAGTTCAGCTCCAGCGGGGTTCATGTGGCCGTAAGATGTAAACGCCATGTCTCCAGTGCCCTGACCAGCCATGGTTTCCAACATGTGCTGTAGTACATGAAGCAGTGGAATCACGTCGTTCATCCCGTAATCCTGCCGACTGACAAATAAAGTGGCATCCTCAAAGGGCCTGAGCAAACGGCAGGTGTCACGTATGAGCTGCCACTGGTTGACATTGAAGTTACACAGGGGAGTCCCCCTATCTGCTTGGATCATCAGGAAATCCGTGATGGCTTTTCTCTGTTCATATAATCGGTCCAACATGTGAAGGGTGGAATTCCAACGGGTGGAAACATCGCAAATCAGACTATGTTGGGGGATACCATTCTGACGCTGTAGCTCAAGAAGGGTGTGTTTGGCGGTGTAGGAGTGGCTGAAGTGCATGCAAAGTTTCCTTGAAATTGTTAGGATGTCTTGCAGATGGGGGGAACACTTCAGAAACCGCTTGACAACCAGATTGAAGACGTGAGCCATGCAGGGGGCATGGGTCAGGCTTCCTTGGCGCAGCGCAGACAAAATGTTCTTCCCATTGTCGGTAACCATGATTCCCATTTTAAGTTTTCTCGGAGTAAGCCATGTTTGGATTTCCTGATGAATACATTTAAGCAGTTCCTCCCCTGTGTGACTCCGTTCGCCAAGACAAACCATGTGAAGCACTGCGTGACACCTCCGTGCCCTGCACACATGGTAGACTGGAGGGGCACTGAGACTTGAGCCTACAGTGGAGGGTGAGGAGATGGCGGAGGATGAGGAGGCCGAGTCGCACGGTGTCACAGGCCCAATGGGCAGAGAGCGCGGAGGCCGAAGCGGCGTGACCTGTCCAAGTTGCTGCTGCAAAGGGACCACATTCACCCAGTGGGCCGTAAACGACATGTACTGCCCCTGACCGTAGTTACAGCTCCAGATGTCGGCGGTATTTTGCTACACACCGACAGGCTCAAGGACTGGCCCACCTTCTGTTCAACAAAAGTGTGCAGCGCTGGTACTGCCTTCTTGGCAAAGAAATGACGGCTTGGGACTCTCCACCTCGGCTCGGCACAAGCCATCAGTTCTCTGAAAGGTGCAGATTCCACCACCTGAAAAGGGAGCGACTGCAGCACCAGCAACTTGGACAGGAGCACATTCAGCTTCTGCGCCGTAGGATGAGTGGGCGCATACTGCTGTCTCTTGGACATGGCTTCGCTGATGGATTGCTGGCGGGATGCATGACTTGGAGGAGGAGGAGGAGGAGCAGGAGCGACAGAGGATGGGTATGACGCACAGCTGCCTTCGGCTGAGGTGCTGGAGCCTTGGCTGGCAGAAATTGGGAGCTCACTTGGTGAGGAAGCAGACTGGACCACCCCTTGGGAGCCTCGGTTCTCCCAGGTCGTTTTATGGTGACGCATCATATGTTGACGCAGGGCCGTGGTGCCAACATTTGGACCCTGGCCACGCTTCACCTTTTGCCTACATATCTTGCATGTGGCCATGTTACCCTCCTGCGGATGCCTCAGGAAAAACTGCCACACTGCCGAGTAGCTACTTTTCCCACCCCCTGGCCTCACTGATTCACTGCTGCTGTTGCCAACTCCAGGAACCCCTGCTCCACTACCTCCCGATAAGGTAGACTGCCGCACAGCAGGTGCTCTACCCCGGCCCCGGCCCCGGCCGGCTCCAGCCTTTGGAATTGTGCCCCCATGCTGACTGCTACCACCTTGCTGCCTCAGCTGCTGACTCCGGGGCAACCTGCGCCCCTCTTCTCCTGATGATGACGATGAAGCCCCTTCATCACCCGGCTCCCAAGTGCGATCGGCTTCATCGTCATCATCATCATCATCACCGAGTTGTGGCTGTACGTCACTGATGTTCGTGGATTCGTCAACAGTGTCTGGCGCAGGAGCTGGAACGCTCGCAGCACCCACGACACTGTCCACATCACTATTTGTCTGCCTAGCTAAAGAAGCCACCTCCATTTCTTGGCTGGGCAGTAGCTGCTGACTGTCCTCCTGTATCTGATCGTCCTCCTCACTAAAGAGTGGAGCTGAACCCAAAGCATAGGATACGTCGCTGGGGGAGGGAACGGCGTAGGACAGAGGCAATGGGAGGACAGGGACTGCTCTCGGGGCATGCCAACTCAGGGTTGTGTCAGAGGAACCTACCGACCCTAGACTGGGGGTCTCAGATGTAAGTTGTGATGATGTTGTTGATGAGCGCGTCAGCCAATCTACCACGGCAGATGCGTTACTGGTGGAGACCCGACCGCT
This sequence comes from Gastrophryne carolinensis, assembly GCA_027917425.1. NCBI lineage: Eukaryota > Metazoa > Chordata > Amphibia > Anura > Microhylidae > Gastrophryne > Gastrophryne carolinensis. Next base: position 45,143,739 of record CM051237.1, on the reverse strand, counting down.
AGCAGATACTGGCAGATTAGGTCTCTCAGCGTGACTCCTGCTGCTACTGGCCCCCAGTCTGATGCGAGCTCTGCCTGCGGAATCTTGGCCTCTGCCACTCCTCTTTTCACTTCCAGGCACTTGTCTGCCCGACATAGTCTAACTGGCGTGGTAGTAGGTGATATTTAAAAAAACCCCGGGCAGCCGTGGGTTTATATGAAACAGAATATAATGCACACCAAAAGTGAGCAGTAACACTCAGCCTCCAACAGGCCTGCTTAGTGTAAATAAGAGAGCTGCTTAGTGTAAATAAAGAGGGGTATGCTATGTTACAGAATGGGATGCCTCAACAGAAGTGCACCTGGCAGGCAGCAGTAAGCCTATGCCCAGCAAAAGTGTCTTATAATATAAATATAATAAGAGCAAATGCTTATATGGTCTTAAACAGAGGCTGCTGTAGTCACAGAATGGGATGCCCTGGGCAGGAATGGACCTGGCAGGGTCCAGTAGTGCTTTGCCCAGCAAAAGTGTCTTTATCAGGCCTAATTTCAAATATGATAAGAGCAAATGCTTATATGGTCTTAAACAGAGGCTGCTTTAGTCACAGAATGGGATGCCCTGGGCAGGAATGGACCTGGCAGGGTACAGTAGTGCTTTGCCCAGCAAAAGTGTCTTTATCAGGCCTAATTTCAAATATGATAAGAGCAAATGCTTATATGGTCTTAAACAGAGGCTGCTGTAGTCACAGAATGGGATGCCCCAACAGGAATCGACCTGGCAGGGTCCAGTAGTGCTTTGCCCAGCAAAAGTGTCTTTATCAGGCTAATTTCAAATATGATAAGAGCAAATGCTTATATGGTCTTAAACAGAGGCTGCTGTAGTCACAGAATGGGATGCCCCAACAGGAATCGACCTGGCAGGGTCCAGTAGTGCTTTGCCCAGCAAAAGTGTCTTTATCAGGCCTAATTTCAAATATGATAAGAGCAAATGCTTATATGGTCTTAAACAGAGGCTGCTTTAGTCACAGAATGGGATGCCCCAACAGGAATCGACCTGGCAGGGTCCAGTAGTGCTTTGCCCAGCAAAAGTGTCTTTATCAGGCTAATTTCAAATATGATAAGAGCAAATGCTTATATGGTCTTAAACAGAGGCTGCTGTAGTCACAGAATGGGATGCCCCAACAGGAATCGACCTGGCAGGGTCCAGTAGTGCTTTGCCTAGCAAAAGTGTCTTTATCAGGCCTAATTTCAAATATGATAAGAGCAAATGCTTATATGGTCTTAAACAGAGGCTGCTTTAGTCACAGAATGGGATGCCCCAACAGGAATGGACCTGGCAGGGTCCAGTAGTGCTTTGCCCAGCAAAAGTGTCTTTATCAGGCTAATTTCAAATATGATAAGAGCAAATGCTTATATGGTCTTAAACAGAGGCTGCTTTAGTCACAGAATGGGATGCCCTGGGCAGGAATGGACCTGGCAGGGTACAGTAGTGCTTTGCCCAGCAAAAGTGTCTTTATCAGGCCTAATTTCAAATATGATAAGAGCAAATGCTTATATGGTCTTAAACAGAGGCTGCTTTAGTCACAGAATGGGATGCCCCAACAGGAATCGACCTGGCAGGGTCCAGTAGTGCTTTGCCCAGCAAAAGTGTCTTTATCAGGCCTAATTTCAAATATGATAAGAGCAAATGCTTATATGGTCTTAAACAGAGGCTGCTGTAGTCACAGAATGGGATGCCCCAACAGGAATCGACCTGGCAGGGTCCAGTAGTGCTTTGCCCAGCAAAAGTGTCTTTATCAGGCTAATTTCAAATATGATAAGAGCAAATGCTTATATGGTCTTAAACAGAGGCTGCTTTAGTCACAGAATGGGATGCCCTGGGCAGGAATGGACCTGGCAGGGTACAGTAGTGCTTTGCCCAGCAAAAGTGTCTTTATCAGGCTAATTTCAAATATGATAAGAGCAAATGCTTATATGGTCTTAAACAGAGGCTGCTTTATCACAGAATGGGATGCCCTGGGCAGGAATGGACCTGGCAGGGTACAGTAGTGCTTTGCCCAGCAAAAGTGTCTTTATCAGGCTAATTTCAAATATGATAAGAGCAAATGCTTATATGGTCTTAAACAGAGGCTGCTGAAGTCACAGAATGGGATGCCCTGGGCAGGAATGGACCTGGCAGGGTCCAGTAGTGCTTTGCCCAGCAAAAGTGTCTTTATCAGGCTAATTTCAAATATGATAAGAGCAAATGCTTATATGGTCTTAAACAGAGGCTGCTGTAGTCACAGAATGGGATGCCCCAACAGGAATCGACCTGGCAGGGTCCAGTAGTGCTTTGCCCAGCAAAAGTGTCTTTATCAGGCTAATTTCAAATATGATAAGAGCAAATGCTTATATGGTCTTAAACAGAGGCTGCTTTAGTCACAGAATGGGATGCCCTGGGCAGGAATGGACCTGGCAGGGTACAGTAGTGCTTTGCCCAGCAAAAGTGTCTTTATCAGGCCTAATTTCAAATATAATAAGAGCAAATGCTTATATGGTCTTAAACAGAGGCTGCTTTAGTCACAGAATGGGATGCCCCAACAGGAATCGACCTGGCAGGGTCCAGTAGTGCTTTGCCCAGCAAAAGTGTCTTTATCAGGCCTAATTTCAAATATGATAAGAGCAAATGCTTATATGGTCTTAAACAGAGGCTGCTTTAGTCACAGAATGGGATGCCCTGGGCAGGAATGGACCTGGCAGGGTCCAGTAGTGCTTTGCCCAGCAAAAGTGTCTTTATCAGGCTAATTTCAAATATGATAAGAGCAAATGCTTATATGGTCTTAAACAGAGGCTGCTGTAGTCACAGAATGGGATGCCCTGGGCAGGAATGGACCTGGCAGGGTCCAGTAGTGCTTTGCCCAGCAAAAGTGTCTTTATCAGGCTAATTTCAAATATGATAAGAGCAAATGCTTATATGGTCTTAAACAGAGGCTGCTGTAGTCACAGAATGGGATGCCCTGGGCAGGAATGGACCTGGCAGGGTACAGTAGTGCTTTGCCCAGCAAAAGTGTCTTTATCAGGCTAATTTCAAATATGATAAGAGCAAATGCTTATATGGTCTTAAACAGAGGCTGCTGTAGTCACAGAATGGGATGCCCTGGGCAGGAATGGACCTGGCAGGGTCCAGTAGTGCTTTGCCCAGCAAAAGTGTCTTTATCAGGCTAATTTCAAATATGATAAGAGCAAATGCTTATATGGTCTTAAACAGAGGCTGCTGTAGTCACAGAATGGGATGCCCCAACAGGAATCGACCTGGCAGGGTCCAGTAGTGCTTTGCCCAGCAAAAGTGTCTTTATCAGGCTAATTTCAAATATGATAAGAGCAAATGCTTATATGGTCTTAAACAGAGGCTGCTTTAGTCACAGAATGGGATGCCCTGGGCAGGAATGGACCTGGCAGGGTACAGTAGTGCTTTGCCCAGCAAAAGTGTCTTTATCAGGCCTAATTTCAAATATGATAAGAGCAAATGCTTATATGGTCTTAAACAGAGGCTGCTTTAGTCACAGAATGGGATGCCCCAACAGGAATCGACCTGGCAGGGTCCAGTAGTGCTTTGCCCAGCAAAAGTGTCTTTATCAGGCCTAATTTCAAATATGATAAGAGCAAATGCTTATATGGTCTTAAACAGAGGCTGCTTTAGTCACAGAATGGGATGCCCCAACAGGAATCGACCTGGCAGGGTCCAGTAGTGCTTTGCCCAGCAAAAGTGTCTTTATCAGGCTAATTTCAAATATGATAAGAGCAAATGCTTATATGGTCTTAAACAGAGGCTGCTGTAGTCACAGAATGGGATGCCCTGGGCAGGAATGGACCTGGCAGGGTCCAGTAGTGCTTTGCCCAGCAAAAGTGTCTTTATCAGGCTAATTTCAAATATGATAAGAGCAAATGCTTATATGGTCTTAAACAGAGGCTGCTTTAGTCACAGAATGGGATGCCCTGGGCAGGAATGGACCTGGCAGGGTCCAGTAGTGCTTTGCCCAGCAAAAGTGTCTTTATCAGGCTAATTTCAAATATGATAAGAGCAAATGCTTATATGGTCTTAAACAGAGGCTGCTTTAGTCACAGAATGGGATGCCCTGGGCAGGAATGGACCTGGCAGGGTACAGTAGTGCTTTGCCCAGCAAAAGTGTCTTTATCAGGCTAATTTCAAATATGATAAGAGCAAATGCTTATATGGTCTTAAACAGAGGCTGCTGTAGTCACAGAATGGGATGCCCCAACAGGAATCGACCTGGCAGGGTCCAGTAGTGCTTTGCCCAGCAAAAGTGTCTTTATCAGGCTAATTTCAAATATGATAAGAGCAAATGCTTATATGGTCTTAAACAGAGGCTGCTTTAGTCACAGAATGGGATGCCCTGGGCAGGAATGGACCTGGCAGGGTACAGTAGTGCTTTGCCCAGCAAAAGTGTCTTTATCAGGCCTAATTTCAAATATGATAAGAGCAAATGCTTATATGGTCTTAACAGAGGCTGCTTTAGTCACAGAATGGGATGCCCCAACAGGAATCGACCTGGCAGGGTCCAGTAGTGCTTTGCCCAGCAAAAGTGTCTTTATCAGGCCCAATTTCAAATATGATAAGAGCAAATGCTTATATGGTCTTAAACAGAGGCTGCTTTAGTCACAGAATGGGATGCCCCAACAGGAATCGACCTGGCAGGGTCCAGTAGTGCTTTGCCCAGCAAAAGTGTCTTTATCAGGCTAATTTCAAATATGATAAGAGCAAATGCTTATATGGTCTTAAACAGAGGCTGCTGTAGTCACAGAATGGGATGCCCTGGGCAGGAATGGACCTGGCAGGGTCCAGTAGTGCTTTGCCCAGCAAAAGTGTCTTTATCAGGCTAATTTCAAATATGATAAGAGCAAATGCTTATATGGTCTTAAACAGAGGCTGCTTTAGTCACAGAATGGGATGCCCTGGGCAGGAATGGACCTGGCAGGGTCCAGTAGTGCTTTGCCCAGCAAAAGTGTCTTTATCAGGCTAATTTCAAATATGATAAGAGCAAATGCTTATATGGTCTTAAACAGAGGCTGCTTTAGTCACAGAATGGGATGCCCTGGGCAGGAATGGACCTGGCAGGGTACAGTAGTGCTTTGCCCAGCAAAAGTGTCTTTATCAGGCTAATTTCAAATATGATAAGAGCAAATGCTTATATGGTCTTAAACAGAGGCTGCTGTAGTCACAGAATGGGATGCCCCAACAGGAATCGACCTGGCAGGGTCCAGTAGTGCTTTGCCCAGCAAAAGTGTCTTTATCAGGCTAATTTCAAATATGATAAGAGCAAATGCTTATATGGTCTTAAACAGAGGCTGCTTTAGTCACAGAATGGGATGCCCTGGGCAGGAATGGACCTGGCAGGGTACAGTAGTGCTTTGCCCAGCAAAAGTGTCTTTATCAGGCCTAATTTCAAATATGATAAGAGCAAATGCTTATATGGTCTTAAACAGAGGCTGCTTTAGTCACAGAATGGGATGCCCCAACAGGAATCGACCTGGCAGGGTCCAGTAGTGCTTTGCCCAGCAAAAGTGTCTTTATCAGGCCCAATTTCAAATATGATAAGAGCAAATGCTTATATGGTCTTAAACAGAGGCTGCTTTAGTCACAGAATGGGATGCCCCAACAGGAATCGACCTGGCAGGGTCCAGTAGTGCTTTGCCCAGCAAAAGTGTCTTTATCAGGCTAATTTCAAATATGATAAGAGCAAATGCTTATATGGTCTTAAACAGAGGCTGCTGTAGTCACAGAATGGGATGCCCTGGGCAGGAATGGACCTGGCAGGGTCCAGTAGTGCTTTGCCCAGCAAAAGTGTCTTTATCAGGCTAATTTCAAATATGATAAGAGCAAATGCTTATATGGTCTTAAACAGAGGCTGCTTTAGTCACAGAATGGGATGCCCTGGGCAGGAATGGACCTGGCAGGGTCCAGTAGTGCTTTGCCCAGCAAAAGTGTCTTTATCAGGCTAATTTCAAATATGATAAGAGCAAATGCTTATATGGTCTTAAACAGAGGCTGCTTTAGTCACAGAATGGGATGCCCTGGGCAGGAATGGACCTGGCAGGGTACAGTAGTGCTTTGCCCAGCAAAAGTGTCTTTATCAGGCTAATTTCAAATATGATAAGAGCAAATGCTTATATGGTCTTAAACAGAGGCTGCTGTAGTCACAGAATGGGATGCCCTGGGCAGGAATGGACCTGGCAGGGTCCAGTAGTGCTTTGCCCAGCAAAAGTGTCTTTATCAGGCTAACTTCAAATATGATAAGAGCAAATGCTTATATGGTCTTAAACAGAGGCTGCTTTAGTCACAGAATGGGATGCCCTGGGCAGGAATGGACCTGGCAGGGTCCAGTAGTGCTTTGCCCAGCAAAAGTGTCTTTATCAGGCTAATTTCAAATATGATAAGAGCAAATGCTTATATGGTCTTAAACAGAGGCTGCTGAAGTCACAGAATGGGATGCCCTGGGCAGGAATGGACCTGGCAGGGTCCAGTAGTGCTTTGCCCAGCAAAAGTGTCTTTATCAGGCTAATTTCAAATATGATAAGAGCAAATGCTTATATGGTCTTAAACAGAGGCTGCTGTAGTCACAGAATGGGATGCCCTGGGCAGGAATGGACCTGGCAGGGTCCAGTAGTGCTTTGCCCAGCAAAAGTGTCTTTATCAGGCTAATTTCAAATATGATAAGAGCAAATGCTTATATGGTCTTAAACAGAGGCTGCTGTAGTCACAGAATGGGATGCCCCAACAGGAATCGACCTGGCAGGGTCCAGTAGTGCTTTGCCCAGCAAAAGTGTCTTTATCAGGCTAATTTCAAATATGATAAGAGCAAATGCTTATATGGTCTTAAACAGAGGCTGCTTTAGTCACAGAATGGGATGCCCTGGGCAGGAATGGACCTGGCAGGGTACAGTAGTGCTTTGCCCAGCAAAAGTGTCTTTATCAGGCTAATTTCAAATATGATAAGAGCAAATGCTTATATGGTCTTAAACAGAGGCTGCTTTAGTCACAGAATGGGATGCCCTGGGCAGGAATGGACCTGGCAGGGTACAGTAGTGCTTTGCCCAGCAAAAGTGTCTTTATCAGGCCTAATTTCAAATATGATAAGAGCAAATGCTTATATGGTCTTAAACAGAGGCTGCTTTAGTCACAGAATGGGATGCCCTGGGCAGGAATGGACCTGGCAGGGTACAGTAGTGCTTTGCCCAGCAAAAGTGTCTTTATCAGGCTAATTTCAAATATGATAAGAGCAAATGCTTATATGGTCTTAAACAGAGGCTGCTTTAGTCACAGAATGGGATGCCTCACAGCAGACTTAAGATCAGTTCAGTATATATGCACAGTTAGTTACTATAAGCAGCCTGAAAACGCTAACAAAGGCTGGATGAAAAAAAAAAAATCTCCCTGTCACAGCCTCCGTTTTTCCTACCTTTCCCTGGCTTTCTGTCTGTCTCCTGTCTGTCTCCTGCCTGTCTCCAGCCTGTCCCTGTCTGTCCCTGCCTGTCTAACTGCCTCAGCTACACAGCGTTCTGTCTGTCACGAATGCAATAGAGAAATGAGGAAAAGCAAGATGGCCGCCGTTAAATACCGCTGTGTGACGTCACCGGGCTTGCTGGCTGCTGATAGGCTGCATGTGACTGCCCCAGCTTGCACTGGCGCGGGATAGATGTCCAGACATGTCCCGTCCGCCATCTTAGAATGCCTGTAAATGTAAATGAATGGATGTTAAAGGAAAACTTCGAGTGATCGAATCGCGGGGAAATTCGGATTCGATCCGAATCGAATTTTTCCTGAAATTCGGATCGAATCCGGGTTCGTCCGGATCGATTCGCTCATCCCTAATACTTACCTTTGTGCCAAAACTCATGACCCTGCTCTACCCCCAAACCATTGCAGGAGCAGATGGGGGCAGATGTTGTCTGCAACATGACAGGTGCGGGGACTGCGCCCATGGATGCTGAGCAGGCCAAAAAGAAATGGGATGATCTCAAAATGGTTGTCCAGAGGAAAATCAGCACCTAATGCGCTGAGGGTTAGATGCAGAGTGAGCAGAGGGATGTTTTGGTATCATATACTCCAAGGCTCTCCACATCTTAATTTTTGGGTTATTTGTAGATTGCATATTGGATGAGGGCTTTCCAAAACCACATGCAGAGAAGAGGTTTGCAAGGATGCTGCATCCCAACACCCACCAGGGGGTGTCAGGGACCTGTGACACTGATCGCCGGTATGTGCCCACCAGTTGTAAGAGTTGGCTACATTATGCAGATTGGCACAGGGGGGTGAGGGAGGAACCCAAACAAAATACAGCAACATATCTACAGGCATGTCCAAAGTTGGAGGGCTGGCCTGGGTCATACATGGTGGGCCAAGTAACACACACATGTGGGCAACTGTCTTGATGTAAGCTGGACCATTTAATTCACAGCAAAGTGGTTTGGGCCCCACATAGATGTAAAGCCCAGGGTGTAACCCTGGTGGAGTATTGGAAGGAGTCCATACAATTATGCTTGACCTTGCCATTGCTTTTTCTTGGCATTGCAGCAAACAACCAGCCAGCAGCTACCACTGCTGAAGAGCTAACCCCTGCACCAACAGCTGCACCTTCTACCATTGCTGCCCCAGACCCACTGTCTAGGCCATGGCCACACAGAAGGTACCCACCCAGCGAGGGGAACATAGACACTGATGAGGTAATTGTGTGTCTGTAATGAACCAAGGCCAAGGGGCCAGGTGGAGAAGTCAGCTGAGCCCACATTACTTTAAGCTTTTGGTGATTGTGTGGTGCACAATCAGGGACCCAATTAATGATTCTTTAGCTCAAACTCAGACGTCATCTCTAATAGATGCAATACAGGAGCTTGAGGAAGACAGCCAAGAAAGTGTGGACTGCACCCCAAATATCCTGCTGACACCTCCTCCAACTGCTGCAACACCTGCCACTGTGACAAACCCCACCCCCCCAACCTTGACCAACAACATCAGTCTGGCAGCAGCAGTCACACCACCTCCAGCGAAGGGATGGAAGGAAGCCATCCCCGCCCTGTAGTAAGTTGCCACTTGCCTTTGGTAAAGCGGTGCCAAATCATGGAGGCAAAATAGCAGGCCAATATCCACACTTTTAGACGCAGCTGTGAGCCGCACCACTAGGAAGATCCGGGAGGGCATGGATGCAGTGGCGGAGGAGCAGTGGTGCCACAACCAAATATTGGAGGTGCTGCTGGGCCAAATGGTGGATGCAAACCAGCAAAATGCCAGTATGTGCCCACTGCCTGAGGCACGGCAACCAGCAGAAACTGTAAACAAGGTCACTTCACCCTAATCACAGCTGATAAACTTTTGGGGGGAAATCTTTTGTTTTTACAGAGGAGCAAACATATTGTTTGCTGAATTTTGGGCACTGTGTTGCCCTTGACCCACCCATGGAGGGATGCATTGATGCATTGTAGATATATCCCCTAAATGAAAGACATCAAACAACCACTTGTTTTTGCTCTTTTAATTGCACATACCAAAGCAGAAAAGGAAGTAAACAAAAACAAGGCAAAAAAACACAAATACATCAACAAAAAAAAGAAAAAGTGTTGTCCACTAAATGCTGCCGAACAGATTGGGCAGCGCAACTGCAGCTCAGGATACCGGAAAAAAGTAGCCCATGTATCTTGGGAGCTGCAGAATGGGCTGGCTCTTCTACATACGCTGACACCCTCTTTGTTAGGGCAAAATTGTGGAGGGCAATGCAAGCCATGATGATCTGAACAACCTTTTGAGGCACCCGCTGTGCGGTCCAGAAACCAAAACCGCAACTTCAATAGGCCAAACGCATTCTCCACGACAGCCTGAGTGTGGCAGTGGGCTCAATTATAGGCCTCCTGGCAATCTGGGGGCTTCAAAAGGGTGTCAGGAGCCAGGGATGCAGCAGGGGATAAGCCAAATCACCTAAAAGAACATAAAAAAACAACATTAACACCAATTAATGACCAAAACACAGAAACGGCATAAACTAAGTCCTAAGTGAAACCAGTGGGAAACACATTTTGTAGGAGGCAACAATTTATTGTTGACTAAGGCAAACCACTGAGCAATCAAGCAAAACAGAAGGAAGTATGCATGGCCAAGGGGTTTGATTAGCTACAGAGAGCTGGGCACAACTAGCCACATGAGCACAGTAGTAGAGATGTATTTTACAGCTGATACAACAGTGGAGATGCAATGCTAACAATAGACATGCAGAGCCAAGAGAGGAATAGACACACTTACCCAAAAGCCAACCGCCACTAAGCTCACCACTCTCATAATGGGTATGTATGAAAAAAGGGGGGTCTGTTCACGTCTGAGTTCCCCTTTATTTTTCCAAAATGCTCAAAACAGTCACCCTGCTAAGTTCCTTTAAATACTGTGTGCAAGTGTACCTAAAAGAACTGATGCTATTTTGAACCCCAAAAGAATATAAGGCAGAGGTATCCAGAAAAGGAATCAACAGAACATGACACAAAGCAGCAGGGAAAAACCTGGCAAACAGGACATACATTCTGCAAGATAAGGCCACAAAAAGGGAAAAGGTCAATGAAACGAGCATCTAGAGAAACATACAAAGATAAGGCCAATACTCACAGCTATTCAAAAAATCAGCAAGAGAATATAAAAAGAAACCACACTCAGGCAGAGTAACAGATCTCTCCAATATACAGCCAGGGAACCAGAAAAACAAGACTCGTGCAAAGGAGAGAACAGTGAGACAGCCAGATTAAAAAAAATGCAACAGAAAAAGATTTAGCAGCTATAAAGCAAAAAAAAAAACAAGATGAGCAAAAATCAAAAGACAGAACAAGAATGTGATTCGCCTAATGAGGGGTCCACATTTCAGTCTGTTCCTGAGCAGATTCTCCCTGCTTTATCTAACACATAAATGTCATTCAAAGATGACAAACGGGAACCAATAGCTTTTAAAAATCAGATTCCATTTATTCAGTCAATTCCTTTCCTGCAGACAGGCGCAAGTCAGTATATTATGGGGGTCATTTCCAAAACGATCGTCTGGCTGTTCCCTGGTCATTTGCTATTTTCCACACTTATAACTCACATCGCTGTTCACATGGTGATTTCGGTGTTTGCTGGATTCGTCATTTAGCGTAGCGCATGCTGGTGAACACTTTTTCTGTTCGCCTGCTTTTAGCGGTGAACATCATAGGAATCAATGTTATTTTTGGAGAGATTGGCCTTGGTTCAATAAGAGTTGACAAAAATTCTTATAGTAGTAAAAAAATCAATTCATGAGAAAAAGCCTGAGAATTTCACTGTTAGTGAATCACCAGATAGGAACACAATGAACGTCAATAGCACTTTTACTCCTGAAAAAAGTATTGAACTTTTTTTACCCCTTTTTACCTGTAGTAAAAAGTGCCAGTATACCCCAACAGGAAACATTACTAAAGTTAATGCGGAACACAAAATCACAATTCATTTTCTCTGTAGTGTAGTCTATGTACTACGTAATATGACTTTTCTGTAACAGTCCAAAATCTAATAGTGCACATCATGTTCTCACTGGTTCAGGCCGCATTAATAAAGTAGGATCAGACCCTAAAGTTTAGGTGCATGGGATGGCGAAAATTCTGTCAGAGCCTCGGCAGCAGATTATTGTGTTCAATGCTCTTTGACCAGTTAGAAGTCCCCCTCTATGAAATACATGCAGGGGAGCCTCCTGCTTGCCAACCAGAGCACATGGTGCTTGGAATAAGTATATAACAAACTGATGCCACACATTAGGAAAATCTAAAGGTGCTTTATGATCAGTTTATATCATTATAAACTCAGAAAAACAAAAGCAACTCACCGTACAGCGAAAAATGTCTGGGGCCGCAGCTGGGAGGGATCTCTCCGGATGACACGGTTTCCTGATAACGGTTTAACATAGTTTCAGTTTTAATTTAACACTACAAATGTACAGTTTAGGAAACCGTTAACTTCCAAGGTCCTGCAGAAATGTCGGCAATGTCTGCTGCTTTATGTAAGTGTCATTTTCACTAAAACAAGAGAACAGACTATAAAAAAAAACAATAAAAAGAGAAGCAATATAAGATCTCTGCTCCAGAAAAAAAAACTAACTTTTAAAAGCAAAGTATACATATACCCTAAAGGCAATAAAGTAGCACTTACCTATAAGCATAGCAAGAACAGGGCAGTTACAAACTAAATAGTACTAGGCGTGAACAAGCCCTTAGTACTGTATAATGTAACATATGATGGCAGTAAAATACTGTCAGGCTCTACACAATCTCATGGAAAAGTCCTCTGCAGAGGAACTACAACACCCAACATCACCTTTTACACTGCTCACTAAGGAATAACCCTAAAATCAGCACACAGCTTTCCTCTGATCAACACATTCCCTTCTTTAGTGAGTACAAACAGTAACCAACTGTACGGGGAGGCCGATTCATTAACAGCGGCAGGTAGCGACAGTTGAGCGACTGTAGCGGCATTTTCAGAGCGCCCGCTAGTAGTCGCTGTGCTTGGCCGTTGTTCGGTAGCTGATAGTGACTCAGTCGGTTTGCCGTAATGTTGAATATTGGGTGAGGAGTTGCTATTTGACAGGTTCCGCGCTGTATGGGAGCGCATGATAGCGACTGGTCATAGCGACCGGCTCCCACCATATTCTTTAACAAATCACGCTCAAAAAATTCTCGCGCTGTAAAATGCATGTTTAAACCCCAGAGCGCTGGCGGCGATGGGTGAAAAGTAGTTTTTTAACCCCCAAACAACCATATTTTTGGAAACCAAAAAAACAAGTTTTAATTTTTTTTACCTTAAAAAAATTATTTAAAATGGCAGAAGTGGTCACATAATTTTTCACATTTAAAAAAAAAAATAAAAAAATTAATAATTAATTATGAATATTTCAAGATTGTTCCATTGAAATGCATTGGAGCGCGCCAGGTAGAGAGAGGTCATACCTGTCGCTGTTCAAGGTCAGACGCTGGCGCTGTGGGCTGAGGCTGGAATAATGATGAATGAGTCGCTATATGGCGCTATCTCAGTCGCTAAGCAGGATTGGCTTGATAAATGTGTGATTGTGGTGGGGAGCCGGCGTTCTCGTGGCGGAGTCCGTCATTACCGGCTGCTCACCAGTCGCTACCTTTCGCTATCCCTTGTTAAATAAGGGCCTAAGGATCAATACACCACGGCCTCTATCTGATCAACAAATACAGATCACTTACAATGACTAGATATGCAGATTTTGAGCAGTTACCAACTCCCCTCACCTCAAATAATAATATTCAAAAAGCAAACACATTTGCAGAGTGTAAGCGGATGCCACCCCCATACTATAACCACAGATAGAGAGTGGTAATCGAGCAAAGGGTACCGACAAGCCACCCACTGGACTCCCCACCCTAACTGATATAGGGGTCTGTGCCTCAATATGGAGGGGAAGATCAGGAAGGGGAAAATCCTTCATACCCCTCCCCTTAACAGTGACTCACAGTCACATGGAGGAAAGTCACTAGAGGCCTGGTCTTTGGTGTATCAAAGGTTCCCTACCTGCCAACCAACGCTCCCCCCCCCCCCCGGAAGGGTGCCATGGTACAAGCATAGGGGAACTTTGTCCTCCGAAACTACAGATACCGGTATCAGAAGACATGCTGATGGACCTGAGTGACTCAATACAGCACCTCATTAGAGGACATGTCACCTGGTGCTGGAATGTGCAAAGAACAATGGTGGTGTCTGAAGTTAATTTAGCTATTAATAAAAGGTTAAAGTGGATCAATAGGATTGATCAATCAATAGGATAAAGTGGACTCCCTGCAACCAGCCCCCGGAGCCTAAAAGACTCCAGGGCTGGTTGACTAGGTGCCCTTAGGGCATCCCGGATGTGTGTGTGAACCCCCCAGATGGCCCTTAAACCCCTTTCCTTTTCCCAGTCTCTCACTGTATCCCTGCTGCTGTACATGTTCCTGCACCCAGCTATTGGGACAGGCTGAGCATGCAGGAGCGCACACTCTACAGGGGAGTCGGGTATGTGTAGGCGCCGGCATCCCTATGCCGATGAGCAGTACAAAACAATGGCTTTATGTCTGGGCATTAGTATGCATGGCAGAAGGCGCTGATTGTGTGAGCGACCACACATGCGCTGTGGAAACTACGGAAAGGGGAGTGGAAGGGGTGATCTCGGGTGTTTCACACAGTGGTGCATCCCACATCAGGATGCCCCCGGGGCTGGGACCAGATGTAAACAAATATATGTAATAACTAAAATAATAACTATTATATATATATAATGCTCCCGCCGGGCTCTGGGCTGGCTGTAATTAAATACACTCCTGTCCATGGGGGGGCAGCAAACTACCTACCAGACATGTCAGTGAGTGGCTACCTGCACCCCCAGCAGCCAGGGAGATACAGAAGAGCCTTGTTGCCCATCGACACCCCTGGAGGAACACTAGACCTAGGGGCTGGTTACTTGCATGTCCGGGGGGCGGACGCTTAGCCTCTGATGTCGGGGCATACTTTTTTATTCATTAAACATATTTAAAAAAGGGCCAAACAGTTGGGTGTATATATTGCAGATTTATTCTGAATGTAATCCTGTCCCATACCACTGTTTATTTAGTTGTGTCATACAGTGGTCAGATCGAAAGGCATAATGTTAGTCTAAAGGTCAGATAGCTCGAAAAGCTCTTGCTCAAATAAAAATTATTCAGCAAAATTTTTTCACTGTCTTAAACAAAGCTGGAGTTATTGAGAACAAAATGGTCCTAGATTGCAGAGGAAATCCCTGATGCTGAGTTAATCCTTTAATTAAGAACAAATGCTGATGCAGATTATCTTGAGGTGCATCAGCTCATTCGGTTCTCCTTTTCTAGCGTGGCACCAGGAAGATGAAATCAATATTAATTTCCCCTGTCTCTGGTTCCTTCTCCTCAAACCCAACTGCGAATCAGAGCCCGGCATTGCTCCGGGACCACACCCCCCCCCCCCGCCACCTTGCTGTTGGCTCCTGGTTCTGTTAAGTGGACAATTACAAGGCCATCACTTTCTCAGCAGTGCTGGCTTAATATCATTTTCCCCACCGAGTCTCAGACTAGAACAGTTGAAAATATATATCAGTAGCTTACATCTCATTAAGTGGCCCCAGTGCTCTGCTTCCTGTCTGTCTCCTTAGTGTGGAAATCACTCCTGCCTTTCATCTTTCAGTCCCCAACCCGCTGACCTGGTCTATCAATCAACCTTCAGGGGACCAAGAACGGAAACACCCCCCACTCCCTCCCCATCCTGACTGGCTTCCTCTCTCTGCAGCTCTGAAACTCCACCCTCCACTCTCCTCTCACACTCATCACAGTGTGCTTACATCACATCACTGTTGCCACACCCACTGTTTCTCTTAATTTTTTCTCTGAATCTCCAATGCTCTAATACTTTTAAGGAGAACTACAGGGTCTTTTTGAAAATGGATTGAAGTTTAGGACAGTGCACGTGTAGCCCAAGACAATGGAACACCAATCGGGCTTGCCTTTAGTATAACTTTAAACTAATATTTTGTGTATAGCCATAAAGTGGCTTAATTTATCAATGTGGGTGAATCTGAATTGAATTGCAGGGCAGCCTGAGGAAATTAGATGGGGTGTGGGGCTGTGGGGTAGCTGAGGAAAAAGCCATGTCTGGAGACCCCTCTTTCGTGTGTTAAAAGCCAGGTGTGTCTCACGCGATTTCTGTTACATTTCACACGAAATGCTTATGGTTCCTGTTTTATCATCTATACTGTCTAAGCTTTGACATTAGGTTTCAGTCATGTTCCCGTAACTTCTGTTTCCGGAAACAATTTTTTTTCAAGAACCCACCCACAGAAAGAATAGTGCTATCAGTTCAGAAGCCCCTATTCAACAACAAGTTATTATAAACCCTCTAACAATGGCGCACCGGCTAAAGGGAGAGTTGGTAGAATTCCCTGTGGGCCAGTCTTCTTTGTGGTTGACTCGGCTAGCATTTAGTCCACCTCTCTTCAATCTTGTGCCATGTTCCAACACTGATATAAGAGCCCTTGATTTCAGCATCAAAGCACCTTGCTTTGAACCCTGTTGAACGTGTTAGAGATACTGTGTAACAGCTTACAGCTTCAGCCTGATTCAGAGCCTACCAGTGAATGCTCATTCTTTTCGGGAACTGATCTCGGAAACCGTGAAATTGCCAAAGCTTGTATCATAGACAGCAGCGTTCTGAGAACTGTTTGTTCATGCGTAACCATCTGTATTTGCTTTGTGTATGCATATGGGTCAGCCTAGCATTTTTGTTATTTGAAGCCGAACTAGTCTCGGAAGCCTTGATTTCAGCATCCTTGCTTTCCCATTGTTCTC